>OY856414.1:377005100-377510100 GCA_963693085.1 Alisma plantago-aquatica
AGGAAGGTGGAGGACCGCCGTCGGTAAGTAGTAGGGAACTACCGCCAGGAGCCGGACGCGCACCGCGTGGAAGGCATCGTCAGGAGACACAGGGGTGAACCCCTAGCCTGATGGCGATCCACCCTAATGCACCTTGGACCGCAACAACCATGAGGTCGCACCAGTGTTGGGGATGAGAGGCACCATCATCCATCACCAAACCAGCTATTCCAGGATCTCGTTGGGGGTCACAGGGTCGTCGTCGGCCTAGATATCTAGCCATACCTCGGCCGTTGGAGTAGTAGACGTCTGAGAAGAACAAGTGACCAACCAGTTCTTCACCTGCAATACCAGATCCACACGTTGTCGTCACAGACCATGGCGAGGATGGATTCTCTCCAACCATCTCTCTTGAACGATTGAAGTCGACCATAATCCGAGTGCCCCCGTGAGCCAGATCTCGACTTAGGTGGCGCGACCCTCCTCCTTCCACTCCAGCCAGCCGAGGGGCCCGTGCGATCCAAATAGAGCGCCAGAGCAGCCTCGTGAACCCAGCTCCCTTTTCTCCAGTGAAGCCCACCTCCTTCTGACTGCGCTTCTTGAGAGGGCCAAGGGGAGGGCACACCAGAAGGGAAACGGTGCCCCTCCCCCAGCGCAAGAAGCCCTAGAGAGAAGCGGGAGCTCCCTTCTAGAGAGAGAGAGCGTGATCTTAGTATTTTTAAGGTAATCTTGGCTATGAAAAGGATAATTTGTGGATTTTGATTGTGGAATAGTGATATAATGGATATTTATATGTATATATAAAACTCGTCAAATAATATATTAAGTCTTTGATGCTTCCAATGTGCAATACACATTAAAAAAATTGTGGGACAAAGTGTGGGCACTCCAAAGAGTGGTGCACCATCTATCATGTGGAAGTGTGACTATAGATATGTGGGTTTGGCAAAGTAGGATGTATATTCTATTATTCTAGACTTTGGTCGGACTTAACTAAGTGAGATTAATAGGATTAAGTACCTAGAGGCATATAGATAGTCATCACAAATGGTTTTGCATCCATCTATAAAGAACTTCATTAGATGCAACTGGAAAACTTTGCCTACCTAAATAGTCAAGTAATGGGTGATCAACCAAAGATGACTCATGATTTGATGACATATGGATCTGGTCTTACTATAATAGTGTATGATACAAATATCCTGAATAATAGTAAGGGTTGTTAAACTAAAATAAAATAGTGGGAGCAATATATAGTTACATATCCAAATAATAGTTGATAAGAATTTTTCAAATCAAATATTAACTCTTGAAAATACTTCTTGTAGATCTAATGGAAACCCAAACAAATAACAACTTTTCACTGCAATCATCCCTTGAGAAGGAAAAACTAAATGGGAATGACATCAATGACTGGTTCAAACTAAGAATTTTTCTTACACATGAGTGTAAGATCTATGTCCTGGATACACCAACACTAAATGAACCAGCTTTGAATGTGCCTAGGGTGAAAAGGGAAGCTTATAAGAAGCAACATGATAGTTTCCATGGACATCTTCCTTATGCTATGCTCCATGAATTATGAGTTTTAGAAGGAACTTGAGAATATGGATGTTATTGAGATGATAACACCATTTAGGAATATGTACCAAGAAAAGGAAAGGCAAGAGAGTTATAATGTCTCAAAGGCATTATTTAAGTGGAAGATGGTAGAAGGTGATTGAATTATACCTAACGTACTTAATTTAATTGGGTATGTAGACAATCTAGCTACACTAATATTTCCTTTTGGCCAAGGCTTTGCCACATATATGGTCTTGTAATCATTATCAGATTCATACAAATAATTTGTCATGAATTACAACATGAACTCTTTTGTTAAACTACTGACGTAGATACTTGGCATGTTAAGACAAACCAAGGGGAAAATTGAAGACAAGCCCAATTCTGCGTTGAAGGTCGGAGAAAAAGGAAAGTCCAAGGAAAAAGGTAAAGCCAAGAAAGGTTCTAACACTAGACAAAAGTCTAAGTCTTATGTACTTAAGGCCGGAGGAGGAGTCATTAAAGAAGGAAATTGTTACCATTTTCACCATGTTGAATAGAAGAAGAGAAATTGTCCTCTCTACCTAGAGGAACAGAAGAATAGGAAGAAGGGGGTAGGGATTTCCAATTTAGATATATATGTTGTAGAATTAAACTTATCTACTTATTCAACATGGGTATTAGATACCAGATAGTGATCTCACATATGTTCATATATATATGATCTGAAAAGAAGTAAATCCTTGAAGAAAGGGATGTGGAACTATGTGTTCCAAATGGAGCAAGAGTTGGTTCCATTAGTGTAGGAACCTATTGTTTATCTCTGCCCAATGGGCTTGTATTAGAGTTGTAGAAATGCTATTAGTATCTACCATTAATAGAAACATTATCTCTATATCTTGTTTTGACAAGAACAATTTTTAATTTATTATACAAAATGATCACTTTCTATTTTAGGAGATGATATATTCCATGGCAGTTCCCCAATGTCTCATGATCTCTAGTTATTAGAAATTGAGACATGTATATAGCATAAATACCAAGAGAATAAAAATTGATTACTAAAATTAAAATTTACCTATACCACTTTCATCTAGGGAACATAGATGTGAAAGGAATTTCTAGACTCAATGAATATGTTTATCTGGACTCTTTTGATTTTAAATCAATTTAGACATGAAGATCTTGTTTATTAGGCAAGATGAAAAAAGCATCCATTACTGAAAATAGCGGAAGGGAAACTGAATTATTAGGACTCATACATATTTATGTATGTGGATCTTTGAGCACAAATTCCATAGATGGTTATCAATACTTCGTCAAATTTACTTGTCACCTCATTGATTTGGCTGTGTATCTAATGAAGTGAGTCAAAATCCATTGAAAAGTTCATACAATTCATGAATGAAGTACAAAATCAACTTTCCATAATAATGAAAGCACTTCTATTACATCAAAGTGGTGAATATTGAAGCCAAGAGTAAGAGGTCCTTCTAAGGGATTGTTGTGTTGAATCACAATGGACTTGAAAACACCAGAACATAATGTTATAACAAAAAGAAGGAACAACACTCTATTAAACATGGTAAAAGCTATGATGAGATTTATTATTCTTCCAACCTCCTTCTGGGGATATGCTCTAGAATTTGAAGCATTTACACTTAATTGTGTACCTTCTAAATCAGTTCAAAAGATGCCATATGAGACATGAAATAAGAAACTTCCCAATATGTTTTTTATGAATATTTTTGGATGTGAAGCTTATGTCAAGAAATTTTTTTATGAAAATCTTAGACCTAATCTGGAAAATATCACTTTTTTGGTTATCCTGGGGAAACTTGTCTATATTCCATGTAACAAAAAAGTGTTTGTTTATATAACTACTATGTTTCTCAAAAAGGTATTTATTTCCAGAGGGACCAATTAGAGAAAAAACCTATGGAGGTCGATAAGTAACTAGAGGAATCACAAACTATTGTGCAATCTCAAGTTCCTCCTGTAACACAACAACCTCAAAGGTCTAGTAAGGCACCTCTTGAGCTAGAGGATATGAATTTATTGTGACTCAACAAGATCATGTGTTTTTCATTGATGGTGGCGATCCAACAACCTACACTGAGGCTATTAGGGGACTAGATTATGGGAAGTGGCTAGAGAACATGAGTTTGAGATACAATTCATATATACCAACAAGGTATGGACCATGGTGGATCCAATTGAAAGGGTAAAATCCATAGGGTGCATATGGGTCTTCAAGAACAAGACCAAAATGGATGTAATGTACAAACCTATAAATGCTGAATGGTTGCAAAAGGTTTCAAACAAGTTCAAGGTATTGAATATGATGAAACTTTTCACCAGTTGTGAGGGTTTATCCATCAGGATTATACTTGCTATTGTAACTTATTATGACTATTAAATCTAGAAAATGGACATTGAAACCACATTCCTTAATGGGAATTTCCTATTTAATGTGTACATGACACAATCTGAAGCATCAGTTGCTCCAAATGAATCCAGAAAAGTATGTAAGCTACAAAGGTCAATTTATGGAATGAAGCAACCATTCATAGCTATAATCTTCATTTTGATGAGATAGTAAACAACTTGGATTTATTCAAAATGATGACGAATCGTTTGTTTACAAGGTTAGTGGAAGCATAGTTATATTCCATGTATTATATGTTGATGACATACTATTGATGGGGAATGACATCCCTATTCTACAATTGCTCAAAACATGGTTCGGAAACACCTTCTATATGAAGAACTTATGATAAGCATCCTCTATATTAGGAATATAGATCTATAGAGATAGATCTAGAAGGATTCTTGGTCTAAGTCAAAGTACATATTGGCAATATGTTTAAAAAGTACAACCTGTAAGAGTCCTATTCTTGGTCTAAGTCAAAGTACATATTGGGTCTACCTGTTAGGTATCATGGAGGTGACAAACTCAATAGAAACAACATTTTTTATCTCCACATTTCCTATAAGAAGATCTCCTCAACAACAATGTATCCGTAAGGAGGGTGTACAAGGTACACCTTATCGTGGAGCAATTCCAGTAACATCCTTACACCATGGTGTGTGTTGCACGGTGGTACGCGGATGGTCCTTAGAGATGTCCTCTAAACCCAATTGCATAGTGCATGCATCTCTATTAATTCCAATGGAATGGACAATAACTTATCATCCCACTGCTTGAGCTGACAGGAAGAAGCAACCTCTCTATCAACAACATGCTAGCCTTGCACTCTCCTTACTTCTGTCTCTCCCTTTTTGGAAATGGTGGCTAGGTTTCTCACATATAAGAGTGTGTAATCGTGACTTGGATATCATTCCCCTTTAGATAGGAGAAGTAAGGATGCACAGTTTCAAAACCCTGGGAAATGGAACGGTCATGGCTGCATTTAACATGGCAAACTTACGGACAACATATAGACTAAGGTAGAACATTCTTGAATTATTCCATTGATTATTGATCGATTAATCACATTAATAATTTATTTTCTAGTCACTCGAGTGGAAACTCCGATCAATCACTTGGGGTTAGTCGATCCACTTACCAAAGAACTTAAAATTTTAAATCCAACCAATTGGCTTGGACCTTTTATCTAACTGTCTAGGAGTTTAGTCGAGTAATGTTTTAGTTAATTACCAAAACATTTTAGTAATCAATTTGACTTAGAACATTTCCAATCATGTCCAAAATTACATGCCTATTTCAATGCATCCTAAGCATGTGGCCCTATAGGATCCACATTACGGTGGTAGTGATGTCCATAAATAAATTACGATTTCAAAAGCAATGATTGGTATGTAGAAAGACTTCATTACCTACCAAGTAATTGGAGAAGCTGGAGAACAACTTAGACCTGATATTGTGACCAGTGTTAGAGTGATCATATAATGCCTTTGTCTCGGATGTCCATATTGAATTCAAGGTGTAGAAATTTCATCCTCTTAGTTTTCAATCTTTGTTCCTTAATATAGAGTCTATTTGATATACACATGATCTCAGTATCATTTATTGATTCACAACAGCATGGCCATGCATTTCATAGTCTCACTCATCAAGTGGCCAGGATATTGCTCCAATAGGAGGGACAAGTTCCATATACATCACTCATTATAATACACATGTGTCACAATGCACCTAAGAACTACTTAGCAACCCTTATTCAAGGTCATTTTGAGTAGTGTTAAAGCACACTCAACAATATGTGATCATGGTAGTAACTTGAGGTTTAAGGACCACAATCACCATTATCACATTAAGGTATGATTCTTACCAACATTATTGGATTCCATGCATCATACTTAAAGTAGGTTTTTCCAGTACAATTGTTCATAACAAGTACCTATGTTTTGATTTTATATCCAATTTCATGATTAATGAGATGAAAACATCAATAAATATTGATATTGGTATTAACTATTATTGTCATTCTAATTTACACAATAATATCTGACTAGGGACTCAGATAAGAATGAATACTCTTAACATATACATGATCTCATATTCAGGTCCTCAACCTGAAATCAATGTCATTGAGTCATACATTATTAGACATTATTATATTTATTTCATTATCTCATATTGAATCAAACATTAGAATTGGAGTTACCTTTATAATAATCAAATAAATTACAACATGTGCCATTATAAATATCATATGATTGTCTCTCATGTTGACTCAAGGTCTAAATTGACTAAACCCTTGTTTTGATGATGACTAACCATTCCACTCAATTGTGTCTAATACTTTTACTTTTAATACTTTTACTTGAGTGATTTTATATTTTATATACACACTCCAAATGCCTAAACTTGCACATCCTAACTTGGAGAAATCAAGTCATACATGCATAAAGATCAAGATTGAAGAATATATAGTTTCCTCCATAGTTCTTTGATGCAAATCACATGTTATGATTGTATGACTTATAATTAAGCTAAGGAAAAATCAAGAGCACTTAATTCGAATGTTTAAGAACTTTTGGACATTTGTCAAAAGTTTTTACAAGTTGGCCTGTCAGTCAAGTTTGTCTGGTGACAACTCAATCGACAACATGTCTGTCTTTTGGCAAATGCCCAGGGTCAGTCAAGTTTACTCTGGTGAAAACTCAACCGACACCTGGACTTTGACTTGTCATACAATATCATCGGTCGAGTTTCCCAAAATACAACTCAGCTGACAACGCCACACAAAAAAGTGCAGAAAAGTGTTTTTAGTTGTTGGAGTGTTGCAAAACTTGAAAATATATCTATTGGAATACCCAAAATGGATAGAATTGGATCTTAAGTATCTCTATTGGATAGTAGGCAACCTATATTATAAATAGGACACCATGGACTTCATCCCATGGTTAGCCAAGTACTATGAAGGCCTTTATATTATAGTTGAGAGAGATTTGACTCCAAGAGCCTCATCCACTCTCATGAGATTAATCACTTGCTACATCTAGTAGAGTGAGTAGGAGATTTGTAAGAGAACTAGTCCTACATATATATCTTGTGAGGCTCTCACTTCCTCCACCTCCCATTCTCTATTTATACCGTGAAGAAGAAGATTCTCTCTCTTAGCTAAGAGAGGTGAAGAAGAATGGACGCAGTCCCTTGGTGAAAGCTTCTCTTTGGTGAAGGTGAAGTCAAAGGTTGAAGATCCAAGTCAAAAGTGTGTAAACCCTTAAAGTAAGAAGACTCGTTGCAAGAGTGGGTAAGTCCTTGGAGAAGGAGGAATACTCATTGAAAGAGTAGGTAAGCCCTTGGTAAGGTAGAAAACTCTTGGTCATGGATAGGTAAACCCTTTGTAAGGTTATTGTCCACCTTGTCCTCAAAGGGAATTCTAGGTACCCTTTCAATGAGCAGGGAGGTCTATGTTGTAACTCTTACAATGGAATATAAGGAGTAAGACATGGTTTGAAAATCCTAGAGGTTGACCATTGTAGGTAGTGGGCGTACATCTCCTAGTTTGGAGGTTGGAACCACTATAAATAACTTGTTCTATCTTGTGCTTTTTCAATCTCTCTCTCCTTTGTTGTGTATGTTTAGTTACACTCAAAGTCCATACATGACATATTATCTTAGAAATAACTTGAAGGTATAATGAATTTTGTTTTAGTGGTTTTATCTCTATTCACCCCCCTCTAGACCCCGTTACAGATCCAAAAACTTGTATTAGAATGGGTCTTCTCCAAGCAATACTTCCACAAGTACGAGAAGATGGGTGATTATTAAGGTGGGAGATACTACATCAACTGTAACGTCCTAGGATTTGAGGCCTCAGATAACATGATCCTAAAAGGAATATGATTGGACTACCCATATTACCAAGGTGCACCTCCTTTTTTGAGACCCCATCACTAAAGAACTCCATAGTTAAGCATGCTCAGCTTGGAGTATTACTAGGATGGGTGACTAGTTAAAAAGTTGACCTCGGCTTGCACTTGAGTGAGGATAAAGCACATAGTTAAGCTAGTGGTGGTCTGTGGGGCCAGACATTATTCCTGAAACTCTACTATAGCCTAGGGAAATGGGCCTGATTGTTACAAATGGTATCAGAGCCAATTTCCCTCTAGTAGGTGGGGTCCACATGGGCACTTGGCATGCCAGTCTTAAGCCATACGGTCCACACAAGTTAGAAAGGGCTATCCATTGAGACGAGATGGAAACGCCCTTGTACTGGTAGCCACGGATGGGAGTTGGGTGTCCATGGGCCATCCTGGGTCTGCATTGAAATGGGTAAGAGATTATGAGGCTGTATAATTGAGCCTTGACGAGGACATCAGAGTCTAAGGGGGGAGATTGTAATGTCCCAGGATTTGAGGCCTCAAATAACATGATCTTAAAAGGAATTACTGGACTATCCATATCACCAAAGTGCACCTCCTTTTCTGGGAGCCCATCACTAAAGAACTCCATAGTTAAGCATGCTTAGCTTGGAGTAGTACTAGGATGGGTGACCAGTCGGGAAGTTGACCTCGGCTTGTGCGTGAGTGAGGATAAAGCACACAGTTAAGGCTAGTGGTGGTCTATGGGGCTAGTCGTCATTCCTGAAACTCCACTAGAGCCTAGGACAGTGGGCCCAGTTGTTACATCAACATTCTAATCTATGATGGAAGAAACTTCCTCTATTGGAAGAGAAGAATATAATTCTACATATAAGGATCAAGTCTTAAGTTATGGAGAATGGTGGATGTTCAGTACAAGCTACTGGAGACAAAGGTGGAAGAATGGGATGAGGCCACTTTGAAGAAAGCTATGAGCCATCAACATCATTTGTGCCTCTCTTTCCCCCACCGAGTTCAACCAGATTTATTCTTGTGACACGGGTACGAGATATAGAGAGTTATATGTCACTTATGAGGGGACAAAGAAAGTGAAGGAAAGTAGAGTCTATATGCTCAATGGTATCCTTGAGAACTTCAAGACGGGAAAGAAGGAAAAGGTAGCTGAAATATATGCAAGGCTCAACACCATTGTAAATGGTTTTTCTATCCTAGGTCATCCTATGGATCAAGGAAATATAAACTCAAAGATCCTTAAGTCTCTTTCCAAATGGTGGGAAAAAAAGGTGACCACCATTGAAGAAACAAAGTCTCTTGAAGAAATTCCTATTGATAAGCTCATAGGAAATTTACAAGTCTTTAAAGTTAAACTTGACAAGCAAGAGTAAGAAGAAAGAGAAAGAACTCAAGAAAAAGAAGAATATTGAAATTAAAGACCAAGTTGAATCTATTATGCAAAAACAAGGCAATAGTCAAGCTTCTCCATCCTCTCAAGTTGAAGATGATGCTATGTACTCCAAAAGTAGACTTCATACAAGAAAGTCTTGTGCCTCCACCCGGTACTTCAAATGTGGAAAGAAGGGTCACTTCATGGATGATTGTCCACAAGGAAAAAAGACCAATCACCACAATAGAAGGAAAGAGAAGTACAAGAAGAAGGAGAAATGACACAAAATCTCTAGTGACTTCCTAAACTCAAGCTCAAGTGAAGATTCAAGTGGAGGATCTAGCTCAAGCTCTAGTGGAAGTGGAGAGTTCAAATAAAGATTCAAATCAGGTAAATCTAAGCTCTTTAGATAAATAATCCTTAATTGCTATTATTCTTGCTATTGTGCATCTCTTAAGTCTACTAAGCATAAGAAGAAAAAACTTTCTAATATTCTTGATAACTTGCATGATGAAAAAGATGATCTTGAACATGCTAACATTTGCTTTGAAGATGATTTTAATGATCTCCAAAAGCTTTATCTAGAACTTGAATTGAAATTCAATGGTGTTGAGAGTAGAAAACAATACTTATCTTAGTCAAGTAGGCTCTCTTACACTTAAAAATGCCAACTTGCTTGATAAGACTGAAATCTCAACCTCTTATGCTCGATTATAATGAAGAGCATACAAAAATTGTGAATTCTCTCATGCTTGACATTAATTTTCTTAAAATTGAAATAGAGGACAAAGACTTTGTTACGCAAGGATGGAATTTGAAAATAGAATCCATCTTTATAAGATTGTTTTTTTGAAAAATAAAATGCTTCCTTGCATTCTAAATTCAATGTCCTTGAATCTTATTCTAGTTCTACTAATAGAGAGAATAATGTTTCCACTCTTCATATTCAAAAACATTCTTACATGACAAGATCACTTTGCTTAGAAACTGATCGTTTGCATGATAAAGATGATATGGATCGATTGTCTTCCACTATTACTTCTCTTATGCATGATAATCATAGTTTGATATCCTCTTTGTAAAATTTTATATGTGGTAATAAGAATCTAAATGATATCATGCATCAGACTACTAAACAAATGGGTAGGCTTGGTTTAGGGTATCATAGTATCCAAAGGAACGACAAAGCTAAAGGACATCCAATCTTTCATGGAGAATTCTCTAGTTCTAAGGCCAAGGCCACTTACAACTATTGCAATGAAAGTCTTTATTCTACATATTTCCCTTTTAGGAAAGCACCCATGAGAAATAGAACTTGCGTTTCTATGCTAATCCTTCCAGACCCAAAAATATGATTGGGGATCATTTCATATTTCTTCTTTTAGGTCACATGCAAATGGATTGTCATGATTTATTGATTTCTCAATCCACATAAAATAAAAAGGTGAAATGTGTATGCATTGGTAACAAGTTGAAAAGAAATGGTAAGAATATAGGTAATGGTATTCTTGATCATATCTAATCATAGCTTGTTTTTTCCAAGTTTGGATACACCCTACATATGGTTTTTAAGTAAAATTTTGTATATTTTGATTCTCATCACTTTCGTGCTCAAAAACTACCCCTGATGCTCTCATATTTCATTATTAATTTGCATATACATGTTTGGATTTGGATTATATTTTTATCATGCCTCTAAATATGATTTTCTAAAATATATGTGTTTTTTTACAATAGTTGTTGTCGTCTGAGTTTTTCTTGAAAGAAACTCGACTGACAAGCACCAACAAGTTTGCCAACAACTATCTAGGCCGAGAAATTCAACCCAGAAACTTGACCGGCAACACTGTGCACAAAATATGTAGATGGCTTTATGGATGAGAATTTCCCTCTCAACTATATTTTCTCAACCAATAGCCTTATTCTATTAGCACTCCCCTTAGTACCTTTATATGTTCACCTTTCTTGTATACAACTCTATCTCTCTAATTTCTCTACATTGGTATCTCTATATCTTGCCATTAATTATCTTGAGTTGTTATGTATGTTTTGATGATGTTCTCTTGGTTGTGCCTTAAATTGCTTCCATTGTACTCTATATTGCCACATCTATCTAGTTGTATATAACACATAAAATTGCTTACATTCTAGTCTCACTCATAAATTGGTATTTAACACATCAATTAGTATATAACATAAAGTGTTCGAAAAACTAATAAAGCCCGATTTTGACCCTTAAGATGAAGGAATTTACCAAAAACGTCATGGCTTTTCCATGAGTCATGCTTAGAATGTTGTTTCTGCTCAAAAAACACTAGTCTTGCATCAAAATCTAACACTGTACATAATGCTCAAAATCTGCATAACTTCTTCGGGTTGTTCTAATGCATGTCTTGATTTTCTTTATATACATTTCTAGACAAACCCTTAGTTTTTACTCTCATACAATCCCTTTTCTAACAAGTTAAGTTTTATCTCTTCAACCCCCTCACTTTTTGAAATGGCAAAGAGGGAGAAGGCATGTCTAATGTAAAGGGGAGAACACATATATTTAGAACATATATGAGTAGAAGACATAGTTTCTATAAATGTTATCAAAGCTAACTATGCGGGAGAAATAGCTTCAATTGTGGGGGAGTATGAGAACTCCATTAGCATCAATTTAGGAGAATCATATGAACTCAATTCTATTGAAACATCTAGGTTTCTCCAAAAGTATGATTTTACTTAAATGTTTTTAATATATTTATGGAATGGTTTGTCATCTTCAAAAAGGGGGAGAATGTTAACTCAAGGTCTAAATGAAATAAACCATTGTTTTGATGATGACTAACCACTCCACTCATTAGTGTCTAATACTTCTAATTGAGTGATTTTAGATTGGATAGACACACCCCAAATGCCTAAACATGCACATCCTAACTTGGAGAAATCAAGGCATACATGCATAAAGATCAAGATTAAAGAATAGATAGTTTCCTCCATAGATCTTTGATGTAAATCACTTATAATGATTGTATGACTTGTAATTAAGCTTTGAAAAAATCAAGAACACTTGATTCAAATGTCTAAGTACTTATGGATATTTGTTAAAAGTGATTATTGGGTTATCATGTCAGCCAAGTTTATCTTGGCGACAACTCAGCCGACAACCTGTCTAGATTTTGGCAAATGCCCAGTGTAGTCCAAGTTTCACCTACTGACAACTTGACCAACACCTACACTTTTACTTGTCATACAATGTCATTGGTTGAGTTTCCCAAAAGACAACTCAGTCGACATCACTGTACTGAAAAGTGCAAAAACATGTTTCTAGCCATTAGGGTGTTGCAAAACTCAAAATATATCCATTGGAATACCCAAAATGGCTAGAATTCAATGCTAAGTGTCTTTACTGGATAGTAGGAAACATGTATTATAAATAGGACCCTTGGTCTTCATCCCATGGTTGGACAAGCACTATGAAGGTCCATATGTTACATTTGAGAGAGATTTGCCTCCAAGAGCCTCCATCCACTCTCATGAACTTAATCAATTGCTATATCCATTAGAGTGAGTAGGAGATTTGTAAGAGAGATAGTCCTACATGTATATCTTGTGAGGCTCTCTCGTCCTCCACCTCCCAATCTCTATTTCTACCATGAATATGAAGATTATCTCTCTTAGCTAATAGAGGTAAAGAAGAAGGAAAGGAGTCCCTTAGTGAAGGTGAAGCCAAAGGCGGAAGATCTGATTCAAGAGTGGGTAAACCCTTGAAGGTGGAAGACTTGTTGCAAGAGTGGGTAAGACCTTGGAGAAGGCAAAAGACTCATTGCAAGAATAGTCAAGTCATTGATAAGGTAGAAGACACTTAGTCATGAATAAGTAAGCCCTTTGTAAGGTTATTGGCTCCCTTGTCCTCTAGGGGAATGCTAGGTATCCTTGACCTTGAACATGTAGGTCTTATGTTGTAACTCTTATAATGGAATATAAGGAGTGAGACATGGTGGAAAATCCTGGAGGTTGACCTCTGTAGGTAGTGGACGTACATCTCCTAGTTTGGAGGTTGGAACCACTATAAATAACTTTTGTTATCTTGTGCGTATTCAATCTCTCTCTCCATTACTATGTATGTTTAGTTGCACTCAAAGTTTATACATGCCATATTATCTTATAAATATCTTGAAGGTCTAATGAATTTTGTTTAAGTTGTTTTACCTCTATTCACCCCATGTAGAGCCCATTATAGATCTGACATCTCTGAACATACAACAAACACTACCATATCATATGAGATATTGTACATTGAGGAGATGTGAACATTTCTAGAGTGCCAACTGAAAGAAATGTTGTTGATCCTCCAACAAAATCATCTTCATAATAGAAGCATGATGATTTTAGATCACTTGGACTTTCATCAGTGATTGTCTCTAGTGTAAGTGGGAGACTGTTGGTTGACACCTTGAAAGCCAATCATATGATGATTGCAATGGAAAACTTTGTAATTGGTTTGATTATTAGAATATCCAATTCAACTTGTTAAGTTTTCTTCAATATGAGATAATGACTAAATATAATAATGTTGGAAAATGAATGACTCAATGAAATATGATTTTGGGATGAGGACATGGACACGAGATCATGTACATGATAAGAGTATCCATTCTTATATATGTCCCTCATTAGTTATTATTGTGAAAATTAGGCCAACAAAATTCATTAAGGCTAGTATGTGTGTTAACTAATGACTATGTCTCAGTAGTCATGATACTGGATGGCAAGAAAAACACATAGGTATTTGTAAGGAGTCAGACTCGATAGGGGATCCACTCCCTACTAGAAAAGAAAAGTCCACATCCCTTGAAACAAATACCACAAAAAAACTCACCAAAGGGATGTGTACCAATACTTTCTACATGTATGTATCGTAGTACCAAAAATAGAGTAGCGAAATAAGAAAGTTATAACTATTACAAAGCTTGTTATCATTATACATCACTTCAACACACATGGGTGTCAAAAAGAAAATCTAATCATATAAGCCAAATATAAAGCTGAGGGTCATCTAACCACCTCTTCAAAGTATCCCAAAAGCTCACCTATAATGTTGAAGTCCAAGTCCTCCTTGCTCTACCTGAGGTTGGAAGCATACCCCACAAAAGAAGAGAAGAAAGAGAAACATCAACAAAAGCTGGTATGTGCATACTAAAATAGGAAATTGAGCAGTATATAAAAATAAGGATATCAATTATAAATGCTTCACATAGAAGAGGAAAGTACTACCCAAAGGAGCTTAAAATAAAAGAACATTCATATCATGATGAAAGCAAAATATAAGTTCAAAACATCCATGTGTTTCACCTGTGACAAAACTAGAATAATATATCATGTAGGTACGAAATACACATCTACCAAAAATGTAGAGCGAGATGGGTCTTGTATACATTTTCTCTATAATAGGGTGATGGTAGGGTATGTCAACATCTACCTAGCAGGAATTTTTACATCTGCAAATATATATAAAATATGCAGGGATTTTCACATCTACATTCATATGTGGGAATTTTCACATCCACATAAATTCACATACAACATTATACTAGTAGTCATCACATTATGCATAATAAGGATAAACAAGAGATATGAAATCAAAAATATCCAACAAAGTGTGCTACATATACATCCACAACCATGGTGGGAAAATAAGCACAAAACATCCACTACAAGATGGGCATAAACATCCACATGAATGCGGGCACAAAGTACAAGATAAGAGTCCAAGATAATATACAAGGTCATAATAATAATCTAGTTTAGAAGAACAATGATATCAAAAGAATATAGCTTTGTGCAAGATAATGTCCATAGGACCAAGAGTAAGACAAAAATAGGTTAATTGCCCAACATAGAGGAATAGGGGATACATAATACATTTAGAGAGAAGAATTAGAAACTGCTCAATATAGAAATAATGTGGGATGCAATCATACCTCAACTTCAGAGTCTAAATAGTCCAAGTCAAGCCTAGGCCTCAAAGAACCTCTAGGGAAGGTGGACAGGTCCAATAAGTAAGGTTCTCAAGCTTAGAGAGGCTGGTTTCTCCAGCAAAGGTCCTATCTCGAGCAAGAAGCACCTTCTCCACTTTAGAGGTGAAAAACCCTAAAAAAAGAACATGGAGATGAGGTGTTTATGGGTTCTAGGTCGTATTTCACCATGGAAGACCATGGCTTCGACCTAGAGGAAGGTTGAAGGAAGAGGAAGAATAGGAAAAATGAAGAAGAAAGAGAGAAAATCACTTGCCTTGGTCAAAACCCTAGAAGAGGACCTTAGAAACCCTAGGTAGGGATAGATGGAACTCTAGGAGACCTTTTTTCAATAAGGGGAACATATTATCCCTTATACCATCTAGTTCCACATTAAAATATATAAATATAGGCACTCTAAGCTAGAGGAAATAGGGAGTGAGCAATGATTTTGAATTGGAGCTAGGAAGGGGTATATATAGCTTCATGGATAAGGAAGGGGTCAAGCATGAGGTGTACATGGAGTTTTCCATGTGTCAATATCCTAGAGATTCTATGTCCATGCAACACCTCCCTCAATTACTACCCACACTTTCTCTCTTTTATCCATATCCTTATCCTTATCTTTATCTTTATCCTTATCTTGACCTTTATCCTTATCCTTATCTTCATCCTTGTCCTTGAAGAGAAATACTTCCAAACCAAGTATAACTAGGAGACCCAAAGCCTAAAAAATTTGAGAATGATAAGGAAACATATAAGGATCATAACTCTTGTGACAATTTACAAATAAAACCTCCCAATTAGGTAAATTACAGAAAAGTCCAGAATGTACCTAAAATTGCATAACTTGCACAAACAACATCCAAAATGGACCAAACTTTATCCACAAGTTATCTTTGATGTGTTGAATATGAATTTTACATTATTTCTATATTTTGAAGTTATATAATCACATTATTCATTACTTATGCCTTTTACTCATTCTCTCTCCTAAACTTATCCTAATATTTCAAGGTTGTCCAAATTAGATGAAATTTGACATGTAGGCTAATTTTGATACGTAGATTTTGAATTTGAAGTTTGTTTCCACTTTTGAGACTTATTTTTATGAGATATGTCATATGGCCCATTAACGACCCATTATCTAAATTATTCATCCAATTAAGTTTCTTATCTTCATATTACCACCAAAATGAGTTATGTGGCATATTTTATGTATCCATTATAAACCTAAGATTAATGTTAGAAAATTAGGTTACATGAAGGTGATCTATACATGAATTAGCTCATTAGGGTTATACTGAACATCTATTTAGGTCTAACCTTCAACCTTGTTTGGCTAAGTCCAAAGCATCAATTTCCACTTTAGGGTCTGAGATCTAGTATGTTATAGAACACCACCCCTTAAAGAGATTTTGTCCTCAAAATCAAAACATCCATAAGAAAACTTATCCATCACCCCTTAAACGTTTCATATTATTATATCAAACTAAACTTCAAGTACAAAAGGTTCAACTACTATTCCTTGCATACTACTACAAAAGCAACATGCAAAAGGAAAACATAAATAGGAAAGATTAACGATGGAACTATGGGTCAACTTGTTCCTATCCTTGGTCATCATCATGAACTTATTCAACATCCATAGAAAAAACCCTTCCAACTTTTCTTTCCACAGGCCTTCTACCATTATTTCCATTATGATTGCCATTATTCCAGGGAGGTACTTTTTGTTGAGTTGGTGCTTGTACATTCTTGAGCTTAGGACACTCAGGGAAAACATGTCCAGGTTCATTATAGTAGTGACATATTGGCACCCTATCCCTTCTTCAGGAAACATTGTCCTCAGAATGACAATCACCTTCAGGGTGCTTCCTCTTATGATTGTTTTCCTTTTAGGAATGGAAACCATGATAGGATTCCACATCTAAGGCCTTATCCACCATCTGTTGAAAGTCCAAGGGTAGTTTTGGAATAAGAGAATGACCTATGTTGTAGTTGAGTCCATTAAGGAAAAGGTGAGCTTTCCTTTCTTCACACAAACCTTCAGCATACCTCTCAAACAGGAGGAATCTTTGCACATATGCAGAAATTGACATGGGACCTTGCTTCAAACTATAGAACTCAGCTTCCTTCTTCTTCAAAGTAGAAGTACATATGTACTATCCTCAGAAGAGAGATAAACACTCCACCCAAGACATAGTTGAGATATATCTAGTCCTTGAAATTCTATTCCATCACACCCTTGTGGGTCCTTCCAAGACATAGGCAACAAACCTAACCTTCCGGTGTAGAGGACATGCCATACCATCAAATGTCCTCTCTATGGCCAACACCCAATCATAAACTTTGTCCACCATCTCTAGCTCACCCTCATCCATGAAGTAGGGTGGTTGCATCTTCATGAAGTTGAAGATTGAGTACTCCTTGGGTTTCTCAGGCATAGAAGAACTGTTCAACTTCCCCATCATAGCTGAAGAGAGAAGTTGTCTCAACATGGTCCCCTCTTGATCGGGAGTAAGATTAGTAACAAAGAAAGTATCCCGATCAGAAGTCTGACCCTCACGGGTAATAGGAGGTTCTTGTTGTGGCATTCCGTACTTAGGGTTCTGAGGTGTCTCAAAGCCTCCTAGGTTGTCAACAAAGGAGTTATGTCCAGCCATAAGGTTTTCCTACATAAGGCAAGGATACTAGGTGTAAGCAACCTAAGATAAAGGTAAACATCCTAAAGGGAGACAAGGTTGAAATAGTTACACAACCGACTACTAATGGCTCTGATACCATGTTGTAAGGAGTGGGACCCGATAGGGGATCCACTCCCTACTAGAAAAGAAAAGGCCACATCCCTTGAAACAAATACCACACAAAAAATCACCAAAGGGATGTGTACCAATACTTTCTACATGTATGTATCATAGTACCAAAAATAGAGCATTGGAATAAGAAAGTTCTAACTATTACAAATCTTATTATCATTATACATCACTTCACCACACATGGGTGTCAAAAAGGAAATCTAATCATATAAGCCAAAGATCAAGCTGAGGGTCATCTAACCACCTCTTCAAAGTCTCCTAAAATCTCAGCTACAATGTTGAAGTCCAAGTCCTCCTTTCTCTACCTGGGGTTGGAAGTATATCCCACAAAAGAAGAGAAGAAATAGAAACATCAGCAAAAGCTGGTATGTGCATACTAAAATAGGAAATTGAGCAATATATGAAAATGAGGATATCAATTATAAATGTTTCCCATAGAAGAGGAAAGTACTACCCAAAGGAGCATAAAAGAAAAGAGCATTCATATCATGATGAAAGAAAAATATAAGTTCAAATCATCCATATATTTCACATGTGACAAAACTAGAATAATATATCATGTAGGTAGGAAATACACATCTACCAAAATTTTAGAGTGAGCAGGGTGTTGTATACATCTGTTCTATAATAGGGAGGTGGCAGGGTCTGTCAACATCTTCCTAGAAGGAATTTTCACATCTGCCAATATATATAAAAATATGCAAGGATTTTCACATCTGAATTCATATGTGGTAATTTTCACATCCACATAAATTCACATACAACATTATACTAGTAGTCATCACATTATGCATAACAAGGATAAACAAGAGATATGAAATCAAAAAATATCCAACAAAGTGTGATAGATATACATCCACTACCATGGTGGGAAAAGAAGCACAAAACATCCACTACAAGGTGGGCATAAACATCCACATGAATGTGGGTACAAAGCACAAGATAAGAGTCCAAGAGAATATACAAGGTCATAATAATAATCTAGTTCATAAGAACCATGATATCAAAAGAATAGAGCATTATGTATGATAATGTCCATAGGACCAAGAGTAAGACAAAAATAGGTTAATTTTCCAACATAGAGGAATAGGGGACACATCATATATTTAGAGAGAATAATTAGAAACTGCTCAATATAGAAATAATGTGGGATGCAATCATACATCAATTTCAGAGTCTAAATAGTCCAAGTCAAGATTAGGCCTCCAAAGAACCTCTAGGGAAGGTGGACAGATCCAATAAGTAAGGTTCCTAAGCTTAGAGAGGCTGATTTCTCCAAAAAATCTCCTATCTCAAGAAAGAAGAACCTTCTCCACTTTAGAGGTGAAAAACCCTAACAAAAGAACATGGAGATGAGGTTTATGGGTTCTAGGTGGGATTTCACCATGGAAGACCATGGATTCGATCTGGATGAAGATTGAAGTAAGACAAAGAATAGGAAAAATGAAGAAGATAGAGAGAAAATCACTTGCCTTGGTCAAAACCCTAGAAGAGAACCTTAGAAACCCTAGGTAGGGATAGATGGAACTCTAGGAGACCTTTTTCTCAATAAGGGGAACATCTTCTCCCTTTGACCACCTAGTTCCACAGAAAAATATAGAAAGATACGCACTCTAAGCTAGAGGAAATAGGGAGTGAGCAATGATTTTGAATTGGCGCTAGGAAGGGGTGTATATAGCTTCATGGATAAGGAAGGGGTCAAGCATGAGGTGTACATGGAGTTTTCCATGTGTCAATAGCCTAGAGATTCTATGTCCATGCAACACCTCCCTCAATTACTACCCACACTTTCTCTCTTTTATCCATATCCTTATCCTTGTCTTTATCTTTATCCTTATCTTGACCTTTATCCTTATCTTTATCTTTATCCTTATCTTGACCTTTATCCTTATCTTTATCTTTATCCTTATCTTGACATTTATCCTTATCCTTATCTTCATCCTTGTCCTTGAAGAGAAATACTTCCAAACCAAGTATAATGAGGAGCCCCAAAGCCCAAAAAATTCGATAATGATAAGGAAAACTATAAGGATCATAATTCTTGTGACAATTTACAAATAAAACCTCCCAATTGGGTAAATTGTAGAAAAGTCCAGAATGTACCTAAAATTGCATAACTTGCCCAAACAACATCCAAATTGGACCAAACATTATCCACAAGTTATCTTTGATGTGTTGAATATGAATTTGCCATTAATTCCATATTTTGAAGTTATATAATCACATTATTCATTACTTATGCCTTTTACTCATTCTCTCTCCTAAACTTATCATAATATTTCAAGTTTGTCCAAATTAGATGAAATTTGACATGTAGGCTAATTTTGATACGTAGATTTTGAATTTGAATTATGTTTCCACTTTTGAGACTTATTTTTATGAGATATGTCATATGGCCCATTAACGGCCCATCATCTAAATTATTCATCCAATTAAGTTTCTTATCTTCATATTACCATCAAAATGAGTTATGTGGCATATTTTATGTATCCATTATAAACCTAAGATTAATGTTAGAACATTAGGTTACATTAAGGTGATATATACATGAATTATCTCATTGGGGTTATACTAAACATCTATTTAGGTCTAGCCTTCAACCTTGTTTGGCAAATTCCAAAGCGTCAACTTCTAGGGTAGGGTCTGAGATCTAGTATGTTACAGTATTTGTAATGAACAAGTTTATTAGACAAACCCACCTTGAGTATGATACATGTAATACATAAATTGTAGTCAAAATAAAATCTAAAGTGATAGTGGTGATTGTTTCCCTTATACCTAAAGTCACCGCAATGGTCACATATTATTCAATGTACTCTAACACTAGTCAACATGACATTGAATAAGGGTCTACATATAGGTAGTGCTTAAGTGCACTATGGCACATGTTGTTTATTGTGAGTGATGTAGATGGAATTTGTCCCTCCTATTGGAGTCATATTTCTTCCACTTGATGAGTGAGACTATAAAATGAATGGCCATTCTCATGTGAGTCCATATATGATATTGAGTTCATATATATTCCGGATACTCTATTCTAGATCAAGTAAAAGAAATTGAACATTAAGAGTATGAAATTTCCATGCCTTGGATTCAATATGGATATTAGTGACAAAGGGTTTATATGATCACCATAACACTGGTTGCAACATTAGGTTGAAGTTGTTATCCAACTTCTCCAATTACTTAGTTGGATATGGAGTTTTTCTAGATACCAATAGTTGTGTATAAAATCATAATTGATTGTAGATATCAACTGTACATGAGAGATTATAGCACACACATAGGATGCATAGGGTAGAGGAGTATTACCAATGACACATAATTAGTTGGTTTAGGAAATCAATTGAATCATTGAGGACTGACTAGAAGCCAAGACAATGTTGGAAAGTTCAGTCACTAGACTAGATAGGTCAGTCAATCGACTAGATGGTCTAGTTGATTGACCAGTCTGTGATCTTCTCAATCTATTGACTGGATAGCTCGATCCACTGACTAGACTAGGTCAGCCAATATGTCAATTGGATGTTCTAGTCACCCAATAGAGCTAGATCAGTGGATTGATCTAAAAATTCTGATCTAGTCTAGTCGATCAACTAGACTGGATATTCTAGGCTAGCCACTTGAAAGAAGCCCACCTAATCCAGTCAGTCAACTAGACTAAGTCAGTTAATCAACTGAAAAATTGTAAATAGGCAACTAAAGGGTACCCACTATCATTTTGTTCCTAGGGTTTATTAGAAATCATGCTTCCCTACCTATCCTATATAAGGGGCACTACATCTAGGGATGTGGTTAGACATTTTTTATAAATCCTTTCATGATACCTCTGAATAGACAACATTACCCACAAGGAGGGAGAGAGAAGGATATTGTACAACAGTAGCAAGTTGTAAATGGAAAGGTTGCTCCTTTCACCTCGGCTCTTGGAGGACAAAGTGGAATTTTCATCATCTATGTGGATGATATAGAGATTTAGATGCATTATTGTCTACATAGGGAGAACGTCATTAGCATCTTCCTCCATGCTTATTCTTGTGAGAAGCATCATTGGATCTGCTCTATGATAAAGGTATACTTCACAACCTTCCTTCATGGTATATCATTGTTGATAAGATCTACTCGTGGAAACATGGATTATATTAAAAATGTATTGCTTCTGATGGTCCTGTCGCATCCAAAGATCCCTAGAGTTCACACCTCGATGACATAAATATAAGAACACTAACTTCTTCTGGTACTACAAGAATACATGGTCCTTAATAGACAAATTCCTTAGACTAGGTCCCTCGGGAAATCACTTCTCCTAGGCATCCTCTCTTGTGGGTCCCAACACTATCTCAAATGATCTCCCCATCATTCTCAAGACAAGAATCTTCCTATGGGACCCAAACACTTATATCTTGGGAGGTTGTAGTGATATAACCCATACCTTACAACAAATAAAGAGTGTTTGTGAGTTAATAGTGAGGCACCTATTTCTTAGATGGACTTGCACAACAATATCAAAGATGTTCTTCTTTTCCATTCCTTGTAATTTTTCTTTTTATGGAAGTAACAAATGGATTGGTGCTAAGTAGGAGAAAAACTAAGTATATGCATTGCAATTTCAGCCAATCTCACAGTGTGAATGGTGGAGCCAAGTTGGACGGAGTAGACATACCAAAATGTGATAAATTTCATTACTTGGATTATATTATTCAAATAGATGAGGTTGTACAAAATGATGTTTATCACAAGATTACTTTAGGATGGTTGAAATGGAGGAGTACAATTGGAGTATTATGTGATTGGAAGATCCCTCTCAGATGAAAAAGAAAGTTATATAGAACTGCTATACGGCCAACCATGCTCTATGGGAGTAAATGTTGGGCTGTGAAGAAACAAGGTCTCAAAAAGATGAACGTGGCTAAAATGTATATGTTGAGATGGATGTGTGAGAAGACAAGAAAAGATTGCTTGAGAAATTACTATATCAGGAATAAAGTGGGGGTAGTAAGCATTGAGGAGAAGTTGCATGAGGGCCGACTCAGATGGTATGGACATGTGCAACACAGACCGACTAATGTGCATATATGAAGCAATTCTATTGAGTTAAGCATTATTAATATAATAATAGGAAGGCCTAAATTAACATGGGAAGAGATTATTAAGAGAGGGTTTGAATCTCTACATCTCAACCAGAATATGAGTCGTGATAGAGAGAAATGGAAACAAAGGATCCAAGTAGTCGAGACCAACATAGTTGGGACTAAGGCTTAGATTATGATGATGATGGAAATAGAAACAACATACCAACATGTTTCTAAATTGTATCTACACTCTTAAAATATAGTATCCACATAACATGTGGTGTGTATTGACAAAATTGGGGATGCAACTTTCACTAGTGGCTAGTATGTCGCCCTAGATGAAATTCTAGCCCAACCAAAATTGACCTTCCAAGAACCAATGAGATCTAGAGGCCAGAATAGGTAGACTTACTGATTTCACTTGATGATGATAACCAGCCTAGTGTCTACTGATGAGAATCTTACTAATGATATATTGATGACACTTGTGGTTGATGAAGTTGAGGGTGTGACAACTAAAGTTGCAACAATGTTGACTTATTCCTTCTCTCTCCTCTTCTCTTCCCTTTTGAGCCTATATATACCCCTCAGCCCTTCCTACTTGATGATTGTATCAAGATTCTACAAGAAGGAACACGAGCAACTTCCTCTTGTCATCATTTGATGTCGACCAGTGAAATCTTTACCTTCCACCAACTGACAATCTACTACTTCTTCAATTCTTCTTTCTTGGATATTTTTGATTCTTCTAGCATCCTCTGGGTCATGTTCCAACTTGGCTCCATGTAAGAAAAGGTTCATCTCATCTCATTTTTGTGATGGTCTTCCATCATGTCCTACCTTGAGCTATGTGCTTGCTGGTTTCCTTATGTAGGGTTAGACCTAGTGCTAAACCCTATTTTATTCTTCCCTCTTGCCTAGTTGTTCTGATAATTGAAGTAGGGCTATTGTATCTTTTAAGAAGTAAATCTCAAATAAAGTGAAAAGATCATGGCTTGCATGTAATCTTGGAGCTCGTTTGAAGCTTTGAAGAATAAAGAAAAGCTTTTCAACTTCAACAAGAAGTGGAATCTTTTTCATGATTTGTAAGGTAAATGATATATTATATGAAGCATTTAGTACCTACATGATACATGCAAACCTTATTCTTTCTCATGATTCCCTATAATATTCTAAAAGATGGGAACTTTTTGCTAAACAAAGTAAGGATGGAATAGGAATTCACATATTTATATTGATCTCTCATATATACTCTTAATGCAAAATGCATGCTTAGTTACACATGCATGTTCTTATATTCAATCTACCTATGGAAAGTAATAGTAAAGGTGATACTTTTATGATGTTTGTGTACTCCTATATGGATATTTGAATGTTATGTAATACCTTCGTCTTGAAAACAACATAAATCTTACATCATATGGATTTTAATCTATAATTTGAATATTGGCTTGTTACTATGATGTAAAGCTTGCTAAAAACGTTCTCATTATTATCATGTTCTTGTTTAACTTAGCCATGTGATGGATCTATATGGTAATTAGGCCTTGTTGTGTTCTAGATTGATGATGTGGGTCTTGTTATGACCAAGAATGACAAATGACCTTGATTGGGTGTTATTAGTGTAGAATCCGTCCTTGTGGTTCCCTAGATTCATTTTTTTGACTTTAGTACGGTTAAAGGTATTATATACACCCTACTTTCCTTATTAAGGCCAATAATGGCAAATGAACCCTGATTGGGTGGTTTTTGTGCATAATCAGTCCTTGTGGTGCCCTAGATTCATTTTGTTGCCTTTAGTAAGGTTAAAGGTGTTATATACACCTTACTTTGAATAGTTGAAATTTTATGGTAATACATTCTATACGTTATAGTTGCAAAAGTCTAAAATTGAACTTTACATATTTTGTTGTGGGTAGTATGTAACTTGATTGATGCATTTGTAAATTGAGTAAATGATATAATTACCAAGTGAAACCCTAATCATGTAGCATTTGTAGATCTTTCTCCCTAGATCCTAGGAGGAAATTGTGATATGAATTAATCTTGTAACAATTTGAAAATTTGTAGAAGATGCTCAAAGACATATATTAGTGAATATATGAGGATGATTGGAATTGGTATACCCTAATGTCTTCAAAAAAAATTGGGACATGGTTGTACAGATGATTTAGTAATATGTTATGGAGAGTGGACACGTTCATGTCTCAATATTTGAGGGGTTTTATACCATGTGTTTGGTGATGTTCCGTATGTACGTAGGATAGACCTGTAATATCTAAATCTTCTTTTGAATAATTCCATGCTTGAAGTAGACTTTGAACACTCTAATGTGTGTTACTCACTTCGACCAGAGTTGTATGAAGTGATCTGATGGAATCTAGATATCCTTATATTTATATGGATTCTAGATATAGTAGTCTTAGTGGTATGCCTCAAACTGCCCAAGGCATAATTAAAATTATGTAAAAAAATCGTGTAGTATATATTTAAATTTATTTAGTAAATAACATGGATGTAATTTCATGTGTTTTACTTTATACAATTATAGTATGTTATTCATACTATATACATGTATGTGTATAGACAAAGTATATATATGATATACTTTTCTTCTTGTTGAGTTTCATAATTTGTTAATCTAAACATTATCTACTCTGTTAGAGTCATTTATTAAAATTATTTTAAGTATGAATGCTATCAATTTTCATATCATACCACTAGGATAGGGGATCTCACCCTATAAATTGTACATATCTTTTAGGTGACCAAATAACATGGTTATGGTGGTAGAGATCCATATTTTGAAGGACACCAATCACCTGGAGGTAGGTGATTTTGTGTTGTCACCTAGAGGTAGGTGTTGTTTGTGTGGTCACCTAGAACTAGTTGTACATGTTGTAATATATGATAGACATACTCTCTATAGTATATAGGTGTCACTGAGGTCACTAATCCATATTTTGTACATAAACTACATAATAAGAATGTGTAAATAACCTTATTATTTTTATTCTATGGTTAGATTAGAATTATTATTTTATATTTTATGTCACAAGTTTTTGGTAATAATGGTTGTTTGGATTTTAATCGATGTTTTGATTTGATTAATCTCACTCTTTTGGCAGTGGAGGTTTCATAATTTTTTTGTATCAGAGTCTAGGTTCATGGAGTCTATGGGGACATGGGATTAGGTTGTCATATGTGTTCTTAGAGGTCCACCATATCTAACAATTGGCTATGGTTATGCAAGTATAGTTGGAGTATAAAGAACAATAGAGAGTACTTTCATAGTGAAAGAATGGGGCAGATAGAAAAGAGTACCAAACATGAGGGTAGTAGTATAGAGGGTACCTAAGGTGAGGACACCAATGAGGGCACCTAGAGACATGATTTGAACATCTGATCCCAACACAGTTGAACTTGACAACACATATCCATTTGGATTTTCAAGACATATTCTGGAAGATGATGTCAATGTTTGGTTTATTTGTTGAGAAGGTACTTGCTCTATCTTCCAAGGTACCATCACAAAATGTTAAATATTTAGGGTGGAGTAAGATATTTGAGATTCTAAAATGTGTTGGAGCCATAGAGTGCATAGGTACTACAGATTTGGCATATATGGATTTGTGGTTGATTGAGTTGAAGAAGATTTCCTAGTTATTGATAGTCATCAATGAGCATAAGATTAAACATGCAATATAATTGTTTAAGGGCAATGATGGGGTGTTCTAGTAAAGATGAACAACTTTGGTGAGGTGATCACATGTGTGGAGTTGATGAGGGAAGTCAAAATTGGATAATTCCCTCAGTCTTATCCTGGTGAAAAGATAGCTTAGTTAGAGAAGTCACATTAGAGGACGATGATAATGAATTGAGTATGTGCACAGTTTATGGAGCTATTGAGGATATGTACTCTCATGTTACCTACAAAGAAGGAAACAATTATAAGGTTTGAGAAATGTATAAGTGTAGAGTTGACAAAGTTTGCATCAACTTTGAAATCACACGAGAAGTTTTCCACCTTGTGTAGGTCATGAGGAGGATAGAAAGGATGATAGGTAGCATCCATTATCATGATGCTAATAGGAAAGTTGCACAATCTTTTAAAACTACACAAGTGGTTTAAAGGATGACGGGTAGCATTCATTGTCATGATGCTAATAGGAAAGTTGCACAATATTTTGAAACTACACAAGTGGTTCAAAGATATAGATGTTTTTGATATCATAGTGAAAGAAAAAGTGTTAGTAGTTACAACAAAATAGAATAGCATTGGATTCGTAGGTACAACCATAGTCACAGTGGTCTTCGGGATGGAGCATATAATATAGAATCCATGTAAGTGATAGGCCATACGAGACATATTCCTCTCTCAAAAAAATTGTTTCCTTTGTGACCAAACTAGACACATAAGGATGTTCTATCCACAGTTGAACCAAGTGGTTTCTCAACAGTAGTCTCTTACAATGTTAGCTACCAATCTAGTATTGGTTTTCTTTCCTTTGAAGTACTCTACCATTGACCTCGTCGTTTTCTACTACACTAGATTATGTGGGGGAACATACTTTGGTGAAGAATGATGATAGGCAAATGATGATTGATAAGATTTGTATGATAAAAAGTAAATGAATGCTGCCAATAATCGATAAAGATGCATGTTGATGAGAAGAGATCAGAAGTGAGTCTCTTAGTAGGTAACAGTGAGTTTTTAAGACTAATCTAATTCAATATATTGTGAGGTCCAAAGTAAAAAAAAAGTTATCCCTTTTTTGTGGAATTGTTTAAGATATTAGATAAGTTTGGATAGTATGTCAATGTCTTATCCCTTCCTCACACCTGTGATAATATTCATAATGTGTTCCATGTTTCTATAATGAAGAAATATGAGAAATACCCCTCTCATGTGCTTTTTGTAGAGCCTTTGGAGATACAAGATCATCTAAGTTATGAGGAGTTTCTAGTGAAGATAATACAATCTAGAGTGAAGTAGTTGAATAGTAAAGAGATTGAGCTAATGAGGGTTACCTAGAAGTACCGTGGAATTAAACAAAAAACATATGATCTCAATTATGAGATGCTAAAAACTCTCCCCTCCATCTTTTCTTGACATTTCAGTGACAAAATCTTTTATGGGTTTGAATTTAGAAACAAATTTGAATATAGGTACATATTCTAACCCATCCCTTTTCTTATGCCTTTCATTTTTGTTACGCTTAACATCCTCTTTCCCTTGATTTAGGCTAAATTGGAAGTAGGCGGACTCTAGAAATATCATGTGTCAATAAGTATATAATCATGTATAGTTTTAAGTATAAACAAAATTAATTAAATTTCATGTTGGGTTAGTTGTGCAAATACACAAAATAATAACATTAAACTTTTAATATGACACTCTTGAATATTCCTAAGTTTATTTTAGTGAAAGGAAATATATAAACACAAATTAATGTATCAAGTTTCCTTAAAGGGAAATAAATATGTTAAATGTATACTTATCCAAGTAAATAAATAAAATCATAGAGACTCTTGAAAGGGAAACTAATGGCAAAATCAGATTTACAATATCATAATTACACTACATGCCAATCTTCAAGTCATTTGGACATCATACGCACCCCCAACTTTATTAAGAGGGAAAGAGACTAATTAACCTAAGTGTAACAAGTAGAATATTTTTTCACATAGATTTCCCCTAATGTATTCAATTTATTGGCATGTCACACAATTTTCTTGTGTCACTGCGTGGAGTCATGTGATTTGACAACTCTCATCATGTGACCACCTGATCAATTAGTTTACCCATCATCTTCTTCCTCACGATTTGAATCCTATGGAGGAAGAAACTCACACACCACTTTTCTCCTTCTGCAATGGGTATCATCCCCTAGTCTCTTTTCCATTTGCTTCCTCTTCTCCTCCCACTTTGTTGAATCTTACTTGTTTAGGTGCCTCTTCTTGATTAGGAAATGTCCAACTTTCTTTAGACCCCTTGTACTTTTTTCGTATTTAGAGGGCTTGATTCCCCTTTACCCTAAATATGATGTGTTTATAACCACCCACATAGATTGCCATGCTCCTATTTCACCACTCCCACACTTCAAATTGCTTGATTTCTTGGTTGCTTTACTACAAGATTGATCTTCTTCTCTGGTGATTCAGAGCTTTAGTAGGCACCTTAGAGCTCCATAACCAAATTCACTTGGATAAAGATTTCTTTGTAGTCTCAAGTTTCTTGACTTTCTTGGTAAGTCACTCTCCTAGACTTCTTCTTCTTAAAAGCTTTTCTAGACATTGTAAGGGTTCTCCATGGAGCTATGATCACCTCTGGATAAGATACTTTGTCTCTCTAACTCTGTTATGTGGCCATGAAGTCAACGGGATGATTCCTTGAGTGCAAGGACACATGAGGCTTGGTATTTGACTCCAATAGCATGTTGTAATTGATCTGGCCATGGGAGTAAGGAGGAAAAACAAAACCACATGTGTTTTTCCCCCTCCCTTGATGGTTCATGGGTTTTCTTTAGGCCTTCAGGGCATAAGGCTAATTTTTCCCTCTTGATTCACTTTGATTGTGTAAGTTTTTGTGGTTTCCAATGAGCAATATGCCATGTCTCTTCCATTTAGTTTATAATTGGCAATGGGGTATATCGACTATTTGATATCCATTTTCTTTTAATAATTAAATAAATTTCTTTAATTTATAAAAAATATAGAAAATTATCAGATTATAAGAAAAATATAAATAATTACTTTTTAAAACCCAAAAATTATTCATGATTTATTGATGTAGGTTTCAAAACTGAATTCTAGATATTCTAGTAAGGCTTTTTGACAGTTTAGTTAATTAAATGAATTGTTATTAAGTTTAATGCACTAACATTACAAATATGTGTCGAAATCATTCATCAATGACCTTAGGGAGTATTTTGGATGTCTATCCTAATTGTTGATGTATGTGAAATCCTCTATTTTGTTTGGACATTATGGAAACTAAAATTATATTCTTCTATATGAGGTATTTGTATTTCTGTGTAGTCTTTCTCATCATTTTTATTGGAATCTCTTGATATATCATTGTAATGTTATATATTGCATGTGCATGTATAATATTCTTTTGACTTGAGTCCATGACCCCACATGCCATGTAATTTTGAATATTTGAATGTAAATGATGGTTGGACTATCCATCTTGACACACTATTATGCATGTTTAATATTTAGAATAAAATATCTAGACTAATGATGTATCTGCATAGCCATACATATTAGAATGTTCTTTTCTACCTAGGTTGTACTTTTCCACCTACTTATATACATGAACGTGCTTTTTTGCACATTATGTGTTTTTCCACCCAATCTTTGGCCTTAGATCCTACGGTGTCCTAACCCTGGTTCACATAGATTTAGTCTACCTTATATCATCATATAAATATGTTTCGGTGAAATTGTGAATAACTTCTATGGCGGGATTACTAAATTCAAATTTAATGAAAGTTATGCCTCAGTTTCTTGATTTTCTTCTTGCAAACTTACCGAAATGTTTATTATACCTACTAGTATGGTAACACACTTTTTGTATAGAAATCCTTGTAATTCCTAAATACTTTTATTTAAGTACTCATCAGTGCATATTTCATCCTAGTTTTATTGTATTTTCTGTATATTTTTCTATTTCTAGTTCTTCTTTGGAATTAGCTTATGTTTAGTATTCCTCAATTGTAAGTAGGGGTGAGCATCGGTCCATAACCAGACCGGACCGAGGATCGATTTTGTAAGATTTTATGGACCATATACCGAACCATTTCGAGGTAAGACCAGACTGGGACCAGAACATTTTAAGGTAGGACCGGACCAGACCGGACCGTTTGGACTGTAATCATCCTTTTTACTTTTTTCACAACTTATTTAATTGTAAAAAGTAGATAATATTAGTTACTTCTAACAATTATATAACATTAATAGAAAATATTTACACTACTAGTGCTTATATGTGTACTTTATTTGTACTTGTTACATAATATACCGACAAATATACATGTATTTTACATAAAAGTCGGTCTACGATCCGATCCACGGTCAGACCATTTTTGGACTGGATCGGACCGAAGACCGAATTCACCAAAATTTGCAGACCGCAGACCAGACCAAACTGATTACGGACCGGACTGAACTGACTGGTCCGGTCAGGTCAGATTTTGCGGTCTGGACCATTATTTGCTCACCCCTAATTGTATGGTAATTTCATAGCATTTTGACTTAATTCCTTGATTTTCATGATAGGTCCCACTTTGATCCATACACATCATCTTAGGATAGTGGTCCCACTTTTGATCCATGTTAGATTTTTCACTAATATCATGCTTCATCAACCTCTTCATATTTGTCATTATTCCATAAAGTGGGCTCGATGTCACACACAAATCCCCCCCTGAGCCCCCAGGGATTTAATATTGGTATGTATTGCCCAGAGAGCCAATTATATGATGATTGTAATGAAATCACTTGTAAATAATTTGATAAAGGTTATCTTTCAATTTATTATGTTTTATTTAGTTATGAGTTAATGAAGTAACATTATAAATGTCTAAAGAATGATATGACTCAATGATGTATGTCTACGAGTTGATGACCTAAATAATGAGATCATACAAATGCCAAGAGTATATACATTCTTGTTATGTTCTTAGTTGGATGTTATTATGGAAGGAAGATAGACAACAATAACACATTATACTAGAGTGCGTGTTGGTTGATGGCATAAGCTCATCAGTCATGAAATGTGACATCAAACCAAACACATAGATAATTGTTAGAGAATAGTGTATCAAACAAACTCACCATAAGATTGATACATGGAAATCATAATTGGTAGTCAGAATCATCTCTTATAGTGTTGGTGGTGATTGTGGTTCTTAGACCTGAAATCACTACACCCATCTCATGTCATTCGGTGTACTTTGACATCATCCACCGTTATCTTGAAAAAAGGTTGCCATAAAGGTGAGGTTAGGATGCATTATGACACATGGGGATGAGAGTGAGTGACGTAGATGGGATTTGTCCATCCTACGGTAGTATGATATCCTATCCACTTGATTAGTGAGGTTGAGAAATGCATGGACGTGCTCATGTGAGGAAATATTTGATATTAAGCTTGCATGTATCTCATATGGACTACTTTAATTCAAGGAACATGGATTGAACAATTGAAGAGGATGATGATTCCATGCCTCGAGTTCAATCTAGATATCAGTGACAAAGAAACCATATAAATACTATAACACCAATCATAGATTGTAGGTTGAAGTTATTCTCCAACTTTCCATTTACTTAGATAGCAATGATGTGTGACTAGATGTCGGTCTTTACTTGTGATGTCATAAAATGGTTATGGACACTCAATGTCGATGTAATATGGAACCTATAGGGTCACACACAAAGGATTCACTTAGAATAGGAGTTTATTCATGAATGAGAACTAAATTGATTACTAAAGTGTTTAGATATTCAATGTAAATAAAAATTGACTGACTAGACTCTCAACTGATTGGTTCAAGTGTTGAAATGACCAGTTGGAGTGTTGGGTTGATTGTAGATTGCATTGTCTAAATTCTAGATGAACCATGGCATGAACCGATCGATTCACATGGTCAACCGATCGGCTCAAGGTCACTAGATGATTGGTTCATGAGATGAACCGTCTGGTTCATGGATCAATTCGATTGCATCAAGGATTAGTGGTGACATCATGTTGTACATTAATTGGATTAGAATTGCCAATACAATAGAGATTGGGAAATATGATGAAATGATCGGTTCACTGGGTGAACTGATTGGCTTACATGCCAACTGATCAGACCACATTTTGGCTCTAGCATGTTGTGAAAATTCATGAAATTCCAATCCTTTCCACTTCCACACAAATTGAGAATGACCCTAACCCTCCTATAAATAGAGGGGTATTGGGGGCTTCCTAGAGATACAACTCAATTGCTTCTGACAATTGTTTGTCTTCTCTTGTTGTAGTAATTGAGAAAACCCAAGAAAGTCCTACCCGATAAAGGGAGGGATAGTAAGGGAGAACAATTGTAGAAGAGCAAGTTGGTGACTAGTACACTGATGTGAAGGGACAACTCCTTCTTGTCTGTTCTTTTAGAAAGACAAGAGTTCTCGGTGGTCTATGTGGACTAATCTAGAGGCATGGAGCTTTTCCCGCTAGGAGGACAATGTCAAACTGCCATTTGTGATGACCAACCAGGAGTTATTGCAGATGTTTTTGAGTGCGATTTAAAGAAAGTTGCACGTACAATGACAAGGAGATTGTCTTTGGACTTGCTCCAAGACCAGGTATATCTTCTAAAACATCCTTCCCATTACATAGTTATTGACTCAATCCATCAATTTAAGGAGAATATGGTAGTTAAGTTTGTGTTTCCGCTACCTGTTGTGTCTCTATATTTCTCTACAGTGGTATTAGAGCCACGTCAATATACTATATTTTAGGATAATCAATATGATCAAATTTTTGGTTTTCATTTTTTATTTATTACATACTATGTGAATGATTAAAATGATTAATGTGCATATCTGATTAATCACCCCATAATATCCCAATTAATATATATGATATATGCAATCTACATACATCGCCCTGAAAGTGAGTTTTGACGGTGGATGTGAAGCATTCTTATGGCCATTAACCCTATATATTTTTGCATAGTTGTTTGGTTGGTTTTTCCTTTTATCTTGGTTTTCTTATTGAGCCTCTACCTTATCTTCCAATTGTAAAAGTATTATTCTCTCCTACCTATGCTCTCCTTGAATGTAACTCGTGGTTTCTCCTTTTATCATGTCATATGTAATGGCATTGGGAAATTTTATTTTCTTGTTATGATGAAGAAGAAGACGCTCAACACCAGACCAACTGACCATCTCAAAGGAGACCCGACCGGCTGGAGGACCGAGGGATGAGCTGAATCAATCAAATGGTGGCTGCAACTAACTGACTGGGGGATCCAGAAGATGATGGACTAGATGATCGGTGTGACAATCAATTGATCAGCCAGGAGGTGAGCGGATCAGTTCAAGGGTTGAACCAGTCAACCCAAATTGACAAGCACAAATCTTCATCAACAACAGGTTCCTGCATGAGATGTAGACCCTAGGTGATGGTAATTTCTTGTGGCTCCAAGGAATTACAATAGAATGGCCATAACCATTGCTTATGGTTATTGCATGATTTTTTCTGGGATATAGAATGTCTATGATATGTACTTTATATGTGGTGATTGGATAATGTATATGTATATATAAATATAAACTCCCTCAATAACATATTAAGTCTAAGATGCTTTCCATTAGCAACACAGTGAAAAACTTGATCGACTATGTGTGGGCATGCCAAGCATGGTGCCTTGTCTATCTCGTGGAAGTGTGATGGTAATAATGTGGGTCTGCCAAGCGGGGTGCATTATTATCATGTTGGATTTTGAGCCAGGCTAAAGTGGGTGTCCTTACTGAGATTAAGCACCTAGAAGATGCAGATGACTATGGCAAAGAGTTGCACATATCAGCTATCCAACAATTGCATAAGATGCAATTGGTAAAAGTTTCCTACCTTAATGATTTATTATGGATGTTGGCGTTGGTCGGGTAATAATTGAATCATTTTGGATCTTGGCTCACTAGAAGGTTGTACGTTGCAATCTTCTGAATTGATATGTAATAACTATCAATTTGAATAAAATAGTGGGAGCGATAATTAATTAAAGGCCTAATTGAATATCGTCAAAATTTTTGAATCAAATCATATCAAAAGGGTTTTGGAAGATGAAAAAAAATTCTTGTAGAATCAAATGGCAACCAAATCGTCATTGTGATCCATCCTTAGGAAGGACAAACTTGATGGGACAAATTTTCACAATTGGTTTTGGACCTTGAGAAGAGTTCTCAATGATGAGCATAAGTTCTATGTTCTAGATAAACCAATGTCAGAAATACCTACTCCTGATGCGCCTAGGGCTAAGGTGAATGCTTACTGGAAGCATACCAATGATGCCTTGGGCACAAAGCACCTTATTCTAAGTTGCATGAAGTATGAGTTGCATGAGAAATGTGAAGACATGGGGATACTTGAGATAGTCACACATCTTAGTAACCTGAACCATTATCACATAAAGCAAGAAAGGTACAATATCTCAAAGGCGCTCTTTGAGTGTAAGATGATAGAGGGAGACTTAGTAGAGACCTATGTGCTCAATATGATTGGACATGTTGAACATCTAGAATAAGTGAGATTCTCTTTGAGCCAAGAGTTGGTCACGGATATGATTTTGCAATCATTGTCTGAATCATATAGCCCTTTTATTGAGTGCTACCACTTGAATGATATGGCCAGAATGTTGTCAGATTTGCTTGGCATGATGATTAATGTCAAAGTAAGAATGAAGAAAGACAAATTTGTGATGATGATTAGTGGAGTCGAGTCCAAAGATGACAGCAAGGCCATGAAGAGTTCTAAGGCTGAGAATAAATCCAAATCTTTTGCACTCAAGATAAGAAGAGATAAAAGTACAAAAGGAGTCTATCCAGTGTACTTGAAGGCATTTAGGAAGAAGAAGATAAGGATCATGATCTCCACTTCAGGTATAAATGTTATTTAGATAAATTTATCTAATTCTTCATCTTGGGTATTTTTTATCGGATGTGGATCTCACATATGCTCAAATTTGCATGATCTAAAAAGAAGTAGGCCTCTGAGAAAGGGTGAGGTGAACTATGAGTTGGAAATGGAGCAGTTGATGCCACTGTAGTGGAAAACTATAATTTATCCCTACCCACGGGACTTGTAATAGAGTTAGTGAACTACTATTATGTACCTTCCGTAAATAGAAATATTATTTATGTATCTTGTATGGACAAGGATGCATATGAATTTCAAATTAAGAATGGTCGATGTTCTATTTCAAAAGATGGGATCTTTTACGGCAATGCCCAATGTCTTATGATATTAATTTTCTAGATCTAAAGACATATATTTATAACATAAATACCAAAAGACTAAAATTCAACAACTCAAGCAAGATGCATCTTTGGTGATGTCGTCTAGGGAACATAAATGAGAATCACATATCTAGGCTCCATAAAGATGGTTATCTGGACTATTTTTTATTTTGAATCAATAGAGGCATGTAAATCTTGTTTGTGGGGTAAGATGACCAAGACTCCTTTCACTGGTAATAATGAGAGGGCTAGTGATCTATTAGGATTCATGCATACTGATGTATGTGTCCCTTTTAGAACAACTGCAAGACGTAGGTATTAGTATTTCATTACCTTCACTAATGACTTTAATAGGTATTGTTATGTTTACTTGATGAAACATAAATTAGAGACTCTTGAAAAGTTTAAGGATTTCATGAATGACGTACAGAACCAACTTGGAAAAAGTATTAAGTCATTTCATTTTGATCGAGGTGGGGAATGCTTAAGCTAAGAGTTTGAGGACCTTCTGTGAGCCTGAGATATCATATCACAGTGAACTCCACTTGGAAAACCACAACATAATGGTGTATCAGAAAGAAGGAATTGCACATTATTGGATATGGTGTGATTAATGATGAGTTTATCTGAACTTTCGACTACCTTCTGGGGTTATTCTCTAGATGTTGTTGCGTTTACACTAAATCGAGTACCATATAAATTGGTTCAAAAGACACCATATGAGATTTGGTATGGGAAGTGTCCCACTGTGTCTATTGTGAAGATTTGGGGCTGTGAAGCTTATGTGAGAAAGCGATTTCTTGAAAATTTTGGACCCAAATTTGAAAACTATTATTTTGTTGAATATCTTAAGGAGACCAAAGGATATTACTTCTATTCCCTATCTGACAATAAAGTGTTTGTTGCCAGAGATGTTGCATTCCTAGAAAAGGATTTTATTTCCAAATGAATCAGCGGGAGTAAGGTAGAACTCAAAGAGGTTTGAGGCCAACAAGAAAGCATTGAACCGATAGATGAACAAGAGGGACAAGGAGAATCAAAAAATGTTGTGGAATTTCAAATTCCTCAAGTAACACATGTGCCTCATAGATCTAGTAGGACACGCCTTGAACCTGGAAGATTTGGAAATCTTGTGACTTAGGAAGGTGGTGAATTAATCATAGATGATGAGCCAACAACCTATCTAGAAGCCACAAAGGGACCAGAGTCTAAGAAATGGCTTGAGGCCATGAGATCCGAGATAGAATCCATGTATGCCAACAAGGTATGGGCCTTGGTGGATCACATGAAGGGGTAAAACCCATAGGGTGAACTGGGTCTTTAAGAAAAAGATCGACATGGATGGTAAAGTACAAACTAATAAAAACAAATTGGTTGAAAAGGATTTCTGATAAGTTCAAGCTGTTGACTATGATGAAACCTTTTCTTTAGTTTCCATGATTAAGTCCATCAAGATCATGCTTGATATTATAGCTTATCATCACTATGAGATTTAGCAAATGGATGTTAAAACTGCATTCCATAATGGGATTTTTCTTGAGGATGTGTACATGGCACATCCTGAGGGTTTTATAAATCCAAAAATGCAAATATAGTCTATAATCTACAAAGTTCAATCTATGGATTGAAGCAAGTATCTCAGAGATGGAATCTTCATTTTGATGAGACAATCAAAGAGTTTGGCTTTACTCAAAATGAAGATAAACCTTGTGTGTAGAAAAAGTTAGTGGGAGCATGATTGTATTCCTCATATTGTATGTGGATGACGTACTATCGATGGGGAATGACATCCCTACTTTATAATAGGTAAAGATATGGCTAGGAAATATGTTTTCTATGAAAGACTTAAGTGAAGCATCCTATATTTTGGGAATTAAGATCTATAGAGATAGATCTATAAGGTTTCTTGGACTAAGTCAAAGCACATACATTGACAAAGTTTTGAAGAGTTTCACCATGGAGAGTTCAAAGATAGGTAACCTGCCCATGGTGCATGGAGTTACCATCTCTAAAGCTCAATATCCTAGTTCTTATGGAGAAAGGGAATGTATGCGTAAGACTCCATATGCATCTGCATTTGGATCCATTGTGTATGCAATGTTGTGTACACGTCCCAATGTCTCATATGCCTTGAGCATGACGAGTAGATATCAGTCAAATCTAGGTGATGCTCACTAGACAACTGTGAAAAACATCCTTAAGTACTTGAGAAGAATTAAGGATCAGTTCCTTGTCCACAGAAGAGAGGAAGATTTGGTGGTAAAGGGTTACACCGATGCAAGCTTCCAGGCTAATAAAGATGATTACAGATCACAATCTGGACTTGTATTTTGCTTCAATAACAGAGTTGTAAGTTAGAAGAGTTCCAAACAAGAGACAAATACCGATTATACAACATAGGTCAAGTATACTATCACATCGAAAGTAGCAAAGGAGTATGTTTGGACCAAGAAGTTCATATCTGAACTTGGGGTAGTTCTAAGCATCAACGACACAATTGAGCTATATTGCGACAATAATGGATCTATTAACAAGCTAAGGAACCGTGGTCACATCAATGTTCCAATCATATACAAAGGCTTTTCCATCTCATATGATAGATCGTACATCAAGGGGATATGTCAAGATTTGCATAGTACCAACTGAGAACAATATTGCTAACTCCTTGACAAAAGCACTTTTGTTGCAAAAACATGATGGTCTTGTTAGAACACTTGGAATGAGATTCATGGGTGATTGGCTCTAAGTGCAAGTGAGATTTTGTTGATATGTATGCCCAGAGAGTCAATCATATGATGATTGTAGTGGCATCACTTGTAAATGATTTGATAAAGGCAGTCTTCCAATTTATTTTGTCTTATTTAGTTATGAGATAATGAATTAACATAATAAATGTCTAAAGAATGATATTACTCAATGATGTATGTCTTTAGGTTGATGACCCAAACAATGAAATCATATGAATACCAAGATTATATACATTCTTGTTATATCCCTAATCGGATGATATTGTGGAAGGCCGATAGACAGCAATAACACATAAGACTAGAGTGTGTGTTGGTTGATGCTATAATCTCATAAGTCATGATATATGATATCAAACCAAACACATATATACTTGTTGGAGACTAGTATATCTGACAGATCCACCTTGAGAGTGATACATGGAAAGTATGATTGGTAGTCGGAATCATCTCTCATAGCATTGGTGGTGATTGTGGTTCTTAGACCTGAAATCATTACACTCATCATATGTCATTCAGTGTACTTTGACATCATCCACTGTGATCTAGAATAAGGGTTGACATGAAGGTGATGATCAGATACGCTATGACACATGGGGATGATTGTGAGTAATGTATATGGGATTTGTCCCTTCTACGAGAGTATGACATCATGGCCAATTGATTAGCGAGATTGAGAAATGCATCGACATGCTCGGGTGAGTCAATATGTGATATTGAGCTTACATATATCTTAGATTGCTGCTCTAGTTCAAGGAACATGGATTGAATGATTGAAGATGATGATGATTCCATGCTTCGAGTGCAATCTGAATATTAGTGACAAACAAACTATACAAACATTGTAACACTAATGACAGATTATAGGTTGAAGTTGTTCTCCAACTTTCCATTTATTTGGGTAGCGATGATGTGTGACTAGATGATTCTCTTTGATTGTGATGTCATAAAATGGTTATAGACACTCATTGCCAACATAATATGGAACCTATAGAGTCACAGACAAAGGATTCACTTGAAATAGGAGTTTATTCATGAATGATAACTAAATTGATTACTAAATTGCTTTGGTATTCAATTTAAATAGCAATTGACTAGTTGGATTCTAAACCGACTGGTTTAAGTGTTGAACTGACTGGTTGGAGTGTCAGGTTGACTGGAGATTACATTGGCTGAATTCTGGATGAACCAAGGCATGAATCGACCAGTTCACATAGTGAATCGATCGGATCAAGGTTTCCAGATGATCAGTTCATGAGATGAACTGCCTGGTACATGGATCAATTTAATTGCATCAAGACTTAGTGTTTATGTCATGTTTTGCTTTAATTGGATTAGAATTGCCAATACAATTGTGATTAGAAAACGTGATGAAACAACTGGTTCACTAGGTGAACCGATCAGATCACATGCCAACCAATTGGTTCACCTGTGAACAGATCATTTTGCCTCTCACAGGCTGGGAAAGTTTGTGAATTTTTGTCCTTTCTACTCCCACACAGACTGGGAACTTGACCCTAATCCTCCTATTAATAGAGGGGTATTGGGGGATTCCTAGAGACACAATTTAATTGCTTCTGACAATTGTTTGTCTTCTCTGGTTATGGTAACTAAGAGAACCTGAGCAAGTTTTACCCGATAAAGGGAGGGATAGTAAGGGAGAACAATTGTGGGAGAACAAGTTGGTGACTAGTACACAAAAGTGAAGGGGCAACTCCTTCTTGTCCATTCTTATAGAATGACAAGAGTTCCCAGTGGTTCATGTGGACTACTCTAGAGGTGTGGAGTTGTTCCCTCTAGGAGAGAAACGTCAAACTGTCATTTGTGGTGATCAGCTATGAGTTGCTGCGGACATGTTCAAGTGCAACTTAAAGAAAGGGCACACACAACGACGAGGAGATTGTCACTGGACTTGTTCTAGGACTAGGTATATCCTCTAAACCATCCTTCTCATTACATAGTTATTAGTGTGATCCATTGTTTTAAGGGGAAATATGGCAGTTAAAAAAATCTTGTTATGTCCCCATATTTCCCTACACTTACATCCTTTGACGTTCTCATTGATCCAATGAGGTTTCCACTGCCCCATTTTCCCACTGTCTACACCCCTATCGACTGGCAGGGCTATTACATAAGTGACATTTGTTTGTGTTTTCATCACGCCATATAAAAAATGGTTCCTAACTGATTAGTAGTCTACTCTTACAAACCAAAGAAGCATCAATAGATCATCACCGCCCATGAGAAATGTACTCCCACAATCTCACAAATCAAAGTGCCTCCATCTTCTATTGTGGTGATAGATTTCTTCTTCTCTTTCCCTATTGAACTTGTTACTACCATGAAGAGTGAGTAGTCCCCTTGTTAGGGAGTGGGGAGTAGCCTCACTACCCATTTTTGTTCTTTTTACTGCATCTACTCTTGTCTGAACAATGATTTATGCTTGCAAATCTAGTTTTGTTGATTGTTTTACATGTTTATCTGATCTTGGATGTAGAGAACTTCAAAATTAAGATCTAAGATATTATTTGTTTCAAGTTAAACCCTAAATGAGAACTTAGTATGTGATACTATGTATATATGAACTCTAGGTAACCCGATGGCATACTAAGACTAACATATGTCCATATTTAATCATAATTCTAAGAGGTTAGATTTACCCAACCTCAACATATGTATGTTCATTCTTATTATGATGCAATAAAGGAGAGAATGTAAGTAGTACTGGTGAAATATGCTTACCCAACTATTTCATTTGTTTGATATGCATAACGTTAATCCATACTTTTTCTTATTGCACACATCAACTAACAATCATCATTTTCTATAAATACTAGTTCATATTATGTTACCTTGATCCAATAATATTATCTAATTTGTCCTTTGAGTTTGATCTCTAAACTTTTACAATAAGATCTATCCACTATTGGTGGGATTGTCATACACTTGGGTTAGGTGAAGTTTAGGATTTCTATATCCTAGAGAAGTTGATGTGTAATAAAATTGTGCATTATGTACATACACGAGTATTTTTTGACCACATACTTTTGATTATCTCTTTTTTGAGTGATGTTCCATATCCACCTAGAGGTTGAGCAAAATGTTGAGCAGCGTGTTGATCATGAGTTTGAGGATCCTTCTCAAGAGAATTAACTGGAGGTTTATCTAGAGATGCCTATGTTTCCATCTACCATTAATGTAACATCCCTTTTAAGCATTCATGTATCAATGCAAGAAACTCCCATGTTTTCCATAACATGGGGGACTTTACCTCATAGGGATGTCAAACGAATAGTAAAATTGCAACTAAAGTAAAAAGCACCACACATTAATATTGATATTGACTCATACATTATTCAAAGGAAAATATAGTACAACTGAGTTCTTGAATATATCATCTAACATCTAAACATGACTTATAACATGAAGGACACTCTAATCTAAATGATTGGATCATTTGGGTTGATGGCACCCCACCAGGTTGCACATGAAGATCTTCTAATCTTTGTCTTGCTCTTATTTTGTCTGTATTTTCTCCTCATGTGCGGGCATCACGCCCCCATCCATGCAAAGAAAAATGAAAACACGTTTGAGTAAATGGCACTGAATAATATTATACAATATGAAATATAATTATACTTTTAAAAAATCATAACATTGAAAAATGTAGAAGTTGAATATATTTTGAATCATTTATCTTTGTCTTGTTTCTTAATCATGACATTATTATATTAGGTTGATTATGTTATTTGTCTTCCATAACCTTGCTCTTAAGAGCTTGAATATGCATGCACCAAAGTGCCCATTGATCTCAGGAGCTTAATAAATAGCATTGCTCTCAAGAGCTTGATCTATGACATTGCTCTCAGGAGCTTGATGAATAACATTGCTCTTTAGAGATTGAATATGACATTGCTCTCAAGAGCTTGATCTGTTCCCAAAAGGCGAATAACTAGGAAGGAACAACATGAATCAATAATCGTGTACTTAACATTACTCTTGAACATAATAACTTGAAACATTAAATCTGACTTAAGAAATATGTGCACATCATCATTATGATCTTAGATAACAAAAATGTAATAAAATTCATTATCTGAATTGTAAACACTTAACTTGCAAGTATTGATTAGAACTATGTATATAATATCAATATAATCGATTACCATAAATATAAGTGATTAAAATCCCTTGACCCATACTTATTATTCAAAGATCATGATCCACTTACCTCTTTGTTACAGAAGATCCTATTGCTCTCTTTAGGTTGAAGAAATCATAATCACATTGTTAGGGTTGATTTAACCCTAACTATCATTTTAAATCGAATAACATCCATTAGTGATTAATCCTTAACTTGATTTCTAGGGTTTCATGGTTCTTTGATGAATTATAGGAAAATAAAGTCAAACCAAGCTTTAAAGCCATCATATTATTGTTCGTTACTAGAAAACCTTTCCAATGAGTATTTTTGCATAAATTCCTAGTCAGTGGATAATTTAGTACATTTTTTTGAAGATTCTAACCAATCATAGAGTGAGAAAAATTCGAGAAACACTTAAATGAAAAGACAAGGAAATATTTTTAAAGGACTAATTTTCCCCCACACCATGTGCCAAAAATTGGCTGCATTATGGGATAAATAGTAACTTTAGACAATCAAAGTTCTCCCAATTGATATCAAAACATGGACCCGAATATCCAAAAATGTCCATGAATACACGATATGTAAGATTAAGCATGCAAGGGCAAAGGGGAAAAACCATTGGTCATCTTTTTCCTTGAATGATTAGGACTCATTGCCTGCATAATCTATAAAAGAGATGAAACTAGATAACACAACTTGTTTTGATACATAGAACAACCAAACTTCATTACAAAAGGATTATCAGTTCTTGGTCCCTGATTCACTGAGAATTCAGCAAGGTAGCAAGGTAGGGGGGAAATCGTTCCTGGAATCCATGTGAACTCAAACCTCCATGGATGAAAAATAGAGAAGAAGTTAAAGCTTGATCAACCAGGGACCTACATTATTTATCGTGTTGAACATTTGCCTGAGATCATTCTCATCATCTGCAAGGGACTCCAACAGATCGAACAAGCTCAAGGTTGGGTCTCGCAGTGGCTGCAAGCAACCAGAAAACAAACTTGTTGTTACACTATAGAAGTAGCACAGATGAGATAGGAAATCAAGAAGGAGCATGTTGCGAGGAAGCTTAAACCTCTGAGGGGTGAAGTGTACTTAGGAAAAGATGATCGTATCCACAACATGGGTGGAAGGCATCTGTCACATGGAGATTTTCTTCGAGATGGCGGTACAGTAGGGAACTGAAGAAAAATAAAAATTTGTGATTAACCTGATATTGAGGATGAATCAGCTACGCTCAGGTCACCACCGATATGAACGGAGATGATTGTCGTCATTCTATAGGAGACAAGGTGGCTAGATCACCACACTGGACTTCTAGAAGACTCAAGAGAAATAAGCACAACGACGATGGGTTGTAGGGATTCGTGAGTTTCTCCTCAATTTCTAGATATGCCTTGAAACTTTCAAGAGATTCAATAATATATATATATACATATATATATATGTGTGTGTGTGTGTGTGTGTGTGTGTGTGTCTGTGTGTGTCATGGACTAGGATATTTTGGTTGGGATAAGGCTAAGTAGGGAAAGAGATCGAGAGAGGGATGGGGAGACTTTATGTTTTTATGGAGTCATGCTCTCCCCTGAGTTTTGGGTGAAATGGGAGAGTGTGTCCCCAAAATTAGTGTCTGACTATCTCTATCAAAAGACCCACATGACATCAATGTCACAATATTAATCCTCTCGCTAAAGTCTAGTTATATTGGGATACATTTATTTTGAAAAGAAAAATTATGTTTACTTTATTTTCTTTCCCATTTACATTGGGATATCAGGGAAGGTTGGTAATGAAACAAATTTTGTATAATACCAAATTAGACCATGGGGAGTCCAAATACATGATTATTTTTCTTATTTTACTAACCCAATCATCTCTATTTTCCTTTTTATATAATACTAGAATTAATTATCCAGGTCTATCTAGAAACAATTTGAGGCTCATAATTTAAGGAAAGCAACTTATTATCATATCAATCTCATACAAATTTATTTGATCAAAACATGCTCAGTAATTAGGTAAATTTTATTCCCAACCCTCATGTAGGACTTATTCATCAATTAGGGATAATCTTGATGTAAGTTAGTCAATATAAGTTATTATGATTTCTTTCTTTAGTAGCACATTTTCTAATCATTATATTAGGTTCACATCATCATATTAGGGTTTAGTTGAAGCATCCAATTATGAATGTGAAAATGTAGGTTTATAATTAGGTCTTTGTTGCATTTAGATCCAAGATTTGATTTTGATTAGTGAAGGAATATATATTAGGATCCTACCCTTATTTTACTCAAAATTTGGGATGTTATAATTCCACCCACCTTAACAAAACTTCACCCTCAAAATTTCCATGTACTACCCACCTTATCATTTTACATGTTGTTTACTTTAACTCTCTAATACTGTCATAAAACCTCATTATCATACTCAAGATATGACCTACCGCATGATAAACACTATTACATGAAAACTTTATTAACTTTACATGGTTTCATATTAGACTAGATCTTTACTTGAATTGATATAGTCACTCTCCTTAATGCAGTGACAATGCTCATCAAGCTAGTTAAGGCTCACACAAGGCCAGTTATGTCTCACATAATTCTCCCAGGCACTCATAAATCCAATTAAGGCTCACATAACATGATTGAGAGGACTATATGAACATAACATGATTTCTTATAACTAAACAAGGTTAACATGATAATATGATTCATTAGCATGGAAGTGATTCATAGTTCCAATAAAATTAGTAGAAACATCAATTCATAGCATGTTCATGATCCACTAACTTATCTATGTCAAAATATCTACCTTTTAATGCATGTTTGGTCTTATTATGTATCTGATTAGGTTTTTGTGACTATAAGTCTCAAAATTTTAATGCCAACTCTTATTTTCTTTGTTTCCTTTGGATACATGTCGGTCGGTCATATATCTAGAGGTGACGTGTCTTCTCACATTTATATTATCACCTCCGTCGTGAACATGTCTCATACCACATGCACTCAAAAGGGAAAGACAAGCATGATGCACTTGACATCCTCTCTACAAAATCCCATAAGCTTGTGTCTCGTACCATAAACATGTGGGAAAAGAGAGAGCATGCTATATACAATGTTAGAGTTAACATAGAATCCAAACCATCTAGACACATAATCCTAGTCCTCATCTAAGTTTTTTCCCCTAACTAGAACTTTACTTTGATTTCGCATAGCTATCATTTACTCCTCTTATGCCAAGTATTAGAACATAAGAATCAAATTTTTGTCTGGTGGCAATATACTTATTTGCTATGTATTAGCTTATCTTTAGACTTACTAGAAACATACATGAACAATATTTTAGTCTTTGTATTAACTTCCTTTTTTTGCTTCTATTTTAATATCTTCTCTATGTTTGTGCGTTTCCGAAAAGTATGCACCCCTATACATTTTATGTCAGTGGAAGTCAGATGGGACCATTATTTTTTATCAAATAAAAGTAAGAACTGGATCCCTTTATTGATCCCACACTTAGGCCTAAAGTAAATCTTTGTTGTAGACTCTAACATGTCGTACAAACTACAATGTGTCACAGATCTACACGTCATATTGCATGTGGTGAAGGCATTGTAGAGAAATCAGAGAGGGAGAAAAGATATGTGTCTACAATGATATTTTTTGTCTTTCTAAAATTTATTGAATATTCAAGGTTAAGGTTCAAACCCATTTTTAATGTAGGGAATGACATCTATATAGCATCCATACCATCAAACTTTCACAAAATCAATGGTTAAGCTCTAAATGACAAAAATTATGAAAATACTAGGCTGAATGAAGAAATTCAAGTATAAGTTTGAGTGGATTTAGGATTTTAAAGTAATAAGTGCAATAAAACAAGTGTGATTATACAATGTAAATCACACTTCCCACCATCCCATTCTTTGTATGACAAAGTTAGAAGCTTTCTTGGGCACACTACTATTATAAGAATTTCATAAAAGACTTTTCATACTTTTCAAAAACACTTCCAAATCTCCTCATTTTGGATTCTCAATCTGAATCTAAATGATGAAAGTGTAAAAACCTTTGTCTTTTTAAATAGAGTCTTGATTGTCGCACCAATCATACAGAATCCTCATTGATACCTCTAGTTTAACTAATGTGTGACGAATTATGTCGCTTGTGGTGCTAATATGGTGTATTTTATACCAAAACCATAAGCACTCCGTGGCAAAAAAAACACCAGATATGCACCATATCCACTACTATTTTTGTTTTGAGAAACCATTTGTCAATTACTAAAAGTCTACAATTAATCGCATCAGAACACCCCATTACCACATCGTGAATAAGTTTTTATTAATCATTATACATAGAATTTATGAATGTATACACAATAAGTGGAGTTACAACATGGACAATATGAAACAATAATATAATGTTCGTATTACATAACAAAAAGGACATCAACTTTTTGTTTCATGCAAGCGAACATTTCTAACTAGTATTTTCAAAAGTAATCATTTCCATCTACTTATTTTTCTCATTTAGAGTTTAAACACCACTGTCTTCTAGAATGGATGATCAAGACTCACCCCACTAATATACATTCTTCATTTTTTTAAACGATGCTATTCTGTTTAAAATACATCCTCAAGTCTCTCTCCCCTGTTAAGTTATCATCCTCATTTTCAATCACGTAGGTTATGTTTCTTCCTCTTTATATGTATTTCTATTGACTGGGAACTAAGACAACATATATGTTTAAATGATATGATATATTTTCCAAGAGAGAGGGGTAGGACAAACGATTGGTATAGGAAGGTGGTAAAATATTTGAATTAGTTATAGAGAAAGATGATCAATAATAATTGATGTAATTATCTCTTCTTTATAACTCTCTCTCTCTCTCTCTTTTGTGTCTGTCTTTTGATATTCTTTTGATATTTCTTTATTTTTATAATTTGATTTTATCTCCACTAATAACTACATCTCTCAGTCAATAGATAATAATTCACATAGTCATAAACCAAATTCTCACCTTGATTATCTCTAACATCTTCAAAACTAATAATTAATGTATTACTTGAATTTTTAACCCAAGCATAATCTTTTTTACCAAATAAAAATGTAACTTTGGGTCCTTGTACATTAAATCCATTAGTGAAGCTCAATATAATTAAACTACATCACATAAACCTCTTTGCCTCAAATAAATAAAATCAATATTAAAGGGTGCTTCTTTTCTATCTCCTATCTTCATCAGTGATAATAGTATTTTATTTCAAAATAAACTTTAAGTATCAAAATATAGTCCAAACTTTGATTTTCACACAATTCTATTTAACAAAAAAATGCATAACACATAACTAATGTAATCACATACATATAGGAGTAACTAATAATTAATTAATCATGAAAAAGTGGAAAATAACCATATACTTTTATCCTGCACAGAGTGGTGCTTTTTTATATATCTCAAAGATGGGTAATTACAATGCATATGTCCTAATACCTAAAGAAAACAAAGAATTTGTACAAAGAAACAGATATATACATCAACTTATGTATCCATCAGAGCCCACACAAATTAAAGTGAACTATCAATGTAGGTCATCAAAGGAGACCTGATCATAACTATACTCCTATAACTCCCTTTAGAGGTTCTATAATTCCTCTTTCCAAATTTCATAACAAATTAGAATAACAATGATTTAATTTCTTTTGCTGGGATTAATCAAATCAATAATATTAGAAGGATTGTGCATGTGTTTCCATGATTCTGAGCAGAACTCTATAGTCCCTGGAAAAAGAAAAATCAAAGAGCATATGGTCCAAATTTTTACGATTTGATCTACATAGAATACACATATATAGAAAAATGAAGCCTCTCTTGTATGTCTTATCCTGAGTCAAAAATTTCTTCAGAATAATCTTCCAGACCAAAAAATTGCATATGTTAGGCACTTAGACTTCCATACCTATTTATGCCAATTAACATTTTCAGAGTTAAGCTGAACACACTCTAAAACATCCTTACAAATTTTGGGTTAACTCCCTTAAGAAGTGACTACTCATCATAATATAGATTAGGATTTAACAATAATGGATAGAGCTAATAATACAACGTATATGCCTTGAAAAAGAAACAATGTAGACACCATTATCATCAAAAAGGCAACTAAGAAGGGCAAATTTCCTAATACCAAAATTTAAAATATCTTCAGTGATAGAATACCATCTAGGGATATTCCCTGACCAATCCAAGGATCTCTCCAAAGAAGGATCTTCATACCATTACATGTCCTAAAGAAAACCATATCAATAATAGAATCCCTAAAAACCATAAGTTGTTTCCATAAACCAATAAATTGAAGCTTTATTTTTCACTTTGCAAATGAATCCCCTCTGAGATATCTTTCACTGACCCATTGAACGCAAAGACTATCTTTTTTTCTAGAAACATTCCAAATGTTACGAGACAAATAGGCTTTGATAATATATCTGAGTTTAATACCCAAACCCCCCTCTTCTTTAGGGGTACAAATTTACTCCATTTAATAGTATGAATATTTTCCTTTAGACGTGTTCCTCCCCAAAGAAAGTTCCTAAATAATGATCAATCTCATTAGTTATACTATAGAAAATATGAAATGATGTGACCCAATACAGGTGAAAAGAAGAGAGTCAAAACAATAAGTTCACATCTCTAGGAAAGGACAAATTATGAGATTTCTATCCTTCAAGTTTGCATTTGATCTTCTCAATCATAGCGACACAAAGACTTGAGTAAGCCTCCCTTTGAATAGGGATAGACCTAAATACTTCATCGGAAGAGAGTCGTATTGAATGTTCAAGCAATTTGAGGCTTTACATCTATCAATTGATCTGTTACATAAGATATGGCTGTTTGAGCTACTTACTTTTATTCCAGAGATATCATCAAATCTAGAAAATATATTTCTAAGATCTCACAAAAAATCTCATTAGCCTCATAGAAAATAATGACATCATCAACAAGCATAATATGATACACAACAAGATTATTAGATGCTTTAATGGGTATGACAACACCAGAAGAAATAGCTTCATTCATCATCGCAGTGAGACTTACCATGGCAATGACAAATCAATAAGGGGTAATGGGGTCCCCTTGATTGATACCCCTTTGAGGAAATAAAGATTTAGAATCAACTCCACTAATAAGCACTTGAAATCAAATAATATTTAAAATGGTATTAATTCAATGAATGAAGCATCTGGGAAAGTTCATCCTCGTCAATTTAATCTTTAGATACGACCTATCAATATAGTCATATGCCTACATCAGATCAAATTAATACACAATTTCAAAGTATGATTTCTCATCATGTCACTAATAATTTCATTAACTAAAAAAGGTAGCCTCAGAGATACATCTCTCCTTTAAAAAAGCACATTCCATAGGACATATAACCTCAGGAAGAAGTTTTTGTAACCGATTGGAAATCACCATAGAAATTATTTTGTAGACCACATTGAATAAATAAATGGGTCTCCAATCTTTAATATTGGAGGATTCCTTGACCTTAGGAATAATGGTGGGATTAACCATTAGGCTTTAAGCAGGGACAAGTACTTTGTTTACTCTATCACTACCTAGAACATCTAAGAACTCCAACACATGAAAAGTATTTGGAAAAATTAGAATTCTTGTAGCTTTTATCTGAGTAACTTTTGAAATGTTTCTCCTTGAGACCCATTACTCTTTGATCGTGTACTCCAAATATGTATCGGGTCGGGTCACTCTGGGTTTTGGCAAGTCTGTGCCCAAATCTATATTTTTAACTGGGTTGCGGGCCGGGTTTAGGCCCGGATAACATCTGGAAAACTTGGCTCATACCTGACCCACATAATAGAGCTGGGTTTCAGGTCGGATTTGGGCTGGCCCGGATAATATACTAAATGATGATATTTCAAACATATACATAGGATAAATTATAACATAGTTATGGAATGTATTAAGTAATCTATATGTATCATCTAACAAACCAATATACTTACAAATTGTTTTATAAATCCAATGGATGAAAAGAATATAATCTCGATTAGATGTTTAAAGTCACAAGATATATCCAATCCATTTATGAAATATGATTAAAATCATCCCATCATTAATATGATATCTACAAGTAATTGAGTAAAAGATGCATATTTGTATGTCAATGAATCGTCTAGCAATGTCCCACTTAGATGATTTTTAAAACGCATTTAATGTATGTAGTATGCACCCAATATCTAAGATTATACTTTTTAAAATTATTACATACATGTTAAACAAAAAATATATGCACACATGTTAGACTTACTCTCGTCCATTGCTCTTTTAATCTTATTAATATAATTACTAAATATGTTTTCAATCAAATATAATTCGGTGACTTTATAGTTAAATGTATCTTACAAAAGATCCATATTATACACAACATGTGACTATGTATACACATGTATATAACTAATCTGGGTATCTGGGTTTTTGGGCTTGGGTTTACCTTGGCCCTAACCCAACCTATATACAAATCTGGGTCAAAATTTTAGGCCCGGCCCACCCACATAAATTACATGGATCGGGCATGAGTCGGGTTATGTAGGTCGGGACATGGGTCAGATCAGACCGACTAGGTCTAATGCTCATCCCTAACTCCAATCACTTTGCAGAATAATACAAATTTCCAAATTTGACTCAAACATGGGAGTAACATGGCTAACGGAATCATGTATTACATTATTAGTCTAATGTATTGCATTATCGGTAAGAACTTCCTAGATGATAGGCACCTAAGTAGACACTTGATTCCCATTCAGAGGGTAGTCATAAAAAATTTCAACGAAAGTATCAATCTCACTCGAGCCTTTTTCCACCCATATTTGTTTGACACGGGACTTCTTATTACCAATCTCACACAATCACCTTGACCATGTCCAAAAGTAGCACATGCTTTGCAAGAAATAGGAATCGACTCATATTCAAACATGATAGTATTCTTAACAGAATCATCACTGACAAGATGCATTTTACTAGGAAAGGATCAAGAAGAAGGAATCAAAACTTGTCTTCTAGTGAAGTCCAAACTCTTGTATTTCTTACTCAATTGAATTGGTCTCAAAGTAGAAGCAAGAAAACTTCCAATAATGATAAAAACCTCTTCATCCCAGAACATAAGTGGCAAATCATGGATATGTAATCACACAAGAATTTTAGAATAATATAGCTTCTCAAGAGGCTCGCCCATTTCCATTTTTAAGGAGGATAGGTTTGCCTACAAAAAACCCACGTCCCTACTCGACTGTCACTCTAAAATCCTTTGGATCTATAATTCTGATGACAAAGTAATCGTTACCTTGAGATACTATTTTGAAGTCCCCTTTGGTTTTCCAGATCAAGGAAAAATGTTTATGAAGAGTTGGCCTATACATCTTCAAGACAAAAATATAACATGCCACCATTATAGCTCATCTAGACACATTCCTATCATCAATGTCCTTTGAGTACTTCACTACACAATCCACGATCTCCATTTGACTGTACGGGAGCATTGTTTCATTGGATTCCTTTAGAGAAAATAGATCTTTTCATTCCCTTTTATTTGTAGCCACTAAAAACCCCTTCCCTTCGCCTTAGATCTTTGGGAGGGGCCTGTGAAGGTTTAGATGCAAGGACATTTGTGGCGGCACCATTGCTCTATGTAGTAGATATAGTCAAGGGCTCATTGGAATTTCCTACCTTGTCACCACTTCTCACGCTACATGACATGAAGGATTCTATGAGTGGAATCTTAAGGAAAATAATCTAGACACTCTAAAAGGCATATGGCCAAAATTTGAGGTCAATCAGACCTTGTTTGACCCCTATAATAAATTATGAAAGAACTTATATAGCAATAAATCTAAATAGATCAATAATTTTGTTAATATGATGCATACAACTAGGTCCTCATGTTAATGTGTCACCCGCTTCCTTTTTCTTTCTTAGACTTGAATTGACAACTAGAAAATTATGAATCCTATTAGGACTCTTGATTTTTTTAGGTGAACGACTCTATTGTGTCTCTCTCGCTCAAATCCTAGCATTGAATGGACACTATAGGGAATTGGATTTTCCCTCCCCCTTGAAAGTTGTGCGATGATGAATCTTGGCAAAAAAATGAATTCTTCCAGCCCTTCGCCACATCTTCTGAATCAGATCCATCCCATATTAATAGGCTTTCCTTCTTTGAAGACTCCCAACAATTCCATGACTCTGTCCTCTCTCTTGTTTTGGCCTCTGTTATTTATGACAACCACCACATACCCTTATCTATACGAAAGGAGCACCCCATGTCTAGTTAATGAACTTCCAGAAGCTCATCACGATCATTAATTTGATCTTGTTTGGCCTGGGTTGAATCCACCAATGAACTCTCTTGATATTTCCTGATTAAGAGGTCATCGCAATATCTTGGCCCTTGTGATCACTCTTGATGGTTTGTATCATTCAATAGGGACTTCCAAAGATCTCATTGCAATCAACTTCGTCAATTTGTGACTTTACGACTTCCATCAGCATTGAGAACTAATAGGACATCTTCTATCAACGGTAAGTGGGTAATGCATGTTGAGTAACATGTATGGGATAAGGGATTTTTACGTTCTCATATTTATGAAAGTCAATTACAAGGATATCAAGTAGATACCTCAATGAATACTTACAAGATATGTGACTACGAATCAGATTATGATCTTTTGGTTTATTGTGCTCATCCATAATCATGTGCCACGTTCATCTTCCTTTAATTATGATTCAATGCTTCAAGTTATCATGATTAAGAATTATGTAAGTAAAAGATAGTCAATTCGTGTTGTTACTTCCAAGATATTTTCCATTTTGCATATTTATTTATAAGCTCTATATGAGCAATGAGCACATGGATGCATAATCTCTATGTGATCTATGATCTCTTGGGAGAAATTTAGCCTTCATGGCACATGATCTCTTGGTAGCAATTATAGATGAAGGAAAACATAGTCAACCCAGAATAATGATGATCTTGTTGATGAAGATAAATATGTATGATATGAAAAGTATTCAATATTGAATTCACATTTTTTTAAGTATAGCTCATATTTTAGTTCATATAATGTTACAAAGTGCCACTACTCATTTTTCATTTTGCTTTTCAAAGATGGATACATGATGTCTGTAGAAGAGAAGTGCTAGGGATCTTAAACAAGGAGCACACACATCAAGGACGAATATAGGAGTTTAGACCTGATGGGGTGTCAACTACATTATGAATTAAAAAAAAAATCATTTTGTATGAGGATCATGTATTAGTTCAACTTAGTTTAGAGTTTATATTTTATGTCGTGGAACTTGATACATGAGAATAACATCTTTTATCATGTGCTAGTTGAATGGAACTAGATTTTTTGTACAATAATTATCATGTTTGTGCCAACTGCCTTAACAATTATGCTTCTACTCGGTAATGTGTATGCTTTACCAAGTGGGATTTACATTGTGTATCTCTCCTTTTGTAATATTTGCATAGTTGTGTTTGAGATCTACATCTGTTAAACATACATAATATATTAGAAGATTCCTCTAGCGGCACCAACTCTCTCTGCCACCATTATACAAATGCCTATATAAGTTTGTGAAAATACACAGATACACATATCCATATCAAGTGCAAGATATATAAAAGGAATTTTTGGGTTATGTACAAAGTCTACATGAATTTTAACTAGTTATATGAAGAGGACAACCTTGTGTGTATATATACTAAATGTTATTTAAAAATAGATATTTAAATGGTTATGTTCTTAACCTACAATGATTAGGATAATTTTATACATATGTATATATATATGTAAAATAAATTATTTTTTGTGTGGTTATTATGCATAGTTTTTCTTTAAAATCATAAATGCATTGCATTATAGTACTTTTAAAATTTTAAAAGCATATTTGTATTGTAACCACTTGGTGGTTATGTAGTGTAAAATGTGATACAGTTATACGTGGATATCGTTGATCTGCATCACCATTGTTATCCCTAGACAAAAGCATCATGTCACATACTACACAAGTCAAATTCTAGACGATGGGCTGCATAATTACACAACTATCAAAAGGGAGATGCTTGTTGTAGTATACGCTTTTTGAAAAGTCCAGATTATATCTTAAGGAGTCATTGTACTTGCTAATGAAGGTTGTAGTTCAACAAAGCATCTGATCTATAAGAATGATGCAAAGGCTCCTCAAGTGGGAAGTTATTCCTTGAGACTTTGACTGCAAAACCATTGATAAGAAGGGTTGCGAAAATGTTTTGGCTAACCATTTCTTAAGGAATCGAGTTGAAGAAGAAAATGCTCTCCTCATAGATGATTGCTACCTTGACGAGTCTTTAATGTTCCTAATAATAAAAAGTACCTCGGTGCACTATATACTGCAATTATCTTGCATGTGAAAATTTTCCACCTGACATGACATCATAATAAGAAAGGAAAATTTCTTTTTAAACCTCAAGATTTGATATTAGGATGATTTTCTCCTCTTCAAAGGATATTCTTATGGCTTATATAGAAAATGTATTCCAGGGATGAGGCTTCGCTTTTTCTTGAGAAGTGACTCCTCACCCTATGGAGGGATTTATGCTTGTGTGTACTCGTACTTTTCTAGTGTTATACTTGTTTGATAATAATAATGTTGTCTATTGCGACTAATAGTTGGAACATCTAATCCTAGACTAGAAGCTCATGAATTTAGTTATTCTAGTTTATAGTATTCTTTTTGTATGAGCATGTAGATATTTTAATTATATTTCTAAGGTTTTAGTTGTTTGTATATGAGAAACACATTTTGAACCCCAAAAGACATGTAGTTTAACAACCAACTAACAAGTGGATTCATATCAATATTATTGTTTATTTGGTTGTAAATTGTTCAAGTATGTTAGTAGTGCTATTGTATATATCAATATGTTAAATCAAATATATAATACGAGCACAGTGGTTGATGATGACACAATTACTGGATTGCAACGGTAAAGTTTTGATGTGTATTAGTTGTGTATACTATGTGTGCTACAAGAACATTTTGTAATGTTGTATACATTCATTTTTGGAATATATACCCTATTAGGCAATGGCTTGTAACATGTGTGCAATGATACAAATTCTATGCTTGTTTTTTATTTCCATAGTACAAAAATACAAACAAACATACACATCATTTACCAGAATAATTTGCATTGTATACCTAACAGATTTTGGACCACTGGATTGTTAGTCATTACCTAGACGTTATATGCACAATTTCTAAAAACTACATATTGATACAAACAACAATATATAATCATAGAAAAACAACATATATAGAGAGAGACAACATTACATCTAGGTCTGTAAATGGATATTCAAAATCCGCTCATTCAATCCCAATTTGAGTTGGAAATTATGAGAAAAATCACACATCTTCCAAATTTCAATTGAATTTCGGATATCAAATTTCGAATATAAAATTTTGAAATATGAATTTGACAAAAATATAGCATATTATTATAGATATATGAGGAGATAGAAATTTACATATATAATTTCAATATTATATATAGCATAGTATTAACATTAAATATATGATTTTCAGTTCGAATCAGATATTTATCGAAATTTGAATATTATTCATTCAAATTGTAATTCGGATGCTATTCTATGATATCTGTTGGATATCATATCGGATACCGGATTGAACTTTTTTTTTAGATTTCGATATCGGTATAACAGTGTCATGTTCGTATCTGATACGAGTCTGCTTTTGGATTTAGAGTGTTACAATTGATTTAGGAATAAGAAACTCATATATCAAATATTCTTACATAACACAAAATCATGAAAAATGATCGGCCGTTCAACCCAAGATATAGGTCGGTTAAGATTTGATATAAATAGAAAATTTTCATTAAATAAATTAAATTGTGACAGCAACTTGCTCTGACGATGCAAATCCATGTCGAACCTGTTGGCGAGAGTCGGCACGATCATGCTACAATAACTGAAGCCCTTACCAAAGTTAAAACCCGACGATGTTGCTATGGAAAGGGCTTGTTTTCTCTGATGGGATATCTCTAAAAGCCAGATGCTAATCTTTAGGCAATAAAGCCTCTGGCAACTATATAGTTGCAACATCGAAGATGGCAAGCGGTGTCACATGCAGCTGGATCCGCCTGCAACTGTGACTTTCTGTATAGCTCATTCTCACATAACTCTCACTGATGGTAAAAGTCAGACAGGCATTGTGATCACGGAAAGAGGAATATATAATGACTATAAGTAGCATAGCATGTAGCCATCAGGCATTGCAGAAGAAACATACGCAATCCTTGATCACCTCTTGCAATTGATCATGACAGAGCAGGCATGTTATATACAATCTGACGTATTCTTCTGACGTCGCAACAGCGCAAGCTACATTATGTAGCAGTCGAAGCATAAGTTACCCAATGGCACCCATACAAGGACCTACTACTACAATTTAACCAATGAGCTAGCAATTTTGTTTAGGTCCTATAGTACGGGAATGACCACCAATAACAACACTAATCCCGTTATAATTGAAATTTTCTGATTCAATTTTTTTTTCTCAGATGCTTTTAATTTTCTTTTTATTATTGTCATTATCATTGGCATTGACATTATTATTGTTGTTGTTGCTAGTTGTTGTCGCCATCGTCGTTGTGGTCGTTGTTATTGTTATTGTTATTGTTGTCGTGATTGTTGTCTCTCATAATTGTTGTTGTTGATAATGTTGTTGTTGTTGTTGTTGTTGTTGTTAAATAAATATATAGACAAATACAGAGGAAATGAGAAATAAAATAATAGTTTTGATATAAATTTTAGAAATCAAAATAACTAAACATATAATGAAATGGTTTTTTCACAGCCGGAGAGGCAAATCAAACTTTTCTCTTTTGGAGAAAGGAAGGATGTTACTAATGTTGAAACGTCATCCAAAAATTTAGAAGCGTAATGCTACGGCGCCGTTGGAATTGCCCATTTAAATATCCCAGTACTTTAGTACATTATTGACGTGTCAAGCTGCTTTACTTTAAAGTTGCTACATAAAACATTACATGGAACTATCAAGGGAGATGTTGGAGTGAAAGGTTTATAGTGATTGTAAATTCTTCCGGCATGAATGATTGAAGATTATCTCCTTTCCTATAGAATTATATAGGTGATTGAACTCATCAGTTCACTGATTCAACATTTTGTCAATAACTTATAGTGAAATCCTAGTGATGGGGAAGTTCTGATGTAGGAAGACTTGCGGCCAGCATTAAAGATAAAATAGCAAGCATTAAAGACAAATCTTAGTTTGTCAAGATTTTCCAAAACCAACGTCCGACGTCAGAAAAAACTCCATAATACCTTTTCGGAAAGGGAAACGGACCAATAACTGCAAATTGTGGCATGAGATTCGAGTATGTTTCAGCCTCAAAAATAGTAGTTTTGTATTTTAACAATTTCCTTTTCTTTTATTTTACTTTTATTAGAAAAGTAATTGCATTAGGGTTAGGATCAGGTTACTTGTATAAATACACCCTCAATTGTAGTCGTCAAGGAATCTCTTATCGTTTAATCAAATTCGAGAGTTTCTCTCTTTTCTGGTGGATTTCAGTTCTCCCTGGTGGATTATGGGTTTATCAACTAAGTTTGTTGCTTGCAAACTTGGTTATTCTTTTAGGGTTCTAGCACTTGCTAAACCCCGTTCTTCCAACTGCGTCAAGTTCACATCCAAACAAACAGTGTAAAAGGTCATGGATCGGAACGCTCACAAAGTAACTATTGCATATATCCACGTGCACTTAGTGAAATTAGTGCCATAAAGGCTGCCACTAAAAAGGACCCAAATGCAATCGAGTCCAGATCTGTCACTTGTAAAATGTATTACAAAGTTCCCGCAAGTAATGTGTGACTTCTTGCACACATATGCATGATGTCCTAAGAAGAACACAGACTGCAAAACCACCGGATAGGAGAGACTGTTGTTCAGGTATAGGATAATTCCTTCATTAAATTTCCAATGTATTACAAACTAGGTGTGCAACCTAACTCTAAATTTACATTTTGTACCGTTAAAACCCAATCAATATAAATACGAAGAAATAAATTGCTTTACAAGGAAATAAAACAAGCCCATATGAAGCAAGGGGCACCCACATATCTAATACCAATAAGGTGAAATGTGGGTAGAGTCAGTAATTACAAAATAAGCTCCCTTGAAACCGGTTCATTTATGTGTCCTACTCATGGTATATCTGATATGACATCCATACTGCAGCCCAAAAAATGTGCACTCGTCAGATAACATAAGCACCTCTTTACCAGATATCTAATACAGACACCTCCTACTTGCTATTTACACCATAATTCCAGATACTGGAGTTACCATTATGAACAAGAATCTTCCTGTCCAAAAGAATACATTATCCCAAAATTTAGCACCATTCGCAGTCATAGCCAGAAACAGCCAAAATATTTGCAGTCGAATTGTTGCATTAATCTGAAGTATGTGGACCTCAAAAGCCACCATAAAATAGTGATATAGACTATCACTACCTGTTGCTCACGACCATCTTGGGGGATCACTACGGATCACAATTCAAAACTGACTACTAAAGCAGCAAAAGGAGTGAATTGTGAGATATGTCGGTCAACTACCCCTGGTTCGTTGAAACTTTTACATTCTCATCTGGAAGCGTCCAGGAAAATAGATGCCATGCCGAATCACCACTTAACATCTTCTTAAGGTTAGTTGTAAGATAAAGTGCAGTAATAGGGTGCTTATGTGACTTCAGAACCTTTCTAACTATCAACCGGTACTCAGGCTGGTTGTTGCTGCCAACATTTCCTGCAGACCAAGTGGATGATGCCTTACTTTTGTTACCTTCATCTGTTGTGAAGTGGACCATGTTCCAGACTTTGATGGCCCCACTCTGATGACCCGTCACAAACCAATTAGTGTCTTGCCAATCAGAAAATGTTGCACTTGTGACAGATAGAGTTAAGTCGGATGGGAGTTGTGATGTACTAACAAAAGCTAGACAATCTCCATTGACACTCCAAACACCAGCAACAGTTACAATCTCTCCGGTCAGATCAATAACATGAACAACTGACACTGGTGCAGGAAAACATGGCAGTTGCTTCACAAATACCAAGCCACACAAATTCCATAAAATCACAGTACAGTCTTCAGAATCAGCAACAATTAGAGAATACGGTTGGCTTACATAAAGACAGGTAATCTTGTCAGTATGGGCACACAAAGCACGCTCCAATTGAAGCCAATGAGGAGACTGGATTGCATCCTTACTAATTCTCCATATGGACACAACACCATCATCACCACCTGTTACTAGAATATTGTCGTCATGGCTTAAACCTACAGATTGAATCCAGCTGGAACCATGAAGGCTTTCATGAGTAGAAAGGAGTTTGTCCTGATCATAGGTTAAAAATCTTAAGCTACGATCAGGGAAACCCCGGGCAATTTACTTATTATATGTTGGAGGCTTTAACAAGTTGCATGTTCCAGCAACTAAAATCTTATCATAAAAGTTGACTATCTGAGAGATTGACGATGACCTTCGAACTTTACGAGGAGCTAAATGCATACAATTAAGAAGAGGATGTCATGGGGCTTTCCTATCTGTATGACGCTTTACTTGGGCTTTGAGGAATAACTTCTTAGGTGTCTGTCCAAAGTGATTTATCTATGCTAGAATCGACGCTTTCATGGCTGGGTCAGATACAGAATCTACGTCCACGCTACCTTCATAAGTATAATGGTAGAAAACATTCACAACATCTTCCGCGGCCTGTGAAACAACAGAAGTCAAAACATTAATTGGTAGACTAGAGTAAGATCCAAGCATTCCTATTCTAAAATATAAATGGCAATACAAATTGACTGTTTCGCCGCGAGGTATACCCTCAAAATGGGATTCGAGTCCGTTTCAGCCTCGAAAACAGTAGTTTTGTATTTTAACAATTTCCTTTTCTTTTGTTTTAATTCTATTAGGAAAGTAATTGCATTAGGGTTAGGATCAGGTTACTTGTATAAATACACCCTCAATTGTAGCCGTCAAGGCATCTCTTATCGTTTAATCAAATTCGAGAGTTTCTCTCTTTTCTGGTGGATTCCAATTCTCCCTATTGGATTCCGGGTTTATCAACTAGGTTTGTCACTTACAAACTTGTCTATTCTGTTAGGGTTCTAGCACTTGCTAAACCCCGTTCTTCCGATTGTGTCAAGTTCACATCCAAACTAACAGTGTAAAAGGTCATGGATCAAAATGCTCACAAAGTAACTACTGCATATATCCACGTGCACTTAGTGAAATTATATTAGTGCCATAATGGCTACCACTAAAAAGGACCCAAATGCAATCGAGTCCAGATCTGTCACTTGCAAAACGTATTACAAAGTTCTCGCAAGTAATGTGTGACTTCTTGCACACATATGCATGATGTCCTAAGAAGAACACAGACTGCAAAACCACCGGATAGGAGAGACTGTTGTTCAGGTATAGGATAATCCCTTCATTAAATTTCCAATGTATTACAAACCAGGTGTGCAACCTAACTCTGAATTTACATTATGTACCGTTAAAACCAAATCAATATAAATATGAAGGAATCAATTGCTTTACAAGGAAATAAAACAAGCCCATATGAAGCAAGGGGCACCCACATATCTAATACCAACAAGGTGAAATGTGGGTAGAGTCAGTAATTACAAAATAAGCACCCTAGAAACCGGTTCATTTATGTGTCCTACTCATGGTATATCTGATCCAACATCCATACTGCAGCATAAAAATTGTGCACTCGTCAGATAACATAAGCACCTCTTTACCAGATATCTAATACAGACACCTCCTATTTTCTATTTACACCATAATTCCATATACTGGAGTTATCATGATGAACAAGAATCTTCCTGTCCAAAAGAATACATTATCCAAAAATTTAGCACCATTCGCAGTAATAGCCAGAAACAGCCAAAATATTTGCAGTCAAATTGTTGCATTAATCTGAAGTATGTGGACCTCAAAAGCCACCATAAAATAGTGATATAGACTATCACTGCCTATTGCTCATGACCATCTCGGGGGATCACTACGGATCACAAATCAAAACTGACTACTGACGTAGCAAAAGAAGTGAATTGCGAGATATGTCGGTCAACTACCCCTAGTTCGTTGAAACTTTTACATTCTCATCAGGAAGCTTCCAAGAAAATAGATGCCCTGCCGAATCACCACTTAACATCTACTTAAGGTCAGTTGTAAGATGAAGTGCAGTAATAGGGAGCTTATGTGACTTCAGAACCTTTCTAAGTATCAATGGTACTCAGGTTGGTTGTTGCTGCTAACATTTCCTGCAGTCCAAGTGGATGATGCCTTACTTTTGTTACCTTCATCTGTTGTGAAGTGGACCATGTTCCAGACTTTGATGGCCCCACTCTGATGACCCATCACAAACCAATTAGTGTCTTGCCAATCAGAAAATGTTGCACTTGTGACGGATAGAATTAAGTCGGATGGTAGTTGTGAGGTACTAACAAAAGCCAGACAATCTCCATTGATGCTCCAAACAGCAAGAAGGATTCCAGCAACAGTTACAATCTCTTTGGTCAGATCATTAACATGAACAGCTGACATTGGTGCAGGAAAACGTGGCAGTTGCTTCACAAATACCAAGCCACACAAATTCCATAAAATCACAGTACAGTCTTCAGAACCAGTAACAATTAGAGAATATGGATGGCTTACATAAAGACAGGTAATCTTGTCAGTATGGGCACACAAAGCATGCTCCAATTGAAGCCGACAAGGAGACTAGATTGCATCCTTACTAATTCTCCATACGGACACAACACCATCATCACCACCTGTTACTAGAATATTGCCATCATGGCTTAAACCTGCAGATTGAATCTGGCTGGAACCATGAAGGCTTTCATGAGTAGAAAGGAGTTTGTCCTGATCATAGGTTAAAAATCTTAAGCTACAGTGAGGGAAACCCCAGGCAATATACTTATTATATGTTGGCGGCATTAACAAGTTGCCTGTTCTGGCAATTAAAATCTTATCATAAAAGTTGACTATCTGAGAGATTGATGATGACCTCCGAACTTCATGAGGAGCTAAATTCATACAATGAAGAAGAGGATGATGTGGGGCTTTCCTATCAGTACAATGCTTTACATGGGCTTTGAGGAATAATTGCTTAGGTGTCTGTCCAAAGTGATTTATCTGTGCTAGAATCGATGCTTTCATGGCTGGGTCAAATACAGAATCTATGTCCACGTTACCTTCATAAGTATAATGGTAGAAAAAATTCATATCATCTTCCGCGGCCTATGAAACAACAGAAGTCAAAACATTAATTGGTGGACTAGAGTAAGATCCAAGCATTCCATTCTAAAATATAAATGGCAATACAAATTGACTGCTTCACCGCAAGGTATACCCTCAAAATGGGATTTGAGTCCGTTTCAGCCTCGAAAACAATAGTTTTGGATTTTAACAATTTCTTTTTCTTTTGTTTTAATTCTATTATGAAAGTAATTGCATTAGGGTTAGGATCAGGTTACTTGTATAAATACACCCTCAATTGTAGCAGTCAAGGCATCTCTTATCGTTTAATCAAATTTGAGAGTTTCTCTCTTTTCTGGTGGGTTCCATTTCTCCCTGGTGAATTCCGAGTTTATCAACTAAGTTTGTCTATTGCAAACTTGGTTATTCATTTAGGGTTCTAGCGCTTGCTAAACCCCGTTCTTCTGACTGTGTCAAGTTCACATCCAAACAAACAGTGCAAAAGGTCATGGATCGAAATGCTCACAAAGTAACTATTGCATATAACCACGTGCACTTGGTGAAATTATATTAGTGCCATAATGGCTGCCACTAAAAAAGACCCAAATGCAATCGAGTCCAGATCTGTCACTTGCAAAACGTATTATAAAGTTCCCGCAAGTAATGTGTGACTTCTTGCACACATATGCATGATGTCCTAAGAAGAACACAGACTGCAAAACCACCGGATAGGAGAGATTGTTGTTCAGGTATAGGATAAGCCCTTCATTAAATTTCCAATGTATTACAAGCTAGGTGTGCAACCTAACTCTAAATTTACATTCTGTACCGTTAAAACCCAATCAATATAAATATGAAGGAATAAATTTCTTTACAAGGAAATAAAACAAGCCCATATGAAGCAAGGGGAACCCACATATCTAATACCAACAAGGTGAAATGCGGGTAGAGTCAGTAATTACAAAATAAACTCCCTTGAAACCGGTTCATTTATGTGTCCTACTCATGGTATATCTGATCTGACATCCATACTGCAGCCCAAAAACTGTGCACTCGTCAGATAAAATAAGCACCTCTTTACCAGATATCTAATACAGACACCTCCTACTTGCTATTTACACCATAATTCCAGATATTGGAGTTACCATGATGAACAAGAATCTTCCTGTCCAAAAGAATACATTATCCCAAAATTTAGCACCATTCGCAGTCATAGCCAGAAACAGCCAAAATATTTGCAGTCAAATTGATGCATTAAACTGAAGTATGTGGACCTCAAAAGCCACCATAAAATAGTGATATAGACTGTCACTGCCTGTTGCTCATGATCATCTCGGGGGATCACTACGGATCACAAATCAAAACTGACTACTGAAGCAGCAAAAGGAGTGAATTGCGAGACATGTCGGTCAACTACCCCTGGTTCGTTGAAAATTTTACATTCTCATCAGGAAGCTTCCAGGAAAATAGATGCCCTACCGAATCACCACTTAACATCTTCTTATGGTCAGTTGTAAGATGAAGTGCAGTAATAGGGTGCTTATGTGACTTCAAACCTTTCTAAGTATCAACCGATACTCAGGCTGGTTGTTGTTGCTAACATTTCCTACAGTCCAAGTGGATGATGCCTTACTTTTGTTACCTTCATCTGTTGTGAAGTGGACCATGTTCCAGACTTTGATGGCCCCACTCTGATGACCCGTCACAAACCAATTAGTGTCTTACCAATCAGAAAATGTTGCACTTGTGACGGATAGAATTAAGTCGGATGGGAGTCGTGAGGTACTAACAAAAGCCAGATAATCTCCATTGATGCTCCAAATAGCAAGAAGGATTCCAGTAGACGTTACAATCTCTCCGGTCAGATCATTAACATGAATAGATGACAGTGGTGTAGGAAAATGTGGTAGTTGCTTCACAAATACCAAGCCACACAAATTCCATAAAATCACATTACAGTCTTCAGAACCAGTAACAATTAGAGAATACGGCTGGCTTACATAAAGATAGGTAATTTTGTTAGTATGGGCACACAATGCACGCTCCAATTGAAGCTGACGAGGAGACTGGATTGCATCATTACTAATTCTCCATACAGACACAACACCATTATCACCACCTGTTACTAGAATATTGCCATCATGGCTTAAACCTACAGATTGAATCTGGATGGAACCATGAAGGCTTTCATGAGTAGAAAGGAGTTTGTCCTGATCATAGGTTAAAAATCTTAAGCTATGATCAGGGAAACCCCAGGAAATATACGTATTATATGTTGGCGGCTTTAACAAGTTTCATGTTCCAGCAATTAAAATCTTATCATAAAAGTTGACTATCTGAGATATTGACGACGACCTCTGAACTTCACGAGGAGATATTGACGATGACATGGGGCTTTCCTATCTGTATGACACTTTACATGGGCTTTGAGGAATAACTGCTTAGGTTTTTGTCCAAAGTGATTTATCTGTGCTAGAATCGACGCTTTCATGGTTGGGTCAGATACAGAATCTATGTCCATGCTACCTTCATAAGTATAATGGTAGAAAACATTCACAGCATCTTTCGCGGCCTGTGAAACAATAGAAGTCAATACATTAATTGGTGGACTAGAGTAAGATCCAAGCATTCCATTCTAAAATATAAATGGTAATACAAATTGAGTGCTTCGCCGCGAGCTATACAATCAAAACAAGATTTGAGTTCCTTTCAGCCTCGAAAATAGTAGTTTTATATTTTAACAATTTCCTTTTCTTTTGTTTTAATTCTATTAGGAAAGTAATTGTATTAGGGTTAGGATCAGGTTACTTGTATAAATACACCCTCAATTGTAGCCGTCAAGCCATCTCTTATCGTTTAATTAAATTCGAGAGTTTCTCTCTTTTCTAGTGGATTCCAGTTCTCCCTGGTAGATTCTGGGTTTATAAACTAAGTTTGTCGCTTGCAAACTTGGTTATTCTTTTAGGGTTCTAGCGCTTGCTAAACCCGGTACTTCTGACTGCATCAAGTTCACATCCAAACCAACAGTGTAAAAGGTCATGGATCGAAATGCTCACAAAGTAACTACTGCATATATCCATGTGCACTTAGTGAAATTATATTATTTCCATAATGGCTGCCACTAAAAAGGACCCAAATGCAATCGAGTCCAGATCTGTCACTTGCAAAATGTATTAAAAAGTTCCCGCAAGTAATGCATGACTTCTTGCACACATATGCATGATGTCCTAAGAAGAACACAGACTGCAAAACCACCGGATAGGAGAGACTGTTGTTCAGGTATAGGATAAGGCCTTCATTAAATTTCCAATGTATTACGAACTAGGTGTGCAACCTAACTTTAAATTTACATTCTGTACCGTTAAAACCCAATCAATATAAATATGAAGGAATAAATTACTTTACAAGGAAATAAAATAAGCCCATATGAAGCAAGGGGCACCCACATATCTAATACCAACAAGGCGAAATGCGAGTAGAGACAGTAATTACAAAATAAACTCCCTTGAAACCGGTTCATTTATGTGTCCTACTCATGGTATATCTAATCCGACATCAATACTGCAGCCCAAAAACTATGCACTCGTCAGATAACATAAGCACCTCTTTACCAGATATCTAATATAGATACCTCCTACTTGCTATTTACACCATAATTCTAGATATTGGAGTTACCATGATGAACAAGAATCTTCCTGTCCAAAAGAATACATTATCCCAAAATTTAGCACCATTCGCAGTCATAGCCAAAAATAGCCAAAATATTTGTAGTCGAATTGCTGCATTAATCTAAAGTATGTGGACCTCAAAAGCCACCATGAAAGAGTGATATAGACTATAAATGCCTGTTGCTCATGACCATCTCGGGGGATCACTATGGATCACAAGTCAAAACTGACTACTGAAGCAGGAAAAGGAGTGAATTGTGAGATATGTCGGTCAAGTACCCCTGGTTCATTGAAACGTTTACATTCTCATCAGGAAGCATCCAGGAAAATAGATGCCCTGCCGAATCACCACTTAACATCTGCTTAAGGTCAGTTGTAAGATGAAGTGCAGTAATAGGGTGCTTATGTGACTTCAGAACCTTTCTAAGTATCAACCGGTACTCAGGTAGGTTGTTGTTGCTAACATTTCCTACAGTCCAAGTGGATGATGCCTTACTTTTGTTACCTTCATCTATTGTGAAGTGGACCATGTTCCAGACTTTGATTGCCCCACTCTGATGACTGATAACACCAAATTTTGTGATATTTTAGACTGTTTTTCTGTTATCAAAACTGCCCTTTTAAACGGTTTTCCTCTCTTTTATAAGTACTTTTATAATAATTGGCCAAACCACGCTCTTAATCCAATATTTCCATTTTTTGCAGAGTTTTTCCTCACTTTGGTACGTTTATCATCAATAAGGCCGTCCCGGCCCACAAATAAGTTCCACCTGCTTTCGGCCTTCCTGACGCCCGATACAAGCACTACCCGACAGGGTAGCGCGACACAACGTCACGCGATATGGGGATGCCGCGCAAAAAGAAACTGACAGACGACACGTCTTTTACCCGACAAGGAGTCGAGCTCGCCACGACAACCCAAGCTTGTCGCACGACACAGGCCACCCACCGGCAGGCACCGCCCGTCACGTAACCGACAGCCGACACCCCTGTGCCGATCGATACCAGTATCGGCCGTCCACCGACCCGCGAATAAGGAGGACACGTGGCGCTTCGAGCACCATAACTTCCCCCAATCGCTGCCTATAAATAGCATCTACAGGAAGCCGAAAAGACAGTTCGCACAGTTGGGAACTTTGAGCGATCTTCAGAGGAAAACTACGAGAGCAAGAGTATCGTGCCTCAGTTCTCATATCGGGCAACTCTAGGTGAGCTCTTCCTCATCCCGAAAGGAGGGGATGGTTCACTTAGGACCGTCCCGGGCGACACTGCAGACCGATATCGGCCAACGTTGATGAGTGACACAAGTGCCCGACAGTAGTTGCATCGCTCCATGCCAGACACGATATCGAACCCGATACGCTTCGCCCGTCATAGCGTGCCTCCCGAGAGGGTGCGCCGCCTGACATGAGCGTATCGGCCAGGGTCTTTGAGCGACACAGTCGGCCGTCACGGTGTGCCGCCCGACACTGCTGTATCAGGCTAGGCTCCTAACCGGTATCAGGCTGGAGAGCTGCAGTGGTCTGTCATCCTTCTACATCAAGAAGGTGACATGTATCTTTATTTATGTTATTTAATTCTTTACTTATGCACTGTAATTAAGACCTTTAATGTTTATGGAACTGGAAAAGCTTAATCACTTGCTGCTCTATGCTTGGTGTAATTGTTGGATGACTGCTATGTTTAATATCTAAACTCTAGCTTGCATGTTTGGATCGTGTTTCGCTTAGCTACCGAATCGTGTTTTCCCGTCGCAACAACTTCGAGAGATGTGTTGTGGCTCTAGTGTTTGGTCCGATTCTGGAGTACGAGAGTGCCTGGAATGGAGTTGCTTCAGTAACATTTCACTCTAACTTAAGTCCAGCAACCTCGAGAGGGGTGTTGATGCTTGGTTAGAGGTACCCGCTCTGAGAGGAGGGGTACAGTATGCTCCTGCTGCCGCTTGTTTTACCAAAGTTTATCCTTCGCACCTTGCTTTAGCTCTAGTTTGATCTTTCTATTTCTGTTGCATGAAAACCCCTAAAAACTGCTAAATGACTAAAACCTTAAATCCTTCTTGTAACTCCAGTTGGAGATAGTTTTCTTTGTTTTGTTTGTGACATCTTGTTGTTTCCCCTTGGGGAATTTACTATCTCTTTGTATCTGCCGGAGTGTAGCGTGTCGATTCAGAGTTCTCAACACTACCACCCCTGTCCCTGTGTTCGACCCCGTATATCTACTTCGACCCCGTAAGCAAAGTTGCGAGAGCCTAGAAGAGTTCGGGTTATAAATGTAAAAGCTCGACTAACTTCAAATCCACCTCCGTTTTTGGACGCGTGATTTAGGCCGGTCAACTTTTTGGCGCCGTTGCCGGGGACAAGGAAAAATGGTACTGTAGATGAATTGGAATCCACTAACTACATTCCTGTGCCTCAAGCTTAGAAATGAGCTTGACAGCACGCTTTTCTTTCTTTTATTATTTTATTATCATTATTCTTTGCACAAAATAATAATTCAATTCTCTAAAATTGGTTTTTTGTGCCATTTTCAGGAACTCTGAAGAACTGTGACTCGTTCCACCGAGCTTCGATACCATGTCTCGTTGTGAGCAGTCTCTTTCTGAGGGTGAATGTCAGGGCCAAGGCAAGAGGTCGAGCCAACCTAACTTGGTTGGTCAGCTTTTTGCCTACATAAAAAGACAGGACACCATCATCAGCCAGCTGGCGCAGAGTGCGCTTCCCAGCCCTAGAGCTCTGAATTCCATGCAACGCCAGATGGCAAGCTTGCAGAATTGCCAGCGTGAGGTCGATCAGCGGCTGACCCAGATGGCTGCTCTGATGAAGGATCCTGCAGGGAAAGCACTCCCCTGCCCTGAAACTGCCAGAATGGCAGTACTGAGATCTGGAAGGGTGCTGGAGCGCCCTGATGAAGCCAGGCTTGAGCCTGAGTCAAGGCCTGAGGGTGCAACTCCCGCACAGGAGGAAGGAAGACAAGTAGATGCTCGAGAGCCTGCGCAAGGGTCCCCTGAAGAGCTACCTGGTGGAAGGAATGTTTACGCTCCTAGGATTCCGTTCCCGTACAAGATGATAAGGGAAAATCTGAAAAGGCGTCATGAGAGGTTCATGGAATCGATCAGGAAGCTGTATCTTGAAGTGCCCTTCCTTGACGCCTTGGAGGAGATGACGACATACGCCAAGTTCCTCAAGGACCTTATCACAAAGAAAAGAAGGGGAGGAAGGGTTGAAATAGTGCACCTAGCTTCTGCCTCCTCAGCCTTCGTGAAGCCTGACTTGCCAAATAAGAGAAGAGATCCCGGAGCCTTTACGATCCCGTTCGCCATCGGGGACGATGTCGAGCGAAAAGGTCTCGCAGATTTAGGGGCAAGAATCAGTCTCATGCCCCTGAGTTTCGCACAACGGGTGGGTTTAACCGACATGGTTTAAACCAACATGAGGATTGAATTGGCAGACCATACCTTTAAGAGACCGGTCGGCGTTGTCAAAGATGTGCCAATCAGGGTCAGTAATTTCTTCATTCCTTGTGACATAGTCGTCATCGACACAGCAGAAGACCCTCGCTGCCTGATCATCTTTGGACGGCCTTTCCTGGCAACAGGAAGGGCGTTGATTGATGTCTCCGAGGGGATGATCACCTTGAGGGTCGGAAATGACCATCTGGACTTCAAGTTGAAAGAGGTCATGAAAGGTCCTCCCCTGTCAGAATCATCATGCTTTGCGGATAGCTACGATAAGTTCTGCGAGGAAATAGAGGAGGATATCCGGACAGTAGACCCCCTTGCGAGGGCTATAAGCTGTCAGGATCCCGACCTCGAAGATCCTGAAGTCGCGAGGTATCTCAACCTTTTCGACTTTTCTGAAGAAGACTTGCACGAAGAGGGTGAGGTGGTGGAGTCTGTGAAGTATGCCTCTCTCAAGGGGGAGCCTCAAGAGAAGGCACGCAGACCAAAGCCTGAGTTAAAAGTGTTGCCTGAAGGCCTGAAGTACGAATTCTTGGATGAAGAACAGAGAAACCCTGTCATCGTAAATGCCAATCTTTCGAGCAATCAGCTACACCGACTTCTTGAGGAGTTGAGGCTCCATAAGGGGGCTATAGGATATTCAGTAGATGCTATCAAAGGCCTTAGCCCCGCCATGTGCATGCATCGCATCAACCTATATGAATTTGCCAAGCCTCTGGCTCAACCCCAGAGGAAGCTGAACCAGATGCTCAAGGAGGTCGTCAAGAAAGAGGTAATAAATCTTAGGGATGCGGGGATCATTTACCCAATCAGCGATAGCAATTGGGTGAGTCTGATCCACTTAGTACCCAAAAAGGGCGGGATGACATTGTAACGCCCGGGCCCACTGCCCAAGGCTCTAGTAGGGTTTCAGGAATGACGACTGGCCCCACAAACCACCACTAGCCTTAACTGCACACTTTGTCCACACCGACGCGCAAGCCAGGATCAACTTCCCGACTGGTCACCCATCCTAGTACTACTCCAAGGTGAGCACGCTTAACTATGGAGTTCTTTAGTGATGGGCTTCCTAAAAAGGAGGTGCACCTTGGTGATATGGGTAGTCCAATCATTCCTTATAAGATCATTTTATCATAGGCCTCAAATCCTGGGACGTTACAATCTCCCCCACTTAGACTCTTGACGTCCTCGTCAAGGTTCAACTATATGGCCTCATAATCTGACCCCATTTCAGTGCAGACCCACAATGGCCCATGGACACCCAGCTCCCATCTACGGCTACTAGCGTAAGGGCGGCTCCATCTCATCTCTACGGATAGCCCTTTCCAACTTGCCTGGACCGCACGGCTCAAGACTAGCATGCCACATGCCCATGTGGGCCCCACCTACTGGAGGGGTTATGGCTCTGATGCCATTTGTAATGCCCGGGCCCACTACCCAAGGCTCTAGCAGGATTTCAGGAATGACGACTGGCCCCACAAACTACCACTAGCCTTAACTGCGTACTTTGTCCACACCGACGCGCAAGCCAGGATCAACTTCCCGACTGGTCACCCATCCTAGTACTACTCCAAGCTGAGCACGCTTAACTATGGAGTTCTTTAGTGATGGGCTTCCTGAAAAGGAGGTGCACCTTGGTGATATGGGTAGTCCAATCATTCCTTATAAGATCATTTTATCAGAGGCCTCAAATCCTGGGACGTTACAGATGGTGATTAAGGGTGAGAAGGGCGACGAGGTGGTGGTTAGGACCGTCACCGGATGAAGGATGTGCATCGATTATCGAAAGCTAAATCAGGCTACCAAAAAAGATCATTTTCCGCTACCTTTTATTGACCAAGTTCTTGAAAGATTAGCGCATCACGATTTATTTTGTTTCCTTGATGGCTTTTCAGGATTTTACCAGGTACCCATCTTGCCCGACGATCAGGAGAAAATAACATTCACCTGCCTCTACGACACTTATGCTTTCAGAAGGATGCCCTTCGGACTCTGCAACGCCCCCACCACCTTTCAAAGATGCATGATATCGTTGTTTTCAGATTTTCTAGAAGATATCGTAGAAGTTTTCATGGAAGACTTTTCAGTCTATGGAAAGGACTTCAATAGCTATCTGGAAAATCTATCATTGGTTCTTCAAAGGTGCGAGGAGAACAACCTGGTCCTAAACTGGGAAAAGTGCCATTTCATGGTGCGGGAGGGCATCGTTCTAGGGCATAAGATCTCAAGGCGTGGGATCGAGGTGAACGCAAACAAAGTTGAAGCAATATCTAAGCTTCCTCCACCGAAATCCGTGATGGGAGTGAGAAGCTTCCTCAGGCATGCCGGATACTACCGAAGATTCATCAAGGACTTTTCGAAGATTTCCAAACCGCTGTCCAATCTTCTGGTAAAGGATGCTGAATTTGTTTTCTCTGACGATTGTCTCAATGCTTTTCTGGCCCTGAAAAACACTTTAATATCACCACCTATCCTCGAAGTGCCAGAATGGGATTTACCGTTTGAGCTTATGTGCGACGCTAGAGACTACGCTGTTGGAGCAGTCCTGGGGCAAAAGAAAGATAAAAAGCACAATGTGATTTTCTACGCTAGTCGCACGTTGGACGAAGCTCAGGTAAATTACACAACCACTGAAAAGGAGATGCTCGCGATCGTCTTCGCATTCGATAAGTTCCGGTCGTACCTCGTCGGAGCAAAGGTCAATGTATACACAGATCATGGGGCAATAAAATACTTAATGCAAAAGAAAGACGTAAAACCCAGACTGTTGAGGTGGGCCTTATTGCCTCAAGAGTTCGACCACAAAATTATCGACAAGAAATGAGAAGAAAATGTGGTCGCCGACCACCTATCGAGGATCATAGCTGAGAGACAGGGAGGGCCACTGATCAACGACGACTATGCCAATGAGGCTCTTATGTTGGCTGGAGCTCAAGAAGAAAGCTTACCCTAGTTTGCAGATATCTGCAATTATCTTGCTTGCGGAGAACTGCCTCCTGACATCACGTACAATAAGAAAAAGAAGCTATTCGCAGATGCTAAAAACTACTACTGGGATGATCCTCTCCTGTTCAGAAGATGCGCTGACAACTTATACAGGAGATGCATCCCAGAGGAAGAAACCATGAACATCTTGACAGAATGCCACGCCTCCCCCTACGGTGGACACCTGGGCAGCAAAAGAATGGATACAAAAGTGCTACAGTCAGGTTTCTACTGGCCCTCGCTATTCAAAGATGTTACACAATTTGTAAAAGTTTGCAAGGAGTGTCAGTCTACAGGGAATATAGGGCGAAGGAATGAGATGCCGATGGCGAGCTGGATCGAAGTAGAAATATTCGACGTGTGGGGGATTGACTACATGGGACCGTTTCCTCCATCTCGGGGGTACCAATACATACTAGTGACAGTAGACTATGTATCAAAGTGGGTAGAAGCCGTAGCCACCCAAACATGTGACGCCAAGTCGGTAATCAAGCTATTCGAGAAGACAATCTTTCCTCGTTTCGATGTACCACGCACTATTATAAGCGACGGAGGGTCGCACTTTGGAGAGAGGAAGTTTGAAGCACTCCTGCACAAGTATGGAGTAAAGCACAAGATCGCTACACCCTACCACCCACAGACGTCAGGGCAGGTAGAGGTTTCCGACAGACAAATCAAGCAGATCTTAGAGAAAACTGTCGGCCGAATGAGGAAAGACTGGTCTATGAAGCTTGACGATGCGCTTTGGGCCTACCGGACTGCTTACAAAACGCCCATTGGAACCACCCCCTACAAGCTTATCTATGGAAAATCCTGCCATCTGCCTTTGGAATTGGAACACAAGGCCCTTTGGGCAATCAAGTTCTTAAACATGGACCTCGAAAAAGCAGGAGAAAAGAGGTTTTTGCAGCTTCAGGAGCTCGAAGAGCTGAGAATGAACGCCTATGAAAATGTGAAAATCTACAAACAGAGGACAAAAGAGTGGCATGATGCCCACCTACGGAGAAAAGATGTAAGCGAAGGGGATAAGGTTTTGTTATTCAAGTCCTCCATTCGTCCTTTTCCTGGGAAGCTACAAACGAGATGGTCAGGACCGTTCACTGTATCGAAGATATACCCGTCAGGAATGATGGAACTCTACGACAAGGACAATCCGACCAAAGTCTTTCAAGTGAATGGGCACAGAGTAAAAAGGTTCTATGAGGATGAAGCTTTTATCAGGAGAGCAGAGATCAACTTGCAGGATATGGGTACTGTAGAAGACCGAACGTGATGATCCTACACCGGTCGAGCTGGCGACGCAAACTTCAGCGCTTCTCGGGAGGCAACCCGAGTTTTTCTTTCTCCCCTAGATGTATGATGCCTTTTTATTATTCTCTGTAAAGCAAACATTATGGACTGTAATAAGGCCCGAGTCAGTGCACGCGCCGAGCGTACCGACTCTTTTGTTTTATGGGCCACTGCTCTATTGAGGAGTAATACCATCTGAGGTCAGGGACTTTTCTCTAAGCCAATGATGTTTTACCCTTCAGTAGCTTTTTCTTCACCTAGTTTTTAGTTTTTGCCGCATACCGTACCGGGCAGCATCTCAGTTGGGCGCAGAACCGCTTGTATCGGGCGATGGTTTCCCGGGCGTCGCAAGGGCAGCAACGAACGACAACCCGACATGCGCCCGTATCGTGCATAAGAGTTTTTGCCCTTGATTTGACCGATGGGACTGCGCGTCTCGGGAACGGCCTGTCTAAACGCCCGACGCACGCCCCTAGAATGCCCGATTTACCGCCAGCTGAGTTTGCTATATATAGTAAGGTGGATTTACCGTGTCGGGTTACCACACTTGCTCTTTCCAAACACTCGTATCGTTCAGTAATCCACTTTTGCTCGCGTGTCGGCCAGTTGCCTTCACCCTTGTATCGGGCGATATCTCCAAAGAGCAAGGGTATAGCCCGACAGTCTGTTTTCCCGACACAGATTTTATATCACGCGCGGTGTATCGGTCGACAATCTGAGTTGCTTTTTCTTATCGCCCGACACGCATAGCTCACCACACGACTTCCATTCGCGCTTGCCCGATAGTGCCATATCGGGCGACACATTTTTCCGACATGTAAACCTATCGGGTGATTGCTTCGTATGACCGTGTCGCCCGACATTCATGTCGAGCAGCATAGCTTTTATCTGTATCGTCCAGTCTTGCATCGCCTTGGTTTTTCTTTTGATGGACGATACATCGAGCTTTACATCGCGACAAGTTTTATCGTGATTCCAGTTTTTCCCGGCCTAACATATAAGTGATCAATGGGCTTGATAATAGGTATGGCTCACATGAAGCAAACCTCCGGCCGCGCCGACAACCAAGGCACGGGAATCAGAATTGCGGCCGCAGCTGAAGCAACAACTGTCGGACAGAAACGTCAGAACCAGAGAAAGGATGGATTTTTCTTTATTTGGTAGCCCCAGAGGAGGATCACTTTCTTATCTAGGCTGCTTCGAGCTTCTTCCTTGAGAGCTTTGCACTTGTTCCGGCTGCATCCAGCTGGGGAAATAAAATGGAGGCAGCAAAGAAGCATATTGCAGCTTCTCCATGGCACAAGCGCACCCAGCCGACTCCAATAAGGAGGAGCATATTACAGCTTCTCCATGGCAGAAGCGCATCAGCCAGCTAACCCTCATTGGACTAGCATGACCTCTCCCTGTCTTCTTCACTACTCTGGGACAGAGTGTGGAGTAAGTTTGGGGGGGTACCCATGTACCAGTGAGGGAGGTATAAAATTCTTCTTCTCTTCAAGCTCTCCACACTTTGTGCCATTTTGTTCTTCTCCTATATCATGTGTATGTACCCATGCTCGTATAAAATGGCATGCTCATATAAAATTTTTGAAATTTTTTTGCTTATGTTCCCATGCGTATGTACAAAGTTGCTATAATAGTAAAAACCTGATGCGGCTCCTTGCAAAGTTTGTTTTCTATGTGCTTAATGAGATGCAAGTTTTGTTATATCTTTCTGATAATGCTGCCTCAAACAACAAAAGATTACGTTTTGCCATGCCAAAAATTTTGAAAAAATATAATAATCTCGGAAACAGCTAAGAGACGAGTATGGAGAAGGAAAAAGCTGCCCAAATAACAGAAATCTCTTTGTTTTCCCTCACCCAACGAAAATCCCAAAAAGAGAAAGAAGCCTTATGAGTGTGAATAAAAGCATGAGAGTTGTGCCCAATAAAAGAAAAGAAAAAAATATATATACACACTTGTTTTCCAAAAGTACCCATCTTTAGGCATGGTAGATCCGGGGCAGTGGTACATAGGATGTGAAATCACTGCTCTAAAGCCAACTGGCTTGGACTGCAGGGACCACTTGCCCGCTAACGGACCCTTACCTGGATGGACTGATGGGAAATGAGAAAAACCCCAAAAAAAGCCATAGCCTACCCTATACACAACTTTCTGCCCCAAAAATAAAGTTGTTTGGTGTGTAAGCTAACTTCGGAATCATACAACAAAAGTCTCACTGAAGCTGTAGAGAAGAATTTTACTGAAATAATAAAGCAAGGAAACACATGGTCTTTTGTTCATAGTGAGACAGCATTACCTCTAAGGCATCGCGATTCTTATTTCACCTTTTGAACTGAAAGCTGCACCGAGCAAGAAGAAGCATCACAAAATAAAGTTTGATTGAGGACAATCAAAATGCTAAGTTTGGGGGAGTTGATAACACCAAATTTTGTGATATTTTAGACTTTTTTTCTGTTATCAAAACTGCCCTTTTAAACTGTTTTCCTCTCTTTTATAAGTACTTTTGTAATAATTGGCCAAACAACGCTCTTAATCCAATATTTCCATTTTTTGCAGAGTTTTTCCTCACTTTGGTATGTTTATCATCAATAAGGCCGTCCCGGCCCACAAATAAGCTCTACCTGCTTTCGGCCTTCCTGACGCCTGATACAAGCACTGCCCGACAGGGTAGCGCGACACAACGGCGCGCGATATGGGGATGCCACGCAAAAAGAAACTGACGGACGACACGCCTTTTACCCGACAAGGAGCCGAGCTCGCCACGACAACCCAAGCTTGTCGCACGACACAGACCACCCACCGGCAGGCGCCGCCCGTCACGTAACCGACAGCCGACACCCCTGTGCCGAGCGATACCAGTATCGGCCGTCCACCGACCCGCGAATAAAGAGGACACGTGGCGCTTCGAGCACCATAACTTCCCCCAATCGCTGCCTATAAATAGCATCTACAGGAAGCTGAAAAGACAGTTCGTACAGTTGGGAACTTTGAGCGATCTTCTGAGGAAAACTGCGAGAGCAAGAGTATCGTGCCTCAGTGCTCGTACCGGGAAACTCTAGGTGAGCTCTTCCTCATCCCGACAGGGAGGGGATGGTTCACTTAGGACCATCCCGGGCGAAACTGCAGGCCGATATCGGCCAACGTTGATGAGCGACACAAGTGCCCGACAATAGTTGCATCGCTCCATGCCAGACACGATATCGAACCCGATACGCTTCGCTCGTCATAGCGTGCCGCCCGAGAGGGTGCGCCGCCCGACATGAGCGTATCGGCCAGGGTCCTTGAGCGATACATTCGGCCATCACGGTGTGCCGCCCGACACTGCTGTATCGGGCTAGGCTCCTGACCGATATCAGGCTGGAGACTACAGTGGTTTGTCGTCCTTCTACATCAAGAAGGCGACATTTATCTTTATTTATGTTATTTAATTCTTTACTTATACACTGTAATTAAGACCTTTAATGTTTATGGAAATGGAAAAGCTTAATCACTTGTTGTTCTATGCTTGGTGTAATTGTTGGATGACTGCTATGTTTAATATCTGAACTCTAGCTTGCATGTTTGGATCGTGTTTCGCTTAGCTACCGAATCATGTTTTCCCGTCGCAACAACTTCGAGAGATGTGTTGTGGCTCTAGTGTTTGGTCCGATTCTGGAGTACGAGAGTGCCTGGAACGGAGTTGCTTCAGTAACATTTCACTCTAACTTAAGTCCAGCAACCTCGAGAGGGGTGTTGATGCTTGGTTAGAGGTACCCGCTCTGAGAGGAGGGGTACAGTATGCTCCTGCTACCGCTTGTTTTACCAAAGTTTATCCTTCGCACCTTGCTTTAGCTCTAGTTTGATCTTTCTATTTCTGTTGCATGAAAACCCCTAAAAACTGCTAAATGACTAAAACCTTAAATCCTTCTTGTAACTCCAGTTGGAGATAGTTTTCTTTGTTTTATTTGTGACATCTTGCTGTTTCCCCTTGGGGAATTTACTATCTCTTTGTATCTGCCGGAGTGTAGCGTGTCTGTTCAGAGTTCTCAACACTACCACCCTTGTCCCTGTGTTCGACCCCGTATATCTACTTCGACCCCGTAAGCAAAGTTGCGGGGGCCTAGAAGAGTTCGGGTTATAAATGTAAAAGCTCGACTAACTTCAAATCCACCTCCGTTTTTGGACGCGCGATTTAGGCCGGTCAATGACCCGTCACAAACCAATTAGTGTCATACCAATCAGAAAATGTTGCACTTGTGATAGATAGAATTAAGTCGGACGGGATTGTGAGGTACTAATAAAAGCAAGACAATCTCCATTGATGCTCCAAACAGCAAGAACGATTCCATCATTAGTTATAATATCTCCGGTCAGATCATTAACATGAACATCTGACACTGGTGCAAGAAAACGTGGCAGTTGCTTCACAAATACCAAGCCACACAAATTCCATAAAATCAAAGTACAGTCTTCAGAACCAGTAACAATTAGAGAATACGGCTGGCTTACATAAAGACAGGTAATCTTGTCAGTATGGGCACACAAAGCACGCTCCAATTGAAGTCGATGAGGAGAATGGATTGCATCCTTACTAATTCTCCATACGGACACAACACCATCATCACCACCTGTTACTAGAATATTGTCGTCATGGCTTAAACCTGCAGATTGAATCTGGCTGGAACCATGAAGGCTTTCATGAGTAGAAAGGAGTTTGTCCTGATCATAGGTTGAAAATCTTAAGCTACGATCAGGGAAACCCCAGGCAATATACTTATTATATGTTGGTGGCTTTAACAAGTTGCATGTTCTGGCAATTAAAATCTTATCATAAAAGTTGACTATCTGAGAGATTGACAATGACCTCCGAACTTCATGAGGAGCTAAATGCATACAATGAAGTTGAGGATGACGTGAGGCTTTCCTATCTGTACGACGCTTTACATGGGCTTTGAGGAATAACTGCTTAGGTGTCTGTCCAAAGTGATTTATTTGTGCTAGAATCGACGCTTTCATGGCTGGGTCAGATACAAAATCTATGTCCACGATACCTTCATAAGTATAATGGTAGAAAACATTCACAGCATCTTTCGCGGCCTATGAAACAACAGAAGTCAAAACATTAATTGGTGGACTAGAGTAAGATCCAAGAATTCCATTCTTAAATATAAATGGCAATACAAATCGATTGCTTTGCCGCGAGATATACCCTCAAAACGGGATTTGAGTCTGTTTCAGCCTCGAAAACAGTAGTTTTGTATTTTAACAATTTCCTTTTCTTTTATTTTAATTCTATTAGGAAAGTAATTGCATTAGCATTAGGATCAGGTTACTTGTATAAATACACCCTCAATTGTAGTCATTAAGGCATCTGTTATCGTTTAATCAGATTCGAGAGTTTCTCTCTTTTCGGGTGGATTCCAGTTCTCCCTGGTGGATTCCGGGTTTATCAACTAAGTTTGTCGCTTGCAAACTTGGTTATTCTTTTAGGGTTCTAGCGATTGCTAAACCTTGTTCTTCTGACTGCGTCAAGTTCACATCCAAACAAACAGTGTAAAAGGTCATGGATCGAAACGCTCACAAAGTAACTACTACATATATCCACTTGCACTTAGTGAAATTATATTAGTGTCATAATGGCTGCCACTAAAAAGACCTAAATGCAATCAAATCCAGATTTGTCACTTGCAAAACGTATTACAAAGTTCCCGCAAGTAATGTGTGACTTCTTGCACACATATGCATGATGTCCTAAGAAGAACACACACTGCAAAACCACCAGATAGGAGAGACTGATGTTCAGGTATAGGATAAGCCCTTCATTAAATTTCCAATGTATTACTTACTAGGTGTGCAACCTAATTCTGAATTTACATTCTGTACCGTTAAAACCCAATCAATATAAATATGAAATAATAAATTACTTTACAAGGAAATAAAACAAGCCCATATGAAGCAAGGGGCACCCACATATCTAATACCAACAAGGCCAAATGTGGGTAGAGTCAGTAATTACAAAATGAGATCCCTTGAAACCGGTTCATTTATGTGTCCTACTCATGATATATCTAATCTGACATCCATACTACAGCCCAAAAACTATGCACTCGTCAGATAACATAAGCACCTCTTTACCAGATATCTAATACAGACACCTCCTACTTGCTATTTACACCATAATTTTAGATACTGGAGTTACCATGATGAACAAGAATCTTCCTGAACAAAAGAATACATTATCCCACAATTTAGCACCATTTGCAGTCATAGCCAGAAACAGCTAAAATATTTGCAGTCGAATTGCTGCATTAATCTGAAGTATATGGACCTCAAAAGCCACCATAAAATAGTGATATAGACTGTCACTGCCTATTGCTCATGACCATCTCGGGGGATCACTATGGATCACAAGTCAAAACTGAGTACTGAAGCAGCAAAAGGAGTGAATTATGAGATATGTCGATCAACTACCCCTGGTTTGTTGAAACTTTTACATTCTCATCAGGAAGCGTCCAGGAAAATAGATGCCCTGCCAAATCACCACTTAACATCTGCTTAAGGTCAGTTGTAAGATGAAGTGAAGTAATAGGGTGCGTATGTGACTTCAGAACCTTTCTAAGTATCAATCGGTAATCAGGCTGGTTGTTGCTGCTAACATTTCCTACAGTCTAATTGGATGATGCCTTGTTTTTGTAACCTTCATCTTTTGTGAAGTGGACCATGTTCCATACTTTGATGGCCCCACTCTGATGACCCGTCACAAACCAATTAGTGTCTAGCCAATCAGAAAATGTTGCACTTGTGACGGATAGAATTAAGTCGGATGGGAGTTGTGAGGTACTAACAAAAGCCACACAATCTCCATTGATGCTCCAAACAGCAACAAGGATTCCAGTAGCAGTTACAATCTCTCAGATCAGATCATTAACATGAACAGCTGACACTGGTGCAGGAAAATGTGGCAGTTGCTTCACAAATACCAAGCCACACAAATTCCATAAAATCACCGTACAGTCTTCAAAACCAGTAACAATTAGAGAATACGGCTAGCTTACATAAAGACAGCTAATCTTGTCCGTATAGGCACACAAAGCACGCTCCAATTGAAGCCGGCGAGGAGACTAGATTTCATCCTTACTAATTCTCCATACGGATTCACCACTTGTTACTAGAATATTGCCGTCATGGTATAAACTTGCAGATTTAATCTGGCTGGAACCATGAAGGCTTTCATGAGTAGAAAGGAGTTTGTTCTGATCATAGGTTAAAAATCTTAAGCTACGATCAGGGAAATCCCAGGCAATATACTTATTATATGTTGTCGGCTTTAACAAGTTGCATGTTCCGGAAATTAAAATCTTATCATAAAAGCTGACTATCTGAGAGATTGACGATGACCTCCGAACTTCACAAGGAGCTAAATGCATATAATGAAGAAGAGGATGACGTGGGGATTTCCTATATGTACGACGCTTTACATGGGCTTTGAGGAATAACTACTTAGGTGTCTGTCCAAAGTGATTTATCTATGCTAGAATCGACGCTTTCAAGGCTGGGTCAGATACAGAATCTATGTCCACGCTACCTTCATAAGTATAATGGTAGAAAACGTTCACAACATCTTATGCGGCCTGTGAAACAACAGAAGTCAAAACATTAATTGGTGGACTAGAGTAAGATCCAAGCATTCCATTCTAAAATATAAATGGCAATACAAATTGACTGCTTCGCCGCGAGGTATACCCTCAAAATGGGATTCGAGTCTGTTTCAGCCTCGAAAATAGTAGTTTTGTATTTTAACAATTTCCTTTTCTTTTGTTTTAATTCTATTACGAAAGTAATTGCATTAGGGTTAGGATCATGTTACTTGTATAAATACACCCTCAATTGTAGCCGTCAATGCATCTCTTATCGTTTAATCAAATTTGTGAGTTTCTCTCTTTTCTGGGGGATTCCAGTTCTCCCTGGTGGATTCCGGGTTTATCAACTAAGTTTGTCACTTGCAAACTTGGTTATTCTTTTAGGGTTCTAGCGCTTGCTAAACCCCGTTCTTCCGACTGTGCCAAGTTCACATCCAAACAAACAGTGTAAAAGGTCATGGATCGAAACACTCACAAAGTAACTACTGCATATATCCATGTGCACTTGGTGAAATTATATTAGTGCCATAATGGCTGCCACTAAAAAGGACCCAAATGCAATCGAGTCCAGATCTGTCACTTGCAAAATGTATTACAAAGTTCCCGCAAGTAATGTGTGACTTCTTGCACACATATGCATGATGTCCTAAGAAGAACATAGACTGCAAAACCACCGGATAGGAGAGACTGTTGTTCAGGTATAGGATTAGCCCTTCATTAAATTTCCAATGTATTACAAACCAGGTGTGCAACCTAACTCTGAATTTACATTTTGTACCGTTAAAACCCAATCAATATAAATATGAAGGAATAAATTGCTTTACAAGGAAATAAAACAAGCCCATATGAAGCAAGGGGCACCCACATATCTAATACCAATAAGGTGAAATGTGGGTATAGTCAGTAATTACAAAATAAGCTCCCTTGAAACTGGTTCATTTATGTGTCCTACTCATGGTATATCTGATCTGACATCCATACTATAGCCCAAAAATTGTGCACTCGTCAGATAACATAAGCACCTCTTTACCAGATATCTAATACAAGCACCTCCTACTTGCTATTTACACCATAATTCTAGATACGAGAGTTACCATGATGAACAAGAATCTTCCTGTCTAAAAGAATACATTATCCCAAAGTTTAGCACCATTCGCAGTCATAGCTAGAAACAGCCAAAGTATTTGCAGTCGAATTGCTGCATTAATCTAATATATGTGGACCTCAAAAGCCACCATAAAACAGTGATATAGACTATCACTGCCTGTTGCTCATGACCATCTTGGGGGATCACTATGAATCACAAGTCAAAACTGACTATTGAAGCTGCAAAAGGAGTGAATTGCGAGATATGTCGGTCAACTACCCCTGGTTCGTTGAAACTTTTACATTCTCATCAAGAAGCATCCAGGAAAATAGATGCCATGTGGAATCACCACTTAACATCTGCTGAAGGTCAGTTGTAAGATGAAGTGCAGTAATAGGGTGCTTATGTGACTTCAGAACCTTTCTAAGTATCAACCGGTACTCAGGCTGGTTGTTGCTGCTAACATTTCCTACAGTCCAAGTGGATGATGCCTTACTTTTGTTACCTTCATCTATTGTGAAGTGTACCATGTTCCAGACTTTGATGGGCCCACTCTGATAACCCATCACAAACCAATTAGTGTCTTTCCAATCAGAAAATGTTGCACTTGTGACAGATACAATTAAGTCGGATGGGAGTTGTGAGGTACTAACAAAAGCCAGACAATCTCCATTGATGCTCCAAACAGCAAGAAGGATTCCCGCAGCAGTTACATTCTCTCTGGTCAGAGAATTAACATGAATAGCTGACACTGGTACAGGAAAACGTGGCAGTTGCTTCACAAATACCAAGCCACACAAATTCCATAAAATCACAGTATAGTCTTCAAAACCAGTAATAATTAGTGAATACGGCTGGCTTACATAAAGACAGGTAATCCTGTCAATATGGGCACACAAAGCACGCTCCAATTGAAGTTGATGAGGAGACTGGATTGCATACTTACTAATTCTCCATACGGACACAACACCATCATCTCCATCTATTACTAGAATATTGTCGTCATGGCATAAACCTACAGATTGAATCTGGCTGGAACCATGAAGGCTTTCATGAGTAGAAAGGATTTTGTCCTGATCATAGGTTAAAAATCTTAAGCTACGATCAGGGAACCCCAGGCAATATACATATTATATGTTGGCGGCTTTAACAAGCTGCCTGTTCCGGCAATTAAAATCTTATTATAAAAGTTGACTATCTGAGAGAATGACGATGACCTCCGAACTTCACGAGGAGCTAAATGCATTCAATGAAGAAGAGGATGACGTGGGGCTTTCCTATCTGTATGACGCTTTACATGGGCTTTGAGGAATAACTGCTTAGGTGTCTGTCCAAAGTGATTTATCTGTGCTAGAATCGATGCTTTCATGGCTGGGTCAGATACAGAATCTATGTGCACACTACCTTCATAAGTATAATGGTAGAAAACATTCACAACATCTTTCGCGGCTTGTGAAACAACAGAAGTCAAAACATTAATTGGTTGACTAGAGTAAGATCCAAGCATTCCATTCTAAAATATAAATGGCAATACAAATTGACTGCTTCGCCGCGAGGTATACCCTCAAAATGGGATTCGAGTCTGTTTCAGCCTCAAAAATAGTAGTTTTGTATTTTAACAATTTCCTTTTCTTTTGTTTTAATTCTATTAGGAAAGTAATTGCATTAGGGTTTGGATCAGGTTACTTGTATAAATACACCCTCAATTGGTCGTCAAGGAATCTCTTATCGTTTAATCAAATTCGAGAGTTTCTCTCTTTTCTGGTGGATTCCAGTTCTCCCATGTGGATTCCAGGTTTATCAACTAAGTTTGTCTCTTGCAAACTTGGTAATTCTTTTAGGGTTCTACCGCTTGCTAAACCTCGTTCTTCCGACTGCGTCAAGTTCACATCCAAACAAATAGTGTAAAAGGTCATGGATCAAAACGCACACAAAGTAACTACTGCATATGTCCACTTGCACTTAGTGAAATTATATTAGTGCCATAATGGCTACCACTAAAAAGGACCCAAATGCAATCGATTCCAGATCTATCACTTGCAAAACATATTATAAAGTTCCCACAAGTAATGTGTGACTTCTTGCACACATATGCATGGTGTCTTAAGAAGAACACAGACTGCAAAACCACCAGATAGGAGAGACTGTTGTTCAGGTATAGGATAAGCCATTCATTAAATTTCTAATGTATTACAAACTAGGTGTGCAACCTAACTCTAAATTTACATTATGTACCGTTAAAACCCAATCAATATAAATATGAAGGAATAAATTGCTTTACAAGGAAATAAAACAAGCCCATATGAAGCAAGGGGCACCCAAATATCTAATACCAACAAAGAGAAATGTGGGTAGAGTCAGTAATTACAAAATAACCTCCCTTGAAACCGGTTCATTTATGTGTCCTACTCATGGTATATCTGATACGACATCCATACTACAGCCCAAAAATTGTGCACTCATCAGATAACATAAGCACCTCTTTACCAGATATCTAATACAAACACCTCCTACTTGCTATTTACACCATAATTCCAGATACTGGAGTTACCATGATGAATAAGAATCCTCCTCTCCAAAAGAATACATTATCCCAAAATTTAGCACCATTCGCAGTCATAGCCAGAAACATCCAAAATAGTTGTAGTCGAATTGCTACATTAACATGAAGTATGTGGACCTCAAAACCCACCATAAAATTGTGATATAGACTGTCACTACCTGTTTCTCATGACCATATTGGGGGATCACTACGGATCACAAGTCAAAACTGACTACTGAAGCAGTAAAAGGAGTGAATTGTGAGATATGTCGGTCAACTACCCCTAGTTCGTTGAAACTTTTACATTCTCATTAGGAAGCATCCAGGAAAATAGATGCCATGCCGAATCACCACTTAACATCTTCTTAAGGTCAGTTGTAAGATGAAGTGCAGTAATAGGGTGCTTATGTGACTTCAGAACCTTTCTAAGTATCAACCGGTACTCAGGCTAGTTGTTGATGCTAACATTTCCTATAGTCCAAGTGGATGATGCCTTACTTTTTTACCTTCATCTGTTGTGAAGTGGACCATGTTCCAAACTTTGATGGCCCCACTCTGATGACCCGTCACAAACCAATTAGTGTCTTGCCAATCAGAAAATGTTGCACTTGCGACGGAATAAGTCGTATGGGAGTTGTGAGGTACTAACAAAAGCCAGACAATATCCATTGATGCTCCAAATAGCAAGAAGGATTCCAGCAGTAGTTACAATCTCTCCGGTCATATCATTAACATGAACAGCTGACACTGGTGCAGGAAAATGTGGCAGTTGCTTCACAAATACCAAGCCACACAAATTCCATAAAATCAGAGTACAGTCTTCAGAACCAGTAACAATTAGAGAATATGGCTGGCTTACATAAAGATGGGTAATCTTGTCAGTATGGGCACACAAAGCACGCTCCAACTGAAGCCGACGAGGAGACTGGATTTCATCCTTACTAATTCTCCATACTGACACAACACCATCATCACCACCTCTTACTAGAATATTGTCGTCATGGCTTAAACCTGCAGATTGAATCTGGCGGGAACCATTAAGGCTTTCATGAGTAGAAAGGAGTTTGTCCGGATCATAGGTTAAAAATCTTAAGCTACGATCAGGGAAACCCCAGGCAATATACTTATTATATGTTGGCGGCTTTAACTAGTTGCCTGTTCTGGAATTTCAAGTCTTATCATGAAAGTTGACTATCTGAGATATTGACGATGACCTCCGAACTTCACGAGGAGCTAAATGCATACAATGAAGAAGAGGATGATGTGGGGCTTTCCTATCTTTACGACGCTTTACATAGGCTTTGAGGAATAACTACTTAGGTGTCTGCCCAAAGTGATTTATTTGTGCTAGAATCGACACTTTCATGGCTGGGTCAGATATAGAATCTATGTCCACGCTACCTTCATAAGTATAATGGTAGAAAACATTCACAGCATCTTTCGTGGCCTACGAAACAACATAAGTCAAAACATTAATTGGTGGATAAGAGTAAGATCCAAGCATTCTGTTCTAAAATATAAATGGCAATACAAATTGACTGCTTCACCGTGAGGAATACCCTCAAAACGGGATTCGAGTTCGTTTCATTCTCGAAAATAATAGTTTTGTATTTTAACAATTTCCTTTTCTTTTGTTTTAATTCTATTAGGAAAGCAATTGCATTAGGGTTAGGATCAGGTTACTTGTGTAAATACACCCTCAATTGTAGTCGTCAAGGCAACTCTTATCGTTTAATCAAATTTGAGAGTTTCTCTCATTTCTAGTGGATTCCAGTTCTCCCTGGAGGATTCTGAGTTTATCAACTAAGTTTGTCGCTTGCAAACTTGGTTATTCTTTTAGGGTTCTAGCGCTTTCTAAACCCCATTCTTCCGACTGTGTCAAGTTCACATCCAAACAAACAGTGTAAAAGGTCATGGATCGAAACGCTCACAAAGTAACTACTGCATATATCCACGTGCACTTAGTGAAATTATATTAGTGTCATAATGGATGCCACTAAAAAGGACCCAAATGCAATCGAGTCCAGATCTATCACTTGTAAAATGTATTACAAAGTTCCCACAAGTAACATGTGACCTCTTGCACACATATGCATGATGTCCTAAGAAGAACACAGACTACAAAACCACCGGATAGGAGAGACTGTAGTTCAGGTATAGGTTAAGCCCTTCATTAAATTTCCAATGTATTTCAAACTAGGTGTGTAACCTCACTCTGAATTTACATTATGTACCGTTAAAACCCAATCAATATAAATATGAAGGAATAAATTGTTTTACAAGGAAATAAAACAAGCCCATATGAAGCAAGGGGTACCCACATATCTAATACCAACAAGGCCAAATGTGGGTAGAGTCAGTAATTACAAAATAAGCTCCCTTGAAACCGATTCATTTATGTGTCCTACTCATGGTATATCTGATCCGACATCCATACTTCAGCCTAAAAACTGTCCACTCGTCAGATAACATAAGCACCTCTTTACCAGATATCTAATACAGACACCTCCTACTTGCTATTTACACCATAATTCTAGATACTGGAGTTACCATGATGAACAAGAATCTTCCTGTCCAAAAGAATACATTATCCAAAAATTTAGCACCATTCGCAATCATAGCCACCAACAGCCAAAATATTTGCAGTCGAATTGCTGCATTAATCTGAAGTATGTGGACCTCAAAATCCACCATAAAATAGTGATATAGACTGTCACTTCCTATTGCTCATGACCATGTCGGGGGATCACTACGGATCACAAGTCAAAACTGACTACTGAAGCAGCAAAAGGAGTGAACTGCAAGATATGTCGGTCAACTACCCCTGGTTTGTTGAAACTTTTACATTCTCATCAAGAAGCATCCAGGAAAATAGATGCCCTACAGAATCACCACTTAACATCTGCTTAAGGTCAGTTGTAAGATGAAGTGAAGTAATAGGGTGCCTATGTGACCATAGAACCTTTCTAAGTATCAACCGGTACTCAGGCTGGTTGTTGCTGCTAACATTTCCTACAGTCCAAGTGGATGATGCCTTACTTTTGTTACCTTCATCTATTGTGAAGTGGACCATGTTCCATACTTTGATGGCCCCACTCTGATGATCCGTCACAAACCAACTAGTGTCTTGCCAATCAGAAAAATGTTGCACTTCTGACGGATAGAATTAAGTCAGATGGGAGTTGTGAGGTATTAATAAAAGCCAGACAATCTCCATTGATGCTCCAAACATCAAGAAGGATTCCAGCAGTAGTTACAATCTCTCCGGTCAGATCATTAACATGAACAGCTGACACTGGTGCAGGAAAAAGTGGCAATTGCTTCACAAATACCTAGCCACACAAATTCCATAAAATCACAGTACAGTCTTCAGAACCAGTAACAATTAGAGAATATGATTGGCTTACATAAAGACATGTAATCTTATCAGTATGGGCACACAAAGCATGCTCCAATTGAAGCCGACGAGGAGACTGGATTGCATCCTTACTAATTCTCCATACGGACACAACACCATCATCACCACCTGTTACTAGAATATTGTCGTCATGGCTTAAACCTGCAGATTGAATTTGGCTGGAACCATGAAGGTTTTCATGAGTAGAAAGGAGTTTGTCCTGATCATAGGTTAAAAATCTTAAGCAACGAGTAGGGAAACCCCAGGCAATTACTTATTATATGTTGGCGGCTTTAAAAAGTTGCCTGTTCTGGCAATTAAAATCTTATCATAAAGGTTGACTATCTGAGAGATTGACGATGACCTCCAAACTTCACGAGGAGCTAAATGCATACAATGAAGAAGAGGATGACGTGGGGCTTTCCAATCTGTATGACGCTTTACATGGGCTTTGAGGAATAATTGCTAAGGTGTCTGTCCAAAGTCATTTATCTGTGCTAGAATCGACGCTTTCATGGCTGGGTCAGATACAAAATCTATGTCCACACTACCTTCATAAGTATAATGGTAGAAAACATTCACAGCATCTTCCGCGGCCTGTGAAACAACAGAAGTCAAAACATTAATTGGTGGACTAGAGTAAGATCCAAGCATTCCATTCTAAAATATAAATGGCAATATAAATTGACTGCTTCACCGCGAGGTATACCCTCAAAATGGGATTTGAGTCTATTTCAGCCTCGAAAATAGTAGTTTTATATTTTAACAATTTCCTTTTCTTCTTTTTTAATTCTATTAGGAAATTAATTGCATTAGGGTTAGGATCAGGTTACTTGTATAAATACACCCACAATTGTAGCCGTCAAGGCATCTCTTATCGTTTAATAAAATTCGAGAGTTTCTCTCTTTTCTGGTGGATTCCAGTTCTCCCTGGTGGATTTCGGGTTTATCAACTAAGTTTGTCACTTGCAAACTTGGTTATTCTTTTAGGGATCTAGCGCTTGCTAAACCTCGTTCTTCCGATTGTGTCAACTTCACATCCAAACAAACAGTGTAAAAGGTCATGGATCGAAATGCTCACAAAGTAACTACTGCATATATCCACGTGCACTTAGTGAAATTATATTAGTGCCATAATGGCTTCCACTAAAAAGGACCCAAATGCAATCGAGTCCAGATCTGTCACTTGCAAAATGTATTACAAAGTTCCCACAAGTAATGTATGACTTCTTGCACTTGATGTCCTAAGAAGAACACAGATTGCAATACCACCGGATAGGAGAGACTGTTGTTCAGGTATAGGATAAGTCCTTCATTAAATTTCCAATTTATTACAAACCAGGTGTGCAACCTAACTCTGAATTTACATTATGAACTGTTAAAACCGAATCAATATAAATATGAAGGGATAAATCTCTTTACAAGGAAATAAAACAAGCCCATATGAAGCAAGGGGCACCCACATATCTAATACCAACAAGGCAAAATGTGGGTAGAGTCAGTAATTACAAAATAAGCTCCCTTGAAACCGGTTCATTTATGTGTCCTACTCATGGTATATCTGATACGACATCCATACTACAGCCCAAAAATTGTGCACTCATCAGATAACATAAGCACCTCTTTACTAGATATCTAATACAGACACCTCTTACTTGCTATTTACACCATAATTCTAGATATTGGAGTTACCATGATGAACAAGAATCTTCCTGTCCAAAAGAATACATTATCCCAAAATTTAGCACCATTCGCAGTCATAGCCAGAAACAGCCAAAATATTTGCAGTCGAATTGCTGCATTAATCTGAAGTATGAGGACCTCAAAACCCACCATAAAACAGTGATATACACTGTCACTCCATGTTGTTCATAACCATCTCGGGGGATCACTATGGATCACAAGATAAAACAGACTACTGAAGTAGCAAAAGGAGTGAATTGCAAGATATATCGATCAACTACCCCTCGTTCGTTGAAACTTTTACATTCTCATCAGGAAGCGTCCAAGAAAATAGATGTCCTGCTGAATCACCACTTAACATCTTCTTAAGGTCAGTTGTAAGATGAAGTGCAGTAATAGGGTGCTTATGTGACTTCAGAACCTTTCTAAGTATCAATCGGTACTCATGCAGGTTGTTGCTGCTAACAATTCCTACAGTCCAAGTGGATGATGCCTTACTTTTGTTACCTTCATCTGTTGTGAAGTGGACCATGTTCCAGACTTTGATGGTCCCACTCTGATGACCCGTCACTAACCAATTAGTGTCTTGCCAATCAGAAAGTGTTGCACTTGTGACGGATAGAATTAAGTCAGATGGGAGTTGTGAGGTACTAACAAAAGCTAGACAATCTCCATTGATGCTCCAAATAGCAAGAAGGATTCCAGTAGCTGTTACAATCTCTCCGATCAGATCATTAACATGAACAGCTGACACTGGTGCATGAAAACGTGGCAGTTTCTTCATAAATACCAAGCCACACAAATTCCATAAAATCACAGTACAGTCTTCAGAACCAGTAACAATTAGAGAATACGGCTGGCTTACATAAAGATAGGTAATCTTGTCAGTATGGGCACACAAAGCACGCTCCAATTGAAGCCGACGAGGAGACTAGATTGCTTCCTTACTAATTCTCCATACGGACACAACACCATCATCACCACCTGTTACTAGAATATTGTTGTCATGGCTTAAACCTTCAGATTGAATCTGGATGGAACCATGAAGGCTTTCATGAGTAGAAAGGAGTTTGTCCTGATCATAGGTTAAAAATCTTAAGCTACGATCAGGGAAACCCCAGGCAATATACTTATTATATGATGGTGGCTTTAACAAGTTGCCTGTTCCGGCACTTAAAATCTTATCATAAAAGTTGACTATCTGAGAGATTGGCGATGACCTCTAAACTTCACGAGGAGCTAAATGCATACAATGAAAAAGAGGATGATGCGGGGCTTTCCTATCTGTACGACGCTTTACATGGACTATGAGGAATAACTGCTTAGGTGTCTATCCAAAGTCATTTATCTGTGCTAGAATCGACGCTTTCATGGCTGGGTCAGATACAGAATCTTTGTCCATGCTACCTTCATAAGAATAATGGTAGAAAACATTCACAGCATCTTCCATGGCCTGTGAAACAACATAAGTCAAAACATTAATTGGTGGACTAGAGTAAGATCCAAGCATTCCATTCTAAAATATAAATGGCAATACAAATTGACTGCTTCACCGCGAGGTATACCCTCAAAATGGGATTTCAGTCTGTTTCAGCCTTGAAAATAGTAGTTTTTTATTTTAACAATTTCCTTTTCTTTTGTTTTAATTCTATTAGGAAAGTAATTGCATTAGGGTTAGGATCAGATTACTTGTATAAATACGCCCTCAATTGTAGTCATCAAGGCATCTCTTATCGTTTAATCAAATTCGAGAGGTTCTTTCCTTTCTGGTGGATTCCAGTTCTCCCTGGTGGATTCCGAGTTTATCAACTAAGTTTGTCGCTTGCAAACTTGGTTATTCTTTTAGGGTTCTAGCGCTTGCTAAACCCCGCTCTTCCGACTGCATCAAGTTCACATCCAAACAAACAGTGTAAAAGGTCATGGATCGAAACGCTCACAAAGTAACTACTGCATATATCCACGTGCACTTAGTGAAATTATATTAGTGCCATAATGGCTGCCACTAAAAAGGACCCAAATGCAATCCAGTCCAGATCTGTCCCTTGCAAAACGTATTACAAAGTTCCCACAAGTAATGTGTGACTTCTTGCACACATATACATGATGTCCTAAGATGAACACAGAGTGCAAAACCACCGGATAGGAGAGACTGTTGTTTAGGTATAGGATAAGCCCTTCATTAAATTTACAATGTATTACAAACCAGGTGTGCAACCTAACTCTGAATTTACATTTTGTACCGTTAAAGCCCAATCAATATAAATATGAAGGAATAAATTGCTTTACAAGGAAATAAAACAAACCCATATGAATCAAGGGGCACCCACATATCTAATACCAACAAGGTGAAATGTGGGTAGAGTCAGTAATTACAAAATAAGCTCCCTTGAAACCGGTTCATTTATTTGTCTACTCATGGTATATCTGATCTGACATCCATACTGCAGCCCAAAAACTGTGCACTCGTCAGATAACATAAGCACCTCTTTACCAGATATCTAATACAGACACCTCCTACTTGCTATTTACACCATAATTCCAGATACTGGAGTTACCGTGATGAACAAGAATCTTCCTGTCCAAAAGAATACATTAACCCAAAATTTAGCACCATTCGCAGCCATAGCCAAGAACAGCCAAAATATTTGCAGTCGAATTGTTGCATTAATCTAAAGTATGTGGACCTCAAAAGCCACCATAAAATAGTGATATAGACTGTCACTGCCTATTGCTCATGACCATCTCGGGGGATCACTACGGATCACAAGTCAAAACTGACTACTAAAGCAGCAAAAGGAGTGAATTGTGAGATATGTCATTCAACTACCCCTGGTTCGTTGAAACTTTTACATTCTCATAAGGAAGCATCCAAGAAAATAGATGCCCTTCCGAATCACCACTTAACATCTGCTTAAGGTCAGTTGTAAGATGAAGTGTAGTAATAGGGTGCTTATGTGACTTCAGAACCTTTCTAAGTATCAACCGGTACTCAGGCTGGTTGTTGCTGCTAACGTTTCCTGCAGTCCAAGTGGATGATGCCTGTGATAACCTAGATTTTTGAGTTTTAATAACTAATACAATAATTGAGAGACAAGCATTCTATGTAAGATGTCAAATACCAAATTGAGGAATTGGTTATACAATCATGGATTCCTTCACCCAAATTAGGTGATTGGAAATATGATGGAGGACTATGATGCCTAATTGAATTCAATTGTGAATGAATACCCTTTCTGATTAATTAAGTCCTCATGAGACCAATCATACATTTAGTGATCCAGTGAGTAGTGAACTAAATTCTTTTGAGGAATCATATACATATGAACCAATGTTGAAGTTCTGGAGCCAACTTTGATTCAATGGCCTATCATTTTTCACATAATGTAATACCCTAAGTGTCACATGAAGGTGACTTTAGGTTTTAATGTGATTAGTCAATAACCATGCCTAACCTTCGAATTTCATCCCCAAACTTATGCCACAGTTACATTATGACATTATAAAGGTACACCTAAAATTTCATTGCAATTGGATTAACCAATTAGGAATTATGGACAATTGAAAATAATACACCTAATATCAACCTAGATCTAAGTTGCTAATTTGGTGTGACATTTGAATGTCACGTTGCCTTGATAACAAGGTTGGGAGCAGACACTTATGCGGCTCACACCCCAGCCGTCCGATCTGACTGATTGCGGATCAAAGGGAATCAACGGCTGAGACTATGTCTTCTACCTCCCGCAAAGAGCGGGGAGAAGAAAGGGAACCTGACCCTCGTCCAGGCACCACCTCACCCCTTATCTCAACCTTTCGCTCAATGAGCTGACTTCGTCTCACGATTTTGTGGCCAACTACCCCAACAACGACCGAGTTTCATGCTCCGTTGTGCCCTCCTAACCTCCGACCTTCCTGATCTTCTCACTCCGGCGGTGGAGTTTTAGGGCTTCACTGCCCATAGCTTCAAGAGCCTATAAAAGGCCTCCAACAGCTTCGTTCGACCTCCTTTAGACTTCCAGGAAGCTCAATTCGAGGCACCTGACCTCTGAGAACCACCACTATATCCACCTTCCCTCCGTCGCGGCATAGCACCTGCCCCGGGCCACCCCGTCCTCCACGTTTCCAGATCAATCCCTCCTCAAGAGGTGCAAGGCCACGCCGAACCTTACCGACCCTTCCTCGAATTCCCAACATCTCCACTCACTCCCCTCGTTGTTGTCCCCTCCGCGGCCGGTGACCTTCCTCGCTCACCTCGGCGGCACAGCGACCCATGGGGAGCCGAGCTCCGAGAAACTGCCGCCCTGACCTAGAGAGGCCCCTCGATGGTAGCCTTGTGATCAGCTGCACCTGAGGAGACGCCAGCAGCCGTCACGAGCTCGCCGGAGCATCTCCCTCACGGCGGCGCCCTGTAGATCGAAGTCCCGCTTGGGACTGATCGCGTGGACCAGGGAAAGGAAGAGAGCCAACCAGGTCTTGAACCCAAATCCTAGACCGGGTCCAGCCGTGTGAACCGCTAGAGAACCAGGTCCAGACCAAGTGAACCGGCCGCAGCAAGCAAAGGAGCTGTGCCAGACCTAGTGGCCACGTGGCGAGCTCCCATTCGCTGATTAAGGTAAAATCTTCAATAAATCTGCAAATCTTCAATAAATCATAGAAAATAGCCTACTGATCAGAAAAATGTAAATAAGGTATCAAAATTCTCAGAAAAATATGTAGAACAATATGAAAGCTTAATATCAGACTTTTTATGCTTTAATATTAGCAATATCATATAAGACATGTAATACTTGTTTAATGGAAAATAAATATCAAAGGATGATATAAAATCATGGAAAAATATCAGTAAGTCCACAATTATGTATAGAATACATATGATGTCAGATATCGTCATGTTGATGCACAAAATTCTGTAATTTGATTAATATGGCTAATTAGGGCTAATAACCCTAATAAAATACAATAAATACATACGTGCTCTATAAATGATGAAATTTACAGAGAAAGCTCATATCAGTATTTTGAACCTCAGATTTAATTATGAGATCATCTTGATGAACAGAATCTATGTTATATGAAGATGAATCTTAATGCATGTTATAAAACCCTAATCTAGGTTAATGATGTAACCTAGGGTTAATATGTGCACAAAAAGGATTTAGAACCTAATGTTCAGACGATGAACTTTGATAATGAGATGTAATCTGGAAAATGACATCAGTATGACAAATCTAAGATAAGAAGACAAGTAATAATGTATATAACATAATGAGATAAGCAAACCCTAATGAACACAACTAGGGTTAAGATGATGAGAATCTAATGCTAGTATATGATTTTGTTATTAATCAGGTGCTGACCAGTTTGTCTAGATGATCAAAGATATTTATGAATCTATGAACTCAGGTACGTGGGCTTTATTAAGTATAAGACTAGTTTTCTGGTTGCCTATGATATGCAATATCTTGAATGCTCGTATTTGGATATGATTGCTTGATTGAACTATTATGGGTTATACTTCACCAAATCTAATAGAACATAAATGAGTATGATGGGTTGTAGCTACTAGAGCACATAGCCTAGTGTGGATGTATGTTGCCTAACATGGATGTATGATTCCTTGGCCCATGTTAGATGTATGATGATACTATATTGCCCACACTAGATGTAAGTCAAGTGAAAGTATGTGTAGTACAACCGCATCAAAGTGAAAGCAAGAAAAGGAATGTTTACTTGATTATCACTTTAAATAATGTTTTCTTTTACTCTTTCTTTCTCAAATTATTTCAATTATGCAAACATATTAGTATGTATCTTTCTACCCACGTACACAACACCTTGTGTGTTGATTCGTTGTTTCACGTATGTTTTAGGTTCAGAGCTAGCGTGGGATAAAAGAAAGGAAGTGAGCAGTTGTCCAGGTTGTACCTATTGTGTTAAGATCCTGTTAGCATACATGTTCATAGACTTGTAAATCTTCTTTTAATATGTAAATGTAATTCATGGTGTAATAATATACATGTTATTGTTGAGAAATGTTATGGTTGTATGTTCATGTATGCGTATTATGCTTCCGCATCGCTTTCTGATATGATTGGATGATGTTTTCGGATTCCGACATCTCATTCCCAATAGGGTTTGGAGAAGCCAAAATCCGGGGACGTCACAGTTGGTATCAGAGCATGAACAGTAGCTACACCTAACAATTGCTCACCATGAAACATAAAATATAATTTCACCTTTCACTTTAAACCCTAGAAACTTAGTAAGTTGTTCTATAGAAATAAGTTCTGACTTAGCCTTTAGGTTAGAACCTAGATGTTCGAGAACTAGGTTTTGACAAGTGTGTGAGACCCTTTCCATATAGAGCTCATATGTATGGGGTAGCTACACTAGTCCACATCTCGTTCTCACCATTTTACTAGGTGACATAGCACTAGACTATCTACTGTGTGTGGGATACTCGATTTTGCTGATTTGGTTTTATTTTCCAATCGACTCGAGCCTCGACAATTTTCTCTGACGTCTTCTTTCTCGGAGAACAACTATATAATATTTTATTATATATATGTAAATATAAAAATGTGTCCCTCACACTGTAGAGTAGTTAGTGTTCATGCAACCTAAGTGAAAGGGAGTGACATCAATCTAGAAGAGAGAGTAGTCTAGATTAGATGTCTAGAGCCTTATCAAGATATGTGATACATAGATTAGATGATAGAATGATAGTTGAAATAAGCATGTGAAATCTTATCTAAGTTTGATCTCTGATGCTATAAGTTTCCTTATAAAGGTTTAAGTTGTATACTTGTTGAATCCAATTTAGTAGAATTTATGCAGAATCTTGATGATGAAAGTACATTCCCTTTTCCTACTTAAGATAAGCTAAGTTAAGATAGAGATGAGTGTGCATGAGCCTCAAGCTCTTATACACGGAGGATGTCTAGTGGTAGGATGAGATATGTGGTGAACTCTAGAGAGAGTAAGACCCACAGGGAGAAGGTCATAGGACCTAGCCTCCAATATATGAGATATGTGTTAAAAAAAAATGTCCTACACTAGATTACTCTCGAGTGTTGAGTTGAGTCCTTATGCATGATTCAAATCTATATGTGAGAAATGGGTAAAATAAAAGGATGGGTAGATGACCCATATGACAAAGTCAATCCTTTGGCTGAGTTAGGTCCTAGCTGGAGTGACATATTTTGTGAATCTCATCATTAGTTGCAAGTGAGGTAATATATGAACTCTAGTTATGAGAGTATGATGCTTTGTGCAAAAGATACTCAAAATACATGTTCTCCCTTCTTCTTCTCTTTCTTAATAGATGATTATAGAAACCTCACTTGAGCTATATAGATGATTTATATATGAGGAGTCACTCGCATAAGCTTGACCTATTCTATTTTTTCCCCCCCTATATCATACGTGTAGCACCCAAGATTGAAATCATGATAAGTTTGACTTTAAAATATTCTCTTCCCCTTCATATGAAAGATATGATGTTGTGCAAGAAGTCACACATTGATGCATATTCACCTGCACTTGTGACGGATATAATTAAGTCAAATGGGAGTTGTGAGGTACTAACAAAAGCCAGACAATCTCCATTGATGCTCCAAATAGCAAGAAGGATACCAGAAGCAGTTACAATCTCTCCGGTCATATCATTAACATGGACAGCTGACACTAGAGCAGGAAAACGTGGCAGTTGCTTCACAAATACCAAGCCACACAAATTTCATAAAATCACAGAACAGTCTTCAGAACTAGTAACAATTTGAGAATACGGTTGGCTTACATAAAGACTGGTAACCTTGTCAGTATGGGCACACAAAGCACGCTCCAATTGAAGCCGACGAGGAGACTGGATTGCATCCTTACAAATTCTCCATACAAACACAACACCATCATCACCACCTGTTACTAGAATATTGCCGTCATGGCTTAAACATGCAAATTGAATATGGCTGGAACCATGGAGGCTTTCATGAGTAGAAAGGAGTTTATCCTGATCATAGGTTAAAAATCTTAAGCTACGATCAGGGAAACCCCAGGCGATATACTTATTATATGTTGGCGGCTTTAAAAGTTGCATGTTCCGACAATTAAAATCTTATCATAAAAGTTGACTATCTAAGAGATTCACGATGACCTCCGAACTTCACGAGGAGCTAAATGCATACAATGAAGAAAAGGATGACGTGGGACTTTCCTATCTGTACGACGCTTTACATAAGCTTTGAGGAATAACTACTTAGGTGTCTATCCAAAGTGATTTATCTGTGCTAGAATCGACGCTTTCATGGTTGGGTCAGATACAGAATCTATGTCCACGCTACCTTCATAAGTATAATGGTAGAAAACATTGACAGCATCTTCAGCGGCCTGTGAAACAACATAAGTCAAAACATTAATTGGTGGACTAGAGTAAGATCCAAGCATTCCATTCTAAAATATAAATGGCAATAGAAATTGTTTGTTTTGCCACGAGGTATACCCTCAAAATGGGATTCGAGTCCGTTTCAGCCTCTAAAATAGTAGTTTTGTATTTTAACAATTTCCATTTCTTTGGTTTTAATTCTATTAGGAAAGTAATTGCATTAGGGTTAGGATCAGGTTACTTGTATAAATACATCCTCAATTGTAGCCCTCAAGGCATCTCTTATCGTTTAATCAAATTCGAGAGCTTCTCTCTTTTCTGGTGGATTCCAGTTCTCCCTGGTGGATTCTGAGTTTATCAACTAAGTTTGTCGCTTCCAAACTAGGTTATTCTTTTAGGGTTCTAGCACTAGCTAAACCCCGTTCTTCTGACTGCGTCAAGTTCACATTCAAACAAATAGTGTAAAAGGTCATGGATCAAAATGCTCACAAAGTAACTACTGCATATATCCACGTGCACTTAGTGAAATTATATTAGTGCCATAATGGATGCCACTAAAAAGGACCCAAATGCAATCGAGCTTAGATCTGTCATTTGCAAAACGTATTACAAAGTTCCTGCAAGTAATGTGTGACTTCTTGCACACATATGCATGATGTCCTAAGAAGAACACAGACTGCAAAACAACCAGATAGGAGAGACTGTTATTCAGGTATAGGATAAGCCCTTCATTAAATTTCCAATGTATTACAAACCAGGTGTACAACCTAACTCTGAATTTACATTCTGTACCGCTAAAACCCAATCAATATAAATATGAAGGAATAAATTTCTTTAAGGAAATAAAACAAGCCCATATGAAGCAAGGGGCACCCACATATCTAATACCAATAAGGCAAAATGTGGGTAGAGTCAGTAATTACAAAATAAGCTCCCTTGAAACCGGTTCATTTATGTGTCCTACTCATTGTATATCTGATCTAACATCCATACTACAGCCCAAAAACTGTGCACTCATCAGATAACATAAGCACCACTTTACCAGATATCTAATACAGACACCTCCTACTTGCTATTTACACCATAATTCCAGATATTGGAGTTACCATGATGAACAAGAATCTTCCTGTCCAAAAGAATACATTATCCCAAAATTTAGCACCATTCACAGTCATAGCCAGAAACAGCCAAAATATTTGCAGTCGAATTGTTGCATTAATCTGAAGTATGTGGACCTCAAAAGCCACCATAAAATAGTGATATAGACTGTCACTGCCTGTTTCTCATGACAATCTTGGGGGATCACTACGAATAACAAATCAAAACTAACTATTGAAGTAGCAAAAGGAGTGAATTGCGAGATATGTCGGTCAACTACCCCTGGTTCGTTGAAACTTTTACATTCTCATCAGGAAGCGTCCAGGAAAATAGATGTCCTACCGAATCACCACTTAACATCTTCTTAAGGTCAGTTGTAAGATGAAGTGTAGTAATAGTGTGTTTTTGTGAGTTCAGAACCTTTCTAAGTATCAACCGATACTCAGGCTGGTTGTTGCTGCTAACATTTCCTGCAGTCCAAGTGGATGATGCCTAACTTTTGTTACCTTCATCTGTTGTGAAGTGGACCATGTTCCAGACTTTGATGGGCCCACTCTGATGACCCGTCACAAACCAATTAGTGTCTTGCCAATCAGAAAATGTTGCACTTGTGACAGATAGAATTAAGTCGGATGGGAGTTGTGAGGTACTAACAAAAGCCAGACAATCTCCATTGATTCTCCAAATAGCAAGAAGGATTCCAGTAGCATTTACAATCTCTCCAGTCAGATCATTAACATGAACAGGTGACACTGGTGTAGGAAAACGTGGCAGTTGCTTCACAAATACCAAGCCACACAAATTTCATAAAATCACAGTACAGTATTCAGAACCAGTAACAATTAGAGAATATGGTTGGCTTACATAAAGAAAGGTAATCTTGTCAGTATGGGCACACAAAGCACGCTCCAATTGAATCCAACGAGGAGACTGCATTACATCCTTACTAATTCTTCATACAGACACAACACCATCATCACCACATGTTACTAGAATATTGTCGTCATGGCTTAAACCTATAGATTGAATCTGGCTGGAACCATGAAGGCTTTCATGAGTAAAGGAGTTTGCCCTGATCATAGGTTAAAAATCTTAAGCTACGATCAGGGAAACCCCAAGCAATATACTTATTATATGTTGGCGGCTTTAACAAGTTGCATGTTTCAACAATTAAAATCTTATCATAAAAGTTGACTATCTGAGATATTGACGATGACCTTCGAACTTCACGAGGAGCTTAATGCATACAATGAAGAAGAGGATGACGTGGGGCTTTCCTATCTGTACGACGCTTTACATGGGCTTTGAGGAATAACTTCTTAGGTGTCTGTCCAAAGTGATTTATCTGTGCTAGAATCGACGCTTTCATGGCTAGGTCAGATACAGAATCTATGTCCACGCTACCTTCATAAGTATAATGGTAGAAAACATTCATAGCATCTTTTGCGTCCTGTGAAACAATAGAAGTCAAAACATTAATTTGTGGACTAGAGTAAGATCCAAGCATTCCATTCTAAAATATAAATGGCAATACAAATTGACTACTTCGCTGCGAGGTATACCCTCAAAATGGAATTTGAGTTCGTTTCAGCCTCGAAAATAGTAGTTTTGTATTTTAACAATTTCCTTTTATTTTGTTTTAATTTTATTAGGAAAGTAATTGCATTAGGGTTAGGATCAGGTTACTTGTATAAATACACCCTCAATTGTTGCCGTCAAGGCATCTCTTATCGTTTAATCAAATTCGAGAGTTTCTCTCTTTTCTGGTGGATTCCAATTCTCCCTGGTGGATTTCGGGTTTATCAACTAAGTTTTATCGCTTGCAAACTTGGTTATTCTTTTAGGGTTCTAGTGCTTGCTAAACCCCATTCTTCATACTGCGTCAAGTTCACATCCAAACAAACAGTGTAAAAGGTCATGGATCGAAACGCTCACAAAGTAACTACTGTATAGATCCACGTGCACTTAGTGAAATTATATTAGTGCCATAATGGCTGCCACTAAAAAGGACCCAAATGCAATTGAGTCTAGATCTGTCACTTGCAAAACGTATTACAAAGATCTCGCAAGTAATGTGTGACTTCTTGCACACATATGCATGATGTCCTAAGAAGAACACAAACTGCAAAACCACCAGATAGGAGAGATTGTTGTTCAGGTATAGGATAAGCCCTTCATTTAATTTCCAATGTATTACAAACCAGGTGTGCAACCTAACTCTGAATTTACATTTTGTACCGTTAAAACACAATCAATATAAATATGAAGGAATAAATTGCTTTACAAGGAAATAAAACAAGCCCATATGAAGCAAGGGGCACCCACATATCTAATACCAACAAGGCAAAATGTGGGTAGAGTCAGTAATTACAAAATAACCTCCCTTGAAACCGGTTCATTTATGTGTCTATCTGATCTAACATCCATACACAGCCCAAAAACTATGCACTCGTCAGATAACATAAGCACCTCTTTACCAGATATCTAATACAGACACCTCCTACTTGCTATTTACACCATAATTCCAGATACTGGAGTTACCATGATGAACAAAAATCTTCCTGTCCAAAACAATACATTATCCCAAAATTTAGCACCATTTGGAGTCATAGCCAGAAACAGCCAAAATATTTGCAGTCGAATTGCTGCATTAATTTGAAGTATGTGGACCTCAAAAGCCACCATAAAACAGTGATATAGATTGTCACTGCCTGTTGCTCATGACCATATCGAGGGATCACTACGGATCACTAGTCAAAACTGACTACTGAAGCAGCAAAAGGAGTGAATTGCGAGATATGTCGGTCAACTACCCCTGGTTCATTGAAAATTTTACATTCTCATCAGGAAGCATCCAAGAAAATAGATGCCCTACCGAATCACCACTTAACATCTACTTAAGGTCAGTTGTAAGATGAAGTGAAGTAATAGGGTGCTTATGTGAGTTCAGAAAATCTCTAAGTATCAATCGGTACTGAGGCTGGTTGTAGCTGCTAACATTTCGTGCAGTCCAAGTGGATGCTGCCTTACTTTTGTTACCTTCATCTGTTGTGAAGTGGACCATGTTCCAGACTTTGATGGCCCCACTCTAATGACCCGTCACAAACCAATTAGTGTCTTGCCAATCAAAAAATGTTGCACTTGTGACGGATAGAATTAAGTCGGATGGGAGTTGTGAGGTACTAACAAAAGCCAGACAATCTCCATTGATGCTCCAAACAGAAAGAAGCATTCCAGCAGCAGTTACAATCTCTCCGGTCAGATCATTAACATGAACAACTGACACTGGTGCAGAAAAACGTGGCAGTTGCTTCACAAATACCAAGCCACACAAATTCCATAAAATCACAGTACAGTCTACAGAACCAGTAACAATTAGAGAATACGGCTGGCTTACATAAAGACAGGTAATCGTGTCAGTATGGGAACACAAAGCATGCTCCAATTGAAGTTGACGAGGAGACTGGATTGCATCCTTACTAATTCTCCATACGGACACAACACCATCATCACCACCTATTACTCGAATATTGTCATCATGGCTTAAACATGCAGATTGAATCTGGCTGGAACCATGAAGGCTTTCATGAGTAGAAAGGAGTTTGTCCTGATCATAGGTTAAAAATCTTAAGCTACGATCAGGGAAACCCTAGGCAATATACTTATTATATGTTGGCAGCTTTAACAAGTTGCTTGTTCCGGCAATTAAAATCTTATCATAAAACTTGACTATCTGAGAGATTGACGATGACCTCCGAACTTCACGAGGAGCTAAATGCATACAATGAAGAAGAGGATGACGTGGGGCTTTCCTATCTGTACGATGCTTGACATTGGCTTTGAGGAATAACTGCTTAGGTGTCTATCCAAAGTGATTTATCTATGCTAAAATCGACGCTTTCATGGCTGAGTCAGATACAGAATCTATGGCCACACTACCTTCATAAGTATAATGGTTGAATACATTCACAGCATCTTTTGCGGCCTGCGAAACAACATAAGTCAAAACATTAATTCGTGTACTAGAGTAAGATCCAAGTATTCCATTCTAAAATATAAATGGCAATACAAATTGACTGCTTCTCCACGAGGTATACCCTCAAATGGGATTCGAGTCCGTTTCAGCCTCGAAAACGGTAGTTTTGTATTTTAACAATTTCCTTTTCTTTTGTTTTAGTTCTATTAGGAAATTAATTGCATTAGGGTTAGGATCAGGTTACTTGTATAAATACACCCTCAATTGTCGCCGTCAAGGCATCTCTTTTCGTTTAATCAAATTCGAGAGTTTCTCTCTTTTCTGGAGGATTCCAGTTCTCCCTAGTGGATTCTAGGTTTGTCAACCAAGTTTTTCGCTTGCAAACTTGGTTATTCTTTTAGGGTTCTAGTGCTTGCTTAACCTCATTCTTCCGACTGCGTCAAGTTCACATCCAAACAAACAGTGTAAAAGGTCAGGGATCAAAACGCTCACAAAGTAACTACTACATATATCCACGTGCACTTAGTGAAATTATATTAGTGCCATAATCGCTGCCACTAAAAAGGACCCAAATGCAATCGAGTCTAGATCTATCACTTGCAAAACGTATTACAAAGTTCCCGCAAGTAATGTCTGACTTCTTGCACAAATATGCATGATGTCCTAAGAAGAACACAGACTGCAAAACCCCCAGATAGGAGAGACTGTTGTTCAGGTATAGGATAAGCCCTTCATTAAATTTACAATGTATTATAAACCATGTGTGCAACCTAACTCTGAATTTACATTTTGTACCATTAAAACCAATCAATATAAATATGAAGGAATAAATTGCTTTACAAGGAAATAAAACAAGCCCATATGAAGCAAGGGGCACCCACATATCTAATACCAACAAGGTGAAATGTGGGTAGAGTCAGTAATTACAAAATAAGCTCCCTTGGAACGGGTTCATTTATGTGTCCTACTCATGGTATATCTGATTTGACATCCATACTGCAGCCCAAAACCTGTGCACTCGTCAGATAACATTAGCACCTCTTTACTAGATATCTAATATAGACACCTCCTACTTGCTATTTACACCATAATTCCAAATATTGGAGTTACCATGATGAACAAGAATCTTTCTGTCCAAAAGAATACATTATCCCAAAATTTAGCACCATTCGCAGTCATAGCCAGAAACAGCCAAAATATTTGCAGTTGAATTGCTGCATTAATCTGAAGTATGTGGACCTCAAAAGCCACCACAAAACAGTGATATAGACTATCCCTGCCTGTTACTCATGACCATCTCGAGGGATCACTACGGATCACTAGTCAAAACTGACTATTGAAGCAGCAAAAGGAGTGAATTGCGAGATATGTCAGTCAACTACCCCTGGTTCGTTGAAATTTTTACATTCTCATCAGGAAGCATCCTGGAATATATATGCCCTGCCGAATCACCACTTAACATCTGCTTAAGGTCAGTTGTAAGATGAAGTGAAGTAATAGGGTGCTTATGTGACTTTAGAACCTTTCTAAGTATCAATCGATGCTCAGGCTGGTTGTTGCTGCTAAAATTTCCTAAAGTCCAAGTGGATGATGCCTTACTTTTGATACCTTCATCTGTTGTGAAGTGGACCATGTTCCAAACTTTGATGGGCCCACTCTGATGACCCATCACAAACCAATTAGTGTCTTTCCAATCAGAAAATATTGCACTTGTGACGGATAGAATTAAGTCGGATGGGAGTTGTGAGGTACTAACAAAAGCCAGACAATCTCCATTGATGCTCCAAACAGCAAGAAGGATTCCAGCAGCAGTTACAATCTCTCCGGTCAGCTCATTAACATGAGCAGCTGACACTGGTGCAGGAAAATGTGGCAGTTGCTTCACAAATACCAAGCCACACAAATTCCATAAAATCACAGTACAGTCTTTAGAACCAGTAACAATTAGAGAATATGACTGGCTTACATAAAGACTGGTAATCTTGTCAGTATGGGCACACAAAGCATGCTCCAATTGAAGCTGATGAGGAGACTGGATTGCATCCTTACTAATTCTCCATACGGACACAACACCATCAGCACCACCTATTACTAGAATATTGTCATGGCTTAAACCTGCAGATTGAATCTGGATGGAACCATGAAGGCTTTCATGAGTAGAAAGCAGTTTGTCCTGATCATAGGTTAAAAATCTTAAGCTACGACCAGGGAAACCCCAGGAAATATAATTATTATATGTTGGCGGCTTTAACAAGTTGCATGTTCTGGTAATTAAAATTTTATCATAAAAGTTGACTATCTGAGTGATTGACGATGACCTCCAAATTTCACGAGGAGCTAAATGCATACAATGAAGAAGAGGACGACGTGGGGCTTTCCTATCTGTACGACACTTTACATGGGCTTTGAGGAATAAGTTCTTAGATGTCTATCCAAAGTGATTTATTTGTGCTAGAATCGACGCTTTCATGGCTGGGTCAGATACAGAATCTATGTACACGCTACCTTTATAAGTATAATGGTAGAAAATATTCACAGCATCTTCTGCGGCTTGTGAAACAATAGAAGTCAAAACATAAATTGGTGGACTAGAGTAAGATCCAAGCAGTCCATTCTAAAATATAAATGGCAATACAAATTGACTGCTTCGCCGCGAGGTATACCCTCAAAATGGGATTCGAGTCCGTTTCAACCTCGAAAACAGTAGTTTTGTATTTTAACAATTTCCTTTTCTTTTGTTTTAATTCTATTAGGAAAGTAATTGCATTATGGTTAGGATCAGGTTACTTGTATAAATACACCCTCAATTGTAGCTGTCAAGGCATCTCTTATTGTTTTATCAATTTTGAGAGTTTCTCTCTTTTATGGTGGATTCCAGTTCTCCCTGGTGGATTCTGGATTTATCAACTAAGTTTGTCGCTTGCAAACTTGGTTATTCTTTTAGCGTTCTAGCACTTGCTAAACCCCGTTCTTCCGACTGCGTCAAGTTCACATCCAAACAAATAGTGTAAAAGGTCTTGGATCGAAATGCTCACAAAGTAACTACTGCATATATCCATGTGCACATAGTGAAAGTATATTAGTGCCATAATGGCTGCCACTAAAAAGGACCCAAATGCAATCGAGTCCAGATCTGTCACTTGCAAAACGTATTACAAAGTTCCCGCAAGTAATGTGTGATTTCTTGCACACATATGCATGATGTCCTAAGAAGAACACAGACTGCAAAACCACCAGATAGGAGAGACTGTAGTTCAGGTATAGGATAAGCCCTTTATTAAATTTCCAATGTATTACAAACCAGGTGTGCAACCTAACTCTGAATTTTCATTTTGTACCGTTAAAACCCAATCAATATAAATATGAAGGAATAAATTGCTTTACAAGGAAATAAAACAAGCCCATATGAAGCAAGGGGCACCCACATATCTAATACCAACAAGGAGAAATGTGGGTAGAGTCATTAATTACAAAATAAGCTCCCTTGAAACTGGTTCATTTATGTGTCCTACTCATGGTATATCTGATCTGACATCCATACTGCAGCCCAAAAACTATGCACTCGTCAGAGCACCTCTTTACCAGATATCCAATACAGACACCTCCTACTTTCTATTTACACCATAATTCCAGATACTGGAGTTACCATGATGAACAAGAATCTTCCTGTCCAAAAGAATACATTATCCCAAAATTTAGCACCATTCGCTGTCATAGCCAGAAACAGCCAAAATATTTGCAGTCGAATTGCTGCATTAATCTGAAGTATGTGGACCTCAAAAGCTACCATAAAATAGTGATATAGACTGTCACTGCCTGTTGCTCATGACCATCTCGGGGGATCACTATGGATCACAAGTCAAAACTGACTACTGAAGTAGCAAAAGGAGTGAATTGTGATATATGTCGGTCAACTACCCCTAGTTTTTTGAAACTTTTACATTCTCATCAGGAAGCATCCAGGAAAATAGATGCCCTACCGAATCACCACTTAACATCTGCTTAAAGTCAGTTGTAAGATGAACTACAGTAATAGGGTGCTAGTGTGACTTCAGAACCTTTCTAAGTATCAACCGGTACTCAGGCTAGTTGTTGCTGCTAAAATTTCCTACAGTCCAAGTGGATGATGCCTTACTTTTGTTACCTTCATCTGTTGTGAAGTGGACCATGTTCCAAACTTTGATGGCCCCACTCTGATGACCCATCACAAACCAATTAGTGTCTTGTCAATCAGAAAATGTTGCACTTGTGACGGATAGAATTAAGTCGGATGGGAGTTGTGAGGTACTAACAAAAGCCAGACAATCTCCATTGATGCTCCAAACAGCAAGAAGGATTCCAGCAACAATTACAATCTTTCCAGTCATATCATTAACATGAACAGCTGACACTGGTGCAGTAAAACGTGGCAGTTGCTTCACAAATACCAAGCCACACAAATTCCATAAAATCACAGTACAGTCTTTAGAACCAGTAACAATTAGATAATACGACTGGCTTACATAAAGACTGGTAATCTTGTCAGTATGGGCACACAAAGCAGGATCCAATTGAAGCCAATGAGGAGACTGGATTGCATCCTTACTAATTCTCCATACGGACACAACACCATCATCACCACCTATTACTAGAATATTGTCGTCATGGCTTAAACCTGCAGATTGAATTTGGCTGGAACCATGAAGGCTTTCATGAGTAGAAAGGAGTTTGTCCTGATCATGGGTTAAAAATATTAAGCTACGATCAGGGAAACCCCAGGCAATATACTTATTATATGTTGGCGGCTTTAACAAGTTGCATGTTCCGGCAATTAAAATCTTATCATAAAAGTTGACTATCTGAGATATTGACGATGACCTTCGAACTTCACGAGGAGCTAAATGCATACAATGAAGAAGAGGATGACGTGGGGCTTTCCTATCTGTACGACGCTTTACATGGGCTTTGAGGAATAACTTCTTAGGTGTCTGTCCAAATTGATTTATCTGTGCTAGAATCGACGCTTTCATGGCTAGGTCAGATACAGAATCTATGTCCACGCTACCTTCATAAGTATAATGGTAGAAAACATTCATAGCATCTTCTGCGTCCTGTGAAACAATAGAAGTCAAAACATTAATTTGTGGACTAGAGTAAGATCCAAGCATTCCATTCTAAAATATAAATGGCAATACAAATTGACTACTTCCTTGCGAGGTATACCCTCAAAATGGAAATTGAGTTCGTTTCAGCCTCGAAAATAGTAGTTTTGTATTTTAACAATTTCCTTTTATTTTGTTTTAATTTTATTAGGAAAGTAATTGCATTAGGGTTAGGATCAGGTTACTTGTATAAATACACCCTCAATTGTAGCCGTCAAGGCATCTCTTATCGTTTAATCAAATTCGAGAGTTTCTCTCTTTTCTGGTGGATTCCAATTCTCCCTAGTGGATTCTGGGTTTATCAACTAAGTTTGTCGCTTTCAAACTTGGTTATTCTTTTTGGGTTCTAGCGGTTGCTAAACCCCGTTCTTTCGACTGCGTCAAGTTCACATCCAAACAAACAGTGTAAAAGGTCTTGGATCAAAATGCTCACAAAGTAACTACTGCATATATCCACGTGCACTTAGTGAAATTATATTAGTGCCATAATGGCTGCCACTAAAAAAGACCCAAATGCAATCGAGTCCAGATATGTCATTTGCAAATGGATTACAAAGTTCCCGCAAGTAATGTGTGACTTCTTGCACACATATGCATGATGTCCTAAGAAGAACACAGACTGGAAAACCACCAGATAGGACAGACTGTTGTTTAGGTATAGGATAAGCCCTTCATTAAATTTCCAATGTATTACAAACTAGGTGTGCAACCTAACTCTGAATTTACATTCTGTACCGTTAAAACCCAATCAATATAAATATGAAAGAATAAATTCCTTTACAAGGAAATAAAACAAGCCCATATGAAGCAAGGGGCACCCACATATCTAATACCAAGAAGGCAAAATGTGGGTAGAGTCAGTAATTACAAAATAAGCTCCCTTGAAACCGGTTCATTTATGTGTCCTACTCATGGTATATCTGATCCGACATCCATACTGTAGCCCAGAAACTATGCACTCGTCAGATAACATAAGCACCTCTTTACCAGATATCTAATACAGACACCTCTTACTTGCTATTTACACCATAATTCTAGATACTAGAGTTACCATGATGAACAAGAATCTTCCTCTCCAAAAGAATACATTATCCCAAAATTTAGCACCATTCGTAATCATAGCCAGAAACAGCCAAAATATTTGAAGTTTAATTATTGCATTAATCTAAAGTATGTGGACCTCAAAGCCACCACAAAATAGTGATATAGACTGTCACTGCCTATTGCTGATGACCATCTTGGGGGATCACTACAGATCACAAATCAAAACTGACTACTGAAGCAGCAAAAGGAGTGAATTGCGAGATATGTCGGTCAACTACCCCTGGTTCATTGAAAATTTTACATTCTCATCAGGAAGCATCCAAGAAAATAGATGCCCTACCAAATCACCACTTAACATCTTCTTAAGGTCAGTTGTAAGATGATGTGCAGTAATAGGGTGCTGATGTAACTTCAGAACCTTTCTAAGTATCAACCGGTACTCAGGCTGGTTGTTGCTGCTAACATTTCCTACAGTTTAAGTGGATGATGCCTTACTTCTGATACCTTCATCTGTTGTGAAGTGGACCATGTTCTAGACTTTGATGGCCCCACTCTGATGACCCGTCACAAACCAATTAGTGTCTTGCCAATCAGAAAATGTTGCACTTGTGACGGATAGAATTAAGTCGAATGGGAGTTGTAAGGTACAAACAAAAGCCAGACAATCTCCATTGATGCTCCAAACAGCAAGAAGGATTCCAGCAGCAGTTAAAATCTCTCCAGTCATATCAATAACATTAACAGCTGACACTGGTGTAGGATAACGTGGCAGTTTCTTCACAAATACCAAGCCACACAAATTCCATAAAATCACAGTACAGTCTTCAGAACCAATAACAATTAGAGAATACAGATGGCTTACATAAAGACAGGTAATCTTGTCAGTATGGGCACACAAAGCACGCTCCAATTGAAGCTGACGAGGAGACTGGATTGCATCCTTACTAATTCTCCATACAGACACAACACCGTCATCACCACCTTTTACTAGAATATTGCCGTCATGGCTTAAACCTGCAGATTGAATCTGGTTGGAACCATGAAGGCTTTGATGAGTAGAAAGGAGTTTGTCCTGATCATAGGTTGAAAATCTTAAGCTACGATTAGGGAAACCCCATGCAATATACTTATTATATGTTGACGGCTTTAACAAGTTGCCTGTTCCGGCAATTAAAATCTTATCATAAAAGTTGACTAAATGAGATATTGACGATGACCTCTGAACTTCATGAGGAGCTAAATGCATACAATGAAGAAGAGGATGACGTGGGGCTTTTCTATCTGTACAACTCTTTACATGGGCTTTGAGGAATAACTGCTTAGGTGTCTGTCCAAAGTGATTTATCTGTGCTAGAATCGACACTTTCATGGTTGGGTCAGATACAGAATCTATGTCCACGCTACCTTTATAAGTATAATGGTAGAAAACATTCATAGCATCTTCCGCGGTAACATTAATTGGTAGACTAGAGTAAGATCCAAGCATTCCATTCTAAAATATAAATGGCAATACAAATTGACTGCTTCGCCGTGAGGTATACCCTCAAAACGGGATTCAAGCCCATTTCAACCTCGAAAATAGTAGTTTTGTATTTTAACAATTTCCTTTTCTTTTGTTTTAATTTTATTAGGAAAGTAATTGCATTAGGGTTAGGATCAAGTTACTTGTATAAATACACCCTCAATTGTAGCCGTCAAGTCATCTCTTATCATTTAATCAAATTCGAGAGTTTCTCTCTTTTCTGGTGGATTCCAGTTCTCCCTGGTGGATTCCGAGTTTATCAACTAAGTTTTTCGCTTACAAACTTGGTTATTCTTTTAAGGTTCTAGCGCTTGCTAAACCCTGTTCCTCTGACTTTGTCAAGTTCACATCCAAACAAACAGTGTAAAAGGTCATGGATCGAAACGCTCACAAAGTAACTACTGAATATATCCACGTGCACTTAGTGAAATTATATTAGTGCCATAATGGCTGCCACTAAAAAGGACCCAAATGCAATCGAGTCCAGATATGTCACTTGCAAAATGTATTACAAAGTTCCCGCAAGTAATGTGTGACTTCTTGAACACATATGCATGATGTCCTAAGAAGAACACAGACTGCAAAACCACCGGATAGGAGAGACTGTTGATCAGATATAGGATAAGCCCTTCATTAAATTTCCAATGTATTACAAATCAGGTGTGCAACCTAACTCTGAATTTACATTCTGTATCGTTAAAACCCAATCAATATAAATATGAAGGAATAAATTGCTTTACAAGGAAATAAAACAAGCCCATATGAAGCAAGGGGCACCCACATATGACATATCTAATACCATCAAGACGAAATGTGGGTAGAGTCGGTAATTACAAAATAAGCTCCCTTGAAACCGGTTCATTTATGTGTCCTAGTCATGGTATATCTGGTCCGACATCCATATTGCAGCCCAAAAATTGTGCACTCGTCAGATAACATAAGCACCTCTTTACCATATATCTAATACAGACAACTCCTACTTGCTATTTACACCATAATTCCAGATATTGGAGTTACCATGATGAACAAGAATATTCCTGTCCAAATGAATACATTATCCTAAAATTTAGCACCATTCGCAGTCATAGCCAGAAACAGCCAAAATATTTGCAGTCGAATTGTTGCATTAATGTGAAGTATGTGGATCTCAAAAGCCACCGTAAAATAGTGATATAGACTGTCACTACCTATTGCTCATGACCATCTCATGGGATCACTACGGATCACAAGTCAAAACTGACTACTGAAGTAGCAAAAGGAGTGTATTGCGAGATTTGTTGGTCAACTACCCCTAGTTTGTTGAAACTTTTACATTCTCATCAGGAAGCGTCCAGGAAAATAGATGCCCTACCGAATCACCACTTAACATCTGCTTAAGGTCAGTTGAAAGATGAAGTGCAGTAATAGGGTGCTTATGTGACTCCATAACCTTTCTAAGTATCAATCGGTACTCAGGATGGTTGTTTCTGCTAACATTTCCTGCAGTCCAAGTGGATGATGCCTTATTTTTATTACCTTCATCTGTTGTGAAGTGGACCATGTTCCAGACTTTGATGGCCCCACTTTAATGACCTGTCACAAACCAATTAGTGTCTTGCCAATCAGAAAATGTTGCACTTGTGACAGATAGAATTAAGTCAGATGGGAGTTGTGAGGTACTAACAAAAGCCAAACAATCTCCATTGATGCTCCAAACAGCAAGAAGGATTCCAACAGCAGTTACAATCTCTTCGGTCACATGAACAGATGACACTGGTGCAGGAAAATGTGGCAGTTGCTTCACAAATACCAAGCCACACAAATTCCATAAAATCACAATACAGTCTTCAGAACTAGTAACAATTAAAGAATGCGGCTGGCTTACATAAAGACAGGTAATCTTGTCAGTGTGGGCACACAAAGCACACTCCCATTGAAGCCGGCGAGGAGACTGGATTGCATCCTTACTAATTCTCCATACGGACACAACACCATCATCACTACCTGTTACTAGAATATTGTCATCATGGCTTAAACCTGCAGATTGAATCTGGCTGGAACCATGAAGGCTTTCATGAGTAGAAAGGAGTTTGTCCTTATCATAGGTTAAAAATCTTAAGCTACGATCAGGGAAACCCCAGACAATATACTTATTATATGTTGGCGTCTTTAACAAGTTGCATGTTCCGGCAATTATAATCTTATCATAAAAGTTGACTATCTGAGAGATTGACGATGACCTCCGAACTTCACGAGGATCTAAATGCATACAATGAAGATGAGGATGATGTGGGGCTTTCCTATCAGTACGACGCTTTACATGGGCTTTGAGGAATAACTACTTAGGTGTCTGTCCAAAGTGATTTATCTGTGCTAGAATCGACGCTTTCATGGTTGGGTCAGATACAAAATCTATGTCCGCGCTACCTTCATAAGTATAATGGTAGAAAACATTCACATCATCTTCTGCGACTTGTGAAATAACAGAAGTCAAAACATTAATTAGTGGACTAGAGTAAGATCCAAGCATTCCATTCTAAAATATAAATGGCAATACAAATTTACTACTTACAGAAAATTTCCTGTATGAAACACACATCTAGTATGCAGATAGTAACAATAATAATATATTTAGTTATGTGTTAAAATTGAACTCAAGTAAGAGTTATCCTTCCTTTCATACATGAAATTGATTGAATCTTTTTATGATTCTTTCTTTATATTTGTCATCTCCCTACTTAAACAGGCAAGGCCTCTTCATATTAATAATCCTAGTACTTTTCTCCACATACCATGAAAGTGCCAGTTCTAAAACCTAGGGAGGGTACAAAAAATATATCCCGAGGCAGGCAATTTGACTCATTTTTTAAATCTCTCCTTGTTCAGATCATCTTTTCCAGAGAAATTGTAGACCAGATACCAGCCTCTGGATAGGAAACTGATCACAGGTCATCTATGTGACTTGGTTCCAATAAGCCTTAGAACATGATTGAAAGCCAATTAATCGTGATACTGCTTATGCATGCTTTGTGGATATTGATAAAGAAAAAACTGAGGGAGTTGCTACTTTTTAGGATGTTGCCAAAGTGACACTATTTGAAGATAGTTTAAAATGTCTGATTTCGACATCGTTTCCAATGGTCCAGAAACCAAAATTAAATGAAATTTTGTCGGAATTTTCAACAAATCTATTCCTGTCAATATAAGATTTCGATGAAAATTTGGACAACCAAAATAAAGGAATTAAGTCACTAAATTCTACCAGGATGATCTACATACATAAATACATGTGTCAATGAAAAGATCATACAAATATGTTTGATGGAGATGTGAAAATATGGAATTGAGAAACAGCTATTGAATCACTTTGTTCCACTCTAATGGGCACAAGCTATATCCACCCTTATCCCCTATACTGCAGTTGACCCTCCATTCAATTTGTCATCAAAATGGATTTTTGTTGTCCCCCATGACCCAAGCACAAAATATGGCTAAAATAGAATGCTAAGAGATGGGTTCATTGCATGATGAAAAAGGTGTTAATATGCATGCTTATATCATAGGAGGTGATAACCACTACTAATCTAGACACTCTAATAAGCATATCGACAAAATTTGAGGTCAATCAGACCTTGTTTGACCCCTATAATAAATTATGAAAGAACTTATACAGCTATAAACCTAAATAGATCAATAATTTTGTTAATATGACGCATACAGCTAGGTCCTCATGTTAATGTGTCACACGGCTCCTTTTTCTTTCTTAGACTTAATTTGACAGCTACAAAATTTTGAATCCTATTAGGACTCTTGATTTTTTTAGGTGAACGGCTCTATTGTGTCTCTCTCGCTCAAGTCCTAGCACTGAAAGGACACTATAGGGAATTGGATTTTCCCTCCCCCTTGCAAGTTGTGGGATGATGAATCTTGGCAAAAAAATGAATTCTTCCATCCCTTCGCCACATCTTTTGAATCGGATCCATCCCATATTAATAGGCTTTCCTTCTTTGAAGACTCCCAACAATTCCATGACTCTGTCCTCTCTTTATACGAAAGGAGCACCCCAGGTCTAGTTAATGAACTTCCAGAAGCTCATCACGATCATTAATTTGATCTTGTTTGGCCTGGGTTGAATCCACCAACAAACTCTCTTGATATTTCCTGATTAAGAGGTCGTCGCGGTATCTTGGCCCTTGTGATCACTCCTGATGGTTTGTATCATTCAATAGGGACTTCTAAAGATCTCATTGCAATCAACTTCGTCAATTTGTGACTTTACGGCTTCCATCAGCATTGAGAACTAATAGGACATCTTCTATCAACCGTAAGTGGGTAATGCATGTTGAGTAACATGTATGGGATAAGGGCTTTTTACGTTCTCATATTTATGAAAGTCAATTACAAGGATATCAAGTAGAAACCTCAATGAATACTTACAAGATATGTGACTACGAATCAGATTATCATCATTTGGTTTATTGTGCTCATCCATAATCATGTGCCACGTTCATCTTTCTTTAATTATGATTCAATGCTTCAAGTTATCATGATCAAGAATTATGTAAGTAAAAGATAGTCAATTTGTGTTGTTACTTCCAAGATATTTTCCATTTTGCATATTTATTTATAAGCTCTATATGAGCAATGAGCACATGGATGCATAATCTCTATGTGAGCAATGATCTCTTGGGCGAAATTTATCCTTCATGGCACATGATCTCTTGGTAGCAATTATAGATGAAGGACAACATATTCAACCCAGAATAATGATGATCTTGTTAATGAAGATCAATATGTATGATATGAAAAGAATTCAATATTGAATTCACATTTTTTTAAAGTATAGCTCATATTTTAGTTCATATAATGTTACATAGTGCCACTACTCATTTTTCATTTTGCTTTTCAAAGATGGAGACATGATGTCTGTAGAAGAGAAGTGCTAGGGAGCTTAAACAATGAGCACACACATCAAGGATGGATGTAGGAGTTTAGACCTGATGGGGTGCCAACTACATTATGAATTTTTAAAAAAAATCATTTTTATGAGGATCATGCATTAGTTCAACTTAGTTTAGAGTTTAGCTTTTATGTCGTGGAACTTGAGACTTGAGAATAACATCTTTTATCATGTGCTAGTTGAATGGAACTAGATTTTTTGTACAATAATTATCATGTTTATGCCAACCGCCTTAACAATTATGCTTCTACTCAGTAATGTGTATGCTTTACCAAGTGGGATTTACATTGTGTATCTCTCCTTTTGTAATATTTGCGTAGTTGTGTTCGAGATCTACATCTGTTAAACATACATAATATATTAGAAGATTCCTCTAGCGGCACCAACTCTCTTTGCCACCATTATACAAATGCCTATATAAGTTTGTGAAAATACAAAGATACACATATCCATATCAAGTGCAAGATATATAAAAGGAATTTTTTTGTTATGTACAAAGGCTACATGAATTTTAACTAGTTATATGAAGAGGACAACCTTGTGTATATATACTAAATGTTATTTAAAAATAGATATCTAAATGGTTATGTTCTTAACCTACAATGATTAGGATAATTTTATACATATGTATATATATGTAAAATAAATTATTTTTTGTGCATTTATTATACATAGTTTTTCTTTAAAATCATAAATGCATCGCATTATAGTACTTTTAAATTTTTAAAATCATATTTGTACCGTAACAACTTGGTGGTTATGCGGTGTAAAATGTGACACAGTTATACATGGATATGGTTGATCTGCAGCACCATTGTTATCCCTAGACAAAAGCATCATGTCACACACTACATAAGTCAAATTCTAGACGATGGGTTGCATAATTACACTACTATCAAAAGGGAGATGCTTGCTTTAGTATATGCTTTTTGAAAAGTCCAGATTATATCTTATGGAGTCAAAGGTACTTGCTAATGAAGGTTGTAGTTCCACAAAGCATCTGATCTATAAGAATGATGCAAAGGCTCCTCAAATAGGAACTTATTCCTTGAGAGTTTGACTGCAAAACCATTGATAAGAAGGGCTGCAAAAATGTTTTGGCTAACCATTTCTTAAGGAATTGAGTTGAAGAAGAAAATGCTCTCCTCATTGATGATTGCTACCTTGACGAGTCTTTAATGTTGCTAATAATAAAAAGTACCTCGGTGCACTATATACTGCAATTATCTTGCATGTGAAAATTTTCCACCTGACATGACATCATAATAAGAAAGGAAAATTTCTTTTTAACCTCAAGATTTGATATTAGGATGATTTTCTCCTCTTCTAAGGATATTCTTATGGCTTATATAGAAAATGTATTCCAAGTATGAGGCTCCTCTTTTTCTTGAGAAGTGACTCCTCACCCTATGGAGGGATTTATGCTTGTGTGTACACGTACTTTTCTAGAGTTATACTTGTTTGATAATAATAATGTTGTCTATTGCGACTAATAGTTGGAACATCTAATCCTAGACTAGAAGCTCATGACTTTAGTTATTGTAGTTTATAGTATTCTTTTTTAATGAGCATGTAGATATTTTAATTATTTTTCTAAGGTTTTAGTTGTTTGTATATGAGAAAAGAATGGTGATACATGAAACACATTTTGAACCCCAAAAGACATGCAGTTTAACAGCCAACTAACAAGTGGATTTATATCAATATTATTGTTTATTTGGTTGTAAATTGTTCAAGTATGTTAGTAGTGCTATTGTATATATCAATATGTTAAATCAAATATATAATACGAGCACAGTGGTTGATGATGAAACAATCATTGGATTGCAACGGTAAAGTTTTGATGTGTATCAGTTGTGTATATTATGTGTGCTACAAGAACATTTTGTAATGTTGTATACATTCATTTTTGGAATATATATCCTATTAGGCAATGGCTTGTAACATGTGTGCAATGATACAAATTCTATGCTTGTTTTTTATTTCCATAGTACAAAAATACAAACAAAAATACACATCATTTACCAGAATAACTTGTATTGTATACCTAACACTTTTTGGACCATTGGATTGTTAGTCATTACCTAGACGTTATATGCACAATTTCTAAAAACTACATATTGATACAAACAACAATATATAATCATAGAAAAATAGCATATATAGAGAGATACAACATTACATCTAGGTCTGTAAATGGATATTCATAATCTGCTCATTCAATCCCGATTTGAGTTGGAAATTATGAGAAAAATCACACATCTGCCAAATTTCAATTGAATTTCGGATATCAAATTTCGAATCTGAAAATTTTAAATAGGAATTCGACAAAAATATAGCATATTATTATAGATATATGAGGAGATAGAAATTTTACATATATAGTTTCAATATTATATATAGCATAGTATTAACATTAAATATATGATTTTCAATTTGAATCAGATATTTATCGAAATTTGAATATTATTCATTCAAATTGTAATTCGGATGCTATTCTATGATATTCGTTGGATATCATATCAGATACCGGATTGAAATTTTTTTTTAGATTTCGATATCAGTACAACAGTGTCATGTCCATATCTGATACGAGTCTGCTTTTGGATTTGGAGTGTTACGATTGATTTAGGAATAAGAAACTCATATATCAAATATTCTTACATAACACAAAATCATGAAAAACGATCGGCCGTTCAACCCAAGATATAGGCCGGTTTAGATTTGATGTAAATGGCAATTTTTCATTAAATAAATTAAATTGTGATAGCAACTTGCTCTGACGATGCAAATCCATGTCGAACCTTTTGGCGTGAGTCGGCACAATCATGCTACAATAACTGAAGCCCTTACCAAATTTAAAACCCGATGATGTTGCTATGGAAAGGGCTTCTTTTCTCTGATGGGCTATCTCTAAAAGCCAGATGCTGATCTTTAGGTAATAAACCTCTAGAAACTATATAGTTGTAACATCGAAGATGGCAAGCGGTGTCACATGCAGCTGGATTCGCCTGCAATTGTGACTTTCTTTATAGCTCATTCTCACATCACTCTTACTGATGGTAAAAGTCAGACAGGCATTGTGATCATGGAAAGAGGAATATATAATGACTATAAGTAGCTGATGCGATGATTTTGAGTCGCATTTATAGACTTTTTTTACTCGTGTTTTATACGTTTATTGGTCACTTTGGTGGTTAATATTGCATAATTCACTTATTTTAGTCTATGATCCTTCTCAGTGTCAAATCTCTCTTATTTTATCGTTTTGAGCATAAATGATTATAATTATAGGTTTTATCTCGGCTGATGTGGTTTTGTTTTGCAATTTCAGGACAAACACATATCTGCAACTATCGATACCATCGACATATGTCGATATTATCGACACAGCCATAGGCAGGCAGCCGCAAGGAGGAGCGCAGAGTCGATACCATCGACTGGGAAGTCGATGGTAGCGACTTACCATCAAGTTGCCAGCGACCAGCCAGTCGATACTATCGACCCCAGAGTCGATACTATCGACACGTGTAGCTTCAGCGACGGAAAAGGGATAAAACCAATGCTAAAGGAAGTCGATGGTATCGAACCAGCATCAGGCGTAACGACAGAAAAGAAAGAATGCATGTTGATATCGCGAGGTGTCGATACCATCGACCCGCGTCGATGGTATCCACGCCGTCAGATTAAAGTTTGTTTCATATCGACTCTAATCCAACGGTTGTGATATTTTTGCAACCTAACTCAGTGATTATACCTAATGACGGCGGTCAAGAGCAGGGCAGCACGTCATTAGCCGATGCACACGTCCCGAGAAGGTGTGGAGAGAAGAACGGAGCCTAGAAGCACGCCCCGACCGTTCTGGAAGCCGAAGAAGACGTTCTCCACCGCCGAAAGGCTGTAGATCGCGCACTCTACACCGAGGAACGATTGGATCTTCTCCGTTCAGGGGTTTCATTACTTTATCCATGGTTTTCTCTATATTTCCCCTTTCTTCAACCATGTCTTGCTCTGAGATGAACATACGGGGCTAATCCCCTTTATCTTTAGGACCGGGAGTAGCCCGGGGAAGCATTGTATGATGTTTTTATCATAGTAATTCATCATTTGTCTCTTAAATCCGAGGTATGATTTTGTTTTCTCAATTATATTGTTATGCTTGATCATCATAATGATAATCTAATGTCTTTAATTACTTTGAAAGAAAAATTAACGGTTGAAAAGAGACGAAATTCACATTAATTAACAAATCCCTTGAACAAGGTGATGTACGGTTAATGGTGGAAACCCAGAGGTTGATTCTAATGCACCTAGTTTAGGGTATAGGTTACTACGATGGTGGAACCGACCTAGACTTAGGTAGTGAATTTTACCACGACAGTGGACAATTCTGTCTACAGGCCACTACCCGGATTGAGAGATAAACATGTTTAACTATGTGGAAATTCATACAATGAAAACCCGCGGTGAAACCGCAATCCTAAAGATCTCCATTTGAATTGATTAAACTAAACACTTAATCGATTGCTTTGCTTTCTTTTATTTTCTTTTTCTTTTTAATCAACTCTCATAACCTTTTATTGGTCTAGCTGATTGCGAGTAGTTAGTAGTAGTCTACCGATAATTTAGTGTCCCTGAGTTCGACTCGGGCCTCACAAAGGCCTATACTACATTGACGCGTGCACTTGCGTTATACGTACGGTAAAATCGTGTCAAGTTTTTGGCACCGTTGTCGGGGACACGGCAAATTGTCGGCATTACGAGTGTTGCAAGCGGCCACTCTAGGCCACATTTTTATTTTATTATTTTATTATCATTTTTGAAATTCATAGTTTATCATTCATATTTAGAAATTGTCTAGCACGGTACTGAACCTAAACTATTATTTTGCAGGTACTAGTGCATGGTGAGGACGCGTAGCACAGACTACACACAGCTATCACCAGAGGTTCCACTGACGGGACCAGACGACGAGGAGAACAACATTCAAAACCGACCTGAAGACATAGATTCAGACTCTGAACCAGAAGCTATGGATAAGGAACAGACAATCTGAGAGAAGATAAAGGCGTCTTCTGCATCTGCATCTAAGGGGCCGATCAAGAGGCAAGCTATCAACATTCCTAACTATAAGATCGATCCAGGCCTAATAAATTTGGTCAAGTCAAATGCATTTCACGGGCTCAAAAACGAAGACCCGATGACTCACATTAGCCAGTTCGTGGAGAACTGTGACATGATCAAGATAGATAGATTTCCACAGGAGACATTATACTTGAAGCTGTTCCCCATCTCTCTGGCGGGAAATGCACGAGAATGACTACATAATCTTGATGATGAGTATGTGGAATTGTGGGATCATATGGTCGAGGTGTTCTTCGAGAGATTCTTTGCACCCGAGAAGACCAACGATCGGGTACGGAAGATCCATAACTTCAGTCAAAAGGTCGGGGAGACTTACTCTGAGACTTGGGAGCATTTTCAAATCATGCTAAGGAGGTGCCCGCATCATGGGCTTGACAAGGAGAAACAAGTTAAAATCTTCTATTTTGCTCTTTCCGAGCATGATAGAAGTAACTTAGATTCTGTAGGTTTAGGATTCTTCTTAAACAACACAGGCACAAGGTGTTGGGAAATTTTGAAGAACATGGCTAAGAAGCAATCTTGGGGCGACAGAGATGACGTAGAGCATGTTCGGGTTGTAGGTGAGTCAAAGGCCATCAAAGAGCTAAATGAGAAGATGGACCTTCTCGCCAAGAAACTACTTGCAAAAGAAGACACAGAATCCGAGGATGAAGCTCAAGTAAAATTTATGCGCCAACAGCAGGGGTACAGAAACAACGACTACTCGTGGAGGAAAGACAAGAAATTCTCCTTGAAGGACCCAAATAATTTCTTGCAAGACCCTGACGTAAAACCCCAACCGGCGACGGAGGATAAGAGCAATGAGTTGCTCAACCAAGTGATCAAGTAGAATCAAGAACTAATGAGCACGTTTGGTCAGCAGATTAAGCAACAAGGGGAATTCATGAATAAATTCGGGCAGACCCTACAAAGCCATGGGGCTCAGATGATGATGATAGAGACATCTTTGGCGCGGATGGCAGCTGAAATAGAAATTTTGAAGAAGCCAGCGCAGCAAGGCTTTCCAGGTAATACAAACATTCCAGGAGGAAACCAACAGGCTAAGGCAATTTTGCTACGGAGTGGTAAGAAGATTTTAAACCCCAGGGCCGATGATTCGGGCATACCCCAACCAGAAACTACAGGTGAGGCCATTGAGGAGGTGCCAATTCCAATCACCGATCCGGTAGAGGATGTGGTGGAGAATGTCACATCAGAACCAGTTGCTGAGGAGGAGACACAGAAGAGGATGCCATATGTGCTGCCACATCAAAGGGCACAGACTGTCCCGATCCCATATCCCAATAGCATGAAAGCCAAGAAAGTGGACGCTCAGTTCAAGAAGTTTCTAGATAGCTTTAGAAAGCTTTCTGTCAACATTCCATTGTTGGAGGCAATAGAGCAGATTCCCTCTTACGGCAAGTTTCTGAAAGACTTAATCACAAAGAAGAGGAAAATCCCAGATACCGAGGTGGTGGTTCTTAAGGAATAGGTGAGTGCTTTCATTATGGGCACACTGCCACCTAAAAGGCAGGATCCGGGCTGCTTCAACATTTCATGCTACATTGGTAAAGTGAAATTCGGCGAAGCACTGTGTGATTTAGGGGCAAGTATAAATCGGATGCCTCTCTCTACATTCAAAAAGTTGGGACTGAAAGAATCAAGGCCGAGCAATATGACAATTCCGTTTGCGAATAATTCAGTGGTGAAGCCATACGGCATTTGTGAGGACGTGTTGGTGAAAGTTGATCGGTTTGTATTTCCAGGAGACTTTGTTGTAATGGAAATGCAAGATGAACAGGGTAATGAGCTACTCCTTGGACGACCCTTCCAAGCCACTGCAGATATGATACTTGAGATGGGAAGAGGCCGTTTGACCTTGGGTATCGCTGATGATCGGTTTGAAATGGTCATTCCCTCAAGCACAACACAATCTAAAGCAAAGGAGCAATGCCGCATGGTGAAGCACTTTGATCAGAATATTTCTATTTGTCTAGGGAAGCCATTTCTAGATATGGCTCATGTAATGACTAAGGTGGAAAAGGGTACACTGCTGTAGACATCATGGAACAAACCAAAGTCATTTCTCTTACCAAGTTTGTGGGTTTTCCCAATGATAAAGAGGAGGACATCCTGCCTTCTACTGAAGATGAGGCCATAGCAAGTTCTGTCTTCAATGAATATCCAGAACTACCTCTTGAAGCCTGCCTAGTTAATATAACGGATGACTGGATGAGAAGCAAGTCACTACAAGAGTGTGTCAAGATGCTTCAGGTGCTTCCGTGCTTTTATGCTAGGTACTATGAAGATCTTGGAGAACTCCCACCACCGCTTCAGTCATCCTTGATCGTTCCGCCAGAGTTAGAATTGAAGCCACTGCCGCCTCAGTTGAAATATGCATTTCTAGCCGAGGGTAAAAAGCTACCTGTGATTATCTCGGCATATTTGAGTGTCGAGGAGGAGGACCAACTACTGATCGTGCTGAAGAACCACTGAGGTGCATTCGGGTGGTCGTTTGCGGACATCAAGGGGATCTCCCCTACACTGTGCCAGCACAAGATCCAGCTCGAGGAGGGAGCCAAACCTATAATTCAGCCACAGTGCCGACTAAATACAAGCATGATGGAGGTAGTCAAGAAGGAGGTGATCAAGCTCCTTTCTACAGGTATCATCTATGCTATATTTGACTCTACGTGGGTGAGCCCCACATAGGTAGTCCCTAAAAAGGGGGGAATTACTGTTACTCATAATCTATTGAATGAGACAGTCACGACCCGCTTGGTAACCGGGTGGCGTGTGTGTATAGATTACCGTAGATTGAACTCTGCTACGTTGAAGGATCATTTTCTGCTTCCATTTATTGATCAAATTTTAGAGCAATTAGCAGGTCGATCCCATTTTTGTTTACTCGATGGTTATTCGGGCTACAATCAAATCTCCATTGATCCTAAGGACCAAGAGAAGTCCACCTTCACTTGTCCTTATGGAACATTTGCATACCGCTGTATGCCCTTTGGTTTGTGTAATGCACCAACAACCTTTCAGTGTTGCATGCTTGCCATTTTCTCCGATATGGTTGAGCGTTGTTTGGAAGTTTTTATGGACGATTTCTCCATCTATGGTGCGTCTTTCGATGAATGCTTATACAATTTGGATAAGGTTTTGCAACAATGTGAGGACATGCACTTAGTTCTCAATTGGGAGAAATGTCATATGATGGTTAGTGAAGGGATCGTGCTTGGACATAAAGTGTCTAGCAAGGGGTTGGAGGTAGATCCGGTGACGATTGAATTTATTTCTAAATTACCCTCACCGAATTCGGTAAAAGGGGTACGGAGTTTTCTAGGTCACGCCGGCTTTTATCGCCGCTTTATAAAAGATTCTCAAAAATCGCTAAACCATTATCTGAGCTGTTGGAGAAAGATGTGGTCTTTGATTTTAATGAAAAATGTTTGCATGCATTTAATGTGCTTAAAGAGAAATTAATTTCTACACCGGTTGTGCAAACACCGTACTGGACAAAGTCGTTTGAACTGATGTGTGATGCATCGGATTTCACAGTAGAGGCAGTTTTAGGACAACGTGTGGACAACAAATCCGTTGTGATTTTCTATCCGTCCAAAAACTTTAAATGAAGCACAACTCAATTACACGAAAACTGAAAAAGAGCTTCTCGCCGTTGTTTTTACTTTCGAAAAATTCCGGCAATATCTTGTAGGATCTAAAGTCATGGTATGGACAGACCACGCCGCCATAAAGTACTTGATGGAAAAGAAAGATGCCAAACCTAGACTGATTAGGTGGATCTTACTGTTATAAGAATTTGATATTGAAATTAAAGACAAGGCGGGCATAGAAAATGTGGTTGTGAACCATTTGTCTAGGTTGTAAAGGGTAGATGAGAAGGACATTCATATACCCATCACCGAGACGTTCCCTGATGAGCAACTTCTATCTGTTAAATCTAAAGATCCATGGTTCTCTTATATTGTTAATTATCTTGCCTGCAAAATTATCCCGGATGATTGGACATATCAAGAGAAAAAGAAATTTTTCCATTCTTTACGATATTATTTCTGGGATGACCCCATTCTGTTGAAGCAATGCAGGGATGGCGTGTTGCGTAGATGCGTACCGGAGGTTGAGTATGAGAGCATACTTCGTCATTGTCATACTTTACCAACGGGTGGCCATCATGCAAGTTCTAGAACCGCGGCCAAGGTACTTGAGAGCGGCCTGTACTGGCCTACATTGTTCCGGGACGCATATGATTATGTGCGGCAATGCGATTCCTGCCAACGGGCAGGTAACATTTCAAAGCAACAAGAGATGCCCCTCAATGTATTTCAAGAGGTCGAGGTGTTTGATTTGTGGGGTATTGATTTCATGGGACCCTTTGTGTCCTCAAACTCTAACTTGTACATTTTATTAGCTGTTGACTATGTATCGAAGTGGGTAGAGGCAATACCCACTAGGACTAATGATGCTTCTGTAGTGTGCAGGTTTGTCAAGGACTATATTTTCTACAGATTTGGCGTACCATGGATGATTATCAGTGATGGAGGTACCCATTTCAGAAATCAGAAGTTCGCTGCATTATTGAGAAAGTACGAGGTAAGGCACAACATAGGTACCCCGTACCACCCGCAGACACAGGGGCAAGTCGAAGTCTCCAATAGAGAGATTAAGAAAATCTTGGAGCGCACAGTGGCTTCGACACGGAAGAACTAGAGTACTCTACTACCGGACGCTTTATGGGCGTACAGGATGGCATATAAGACACCTATAGGCACTACGCCTTTTAGGCTGGCTTATGGGCGGGCTTGCCATTTGCCGGTGGAATTGGAGCATAGGGCGCACTGGGCGCTAAGGAAGCTGAATTTGAGCTATGATGAAGCAGGAACGAAACGCTTGTTAGAGCTAAATGAACTCAATGAGCTGAGGATGAATGCATATGAAAGCTCGCGGATTTACAAGGAGCGAACAAAGCTGATTCACGATCGACACATTCAGATGTGTGTCTTCAAAAAGGGAGATCGTGTGCTCTTGTTCAACTCAAGATTGAAGATGCACCCCGGAAAATTGAAATCCCGATGGAGTGGACCTTTCACTGTAGAGGAGGTCAAGCCACATGGAGAAATCATGGTGCGTGATGGCGAGACAACATTTTTGGTTAATGGACAGCGATTGAAGTTATACTTCGGTGAGGATTACACGAGGAAAGTGCATGAGGTCAAACTCATTGCACTTACATATGCATGAGGAGCTTGATTTCGTCTAGCCTAAGACGTTAAATAAGGGTGCTTGTTGGGAGGCAACCCAGCCATTGGTAGTTTCGTTTAGTTTCTTTCACATTTGTAAGTTAGTTGGTTTAATTTTGTTTTTAGTGTAAAAATGATACCTTGATCGTTTGTTCAGTGTGCAGGTCTGAGGCAGGGTCGATACCATCGACCATTGTGTCAATGGTATCGACATGGGCATAGTTAGGCGGCTGCAAAAATTTCTATGAGTCGATACCATCGACAGCCTCATCGATGGTATCGACCTACCATCAGTAGCGCTGAAGAAATCGCCAGAACAGGGTCGATAGTATCGACATGGCTGTCGATACTTGTGAAATCCCTAAAGATATTCAGACAAAATTTGTCTCAGTGAAGTCGATACCATCGACGGGCCTGTCGATGGTATCGACCCGGTTCAGGCAGAAAGCGGCGGCCGGGCCTCGCGAGGGTGTTTGCCCTAAGAAGAGTCGATACTATCGACGCGACATGTCACCGATCCGCGGGAGGGAATCAACGGCGATCGGTACGTCAAGAGAGTCGATATGTGGGATGCGTCGATACCATCGACGCGTCATCGATCCGGGCCCCCACATCAGGCTATCGACAGCCGTTGATACTAGCGGAAGACCGGATTGTGCTACAGGTGTCGATACCATCGACCCGCGTCGATGGTATTGACGAATGCGCAGCAGCGACGGCCACATTTATAAAAGGGAGGGATGGTTGTCATATGACGTCACACCTTCAGAGTCTTTCCCCCTTACTTGTGCTTTGCATTGTGTTGTGCGACCGGAGGCCTGCCACGAGCATCCAAGGAGCACGATCTTCACCGAGTGAAGATTGTCTTCTCTGAGATCGTCTTCACCGAGCTCCGTCGTCTATTCCTTCTTTCTCGATGACAATGGTGCATACCGCAGGAGCATCTTCTTCACGGGCGGTACCCAATGAGATTCCTGAGTTCATTCCCCTGCGACCCGCATCGATTCCTCGTCTGAGGATAGTCCACCCTTCCCCGGAGATCCGGAAGGTCTACGAGGATCTTTTAAAGATAAAGATTGAGCCCACACGCTATGTCGACCGGGACATGGTTCGTTACCTCGGGTTTGAGCCATATCTCACCTACGTCTTGAAGGGGCAGGCGAGACACACAACCAGGAGGCCCGACGAGCTGGAGTTCCACGCCGACGGTCAGCCATTCTTCGGCGAGTGGCCAACTTACAAGGAACTCGTGGCGGAGTTCATGGCATCATTGGACATCAATGTGTTTCCCAATGACTTGATCGCCACCAACAGAGAATGGAAGAAAGGGTGGGTGTCGTTCAGACTCTTCAACAACAACTACACCATTACCCTCGCCCAGTTCAATTCGGTGTACAACTGGTATCATGACGCTTACCAGCACCGGAGGCCAGACAATAGGACAGACTACGATGATATCTTCACCCAGCTCGTGACTGTGCCTCCGGGCAAATCCATCAGCTACCACAACGCTGCAGTTGCTGACTTCGAGCATCCGTTTGTGCAGATTCTGCACCGCATGCTCTGCACCACACTATTTGCTCATGGCGACTTGTCTCTTAGCAAATTCCAAGAGACGGATTTGTTCTTCCTGCACAAACTATTGAAGCGCGAGGAGTGCAATTGGGGCACGTTCTTCTTGACGCACGTGGTGGCCGTGAAAAGGAGTACGAGGAAAGCTCCTATCCATTTTGGAGGGCTAATCACACCATTGGCCGTCTATCTTGGGTTGGATATCTCACAACTTACTCCTCTTTCCAACAGGAGCAAGGTCAACCTGCAGCATCTGCACTGCTCCAACCTCCTCCTGCTTCGTGATGGCTTGGCATATGCACATTGCCATGTTAATCACGCATATCAAGAGTGTTCGCTTCCCGACCCCGTCTTCAACATCGAGGGCGCTCAGCATTTCAGGTGGCCCGTCATAGCCATTGATGACTCGGATGAAGACGGCGGCAATGATGACAATGATAATGATGGCAACAAGCATGAAGAGGAAGAGGAGGCTTTCACTCCTCTTCGCGCACGAGTGGCACCCCGGAAGCGCCCCCGCATGCATCCGGGTGCATCTTCATCTTCACAGCCTCCGCCACCTCAGCCCTCTCCTCAAGGAGGGGATGCCTACTCCATGCAAGGAATGTACTCGATGCTGTAGGAGATTCATCAGACCCAGCAGCAGCATACAGCTTCATACGCCGGTATTCAGGATACAACGAACCCGCTGTTAGATAACCAGAGAGCCATTTTTGAGAATGAGCGCCTCCTCCTCGAAAACCAACAAAACATCCATGATAGGTTGCACAGGATGGAGATGCAGCAGCATCCCTTCTACGACATTTACTGGAGCCAAAATTATTTTGGGGGATATCCACAACCTCCACCAATGCCCCAGTACGCTCCGAGCTTCCAGGGGAAGTACTCATCCTGGGACCCCACAGTCCCGCAATACCCGCCTCCTCCTGCAGAATGATCGGTATCACTGTTCCACCTTTTAAGATTGTTTTTTACTATGAGGCCATAGTCGAATTCAAGCTTAGGGGGTGAGTTGGAACAGTTTCTATCCTTTAGTTTCTTAGTTCTTATTGTTTTGTGTTTTGTCATTTATTTCTCTTAGTTATTCATTGTTCGTAGGATCCACACTCTATCTAGTGTAATTGTGGATGTCTAATGTCATGTGTCATCTCGTTGCTTGTACATGGAAATTAGGGGTAAATTTGAAAATTTTTAGTGCTTTTGCAAGCTTGTGTTGTTTAACTTTGAGCACATAACTTAAGAAAATAATTGGATTTGTCAACTCTAAAATAGGAAATCACAATTGTACATTCCTATGGTTCATGAAAAGTGGACGGAACTGGTTGTTTGAGCCTAAACTGACCAAATGATAATGAGACCTTAATTTGAAATAAGAGAGAGAAACCTCTTAATTAATTACTACACAGGTCAGTAAGGAGGGACACATAATAATTTCCAAAGGTTCAGTCAGTTAGTCTTGTGATCTATCCACTCCATTATTTTCATACCCCACCATAAGAACTGGAAGTACATTACGGTTTTCATCTCTTTGATTGCATCCCATGTAGATAGGTCTTGCATTGCAACTATTTTTACATATTTTTGCATGAAAGAAGAAAAAAAGATAGAATAGTTATACATGCACATTATCCTTAGGTGTGTGTCATTTAGTTGCATAACTATCATTTTGTAGTTGCATTCACATCTTTTGTGCATATAGTACATTATGTATCTTATGTCTTCTGAACATAAAAGGTGATGAACTTGTTCCATACCTTCTGAATGCTTCAAATGTATAAGTTATGCAGCAATAAGTGAGCCCGACATAAGATTCATGGTCAGCTATAAAAATTTGTTTCTTAAAAAAAATTGAAAAAAAAGGAAGAAAAAAAAATTGAGAAGTAAGTAGGAATGAGAGGGAGAAAGGAACTTGTTCTCACTTGCATACTAAGGAGAATAAGCACATGGTGTAGTTTCTTAGATATTCCATCTCACCTTGAGACGGAATGATAGTGCATGCATCATTCCACCCAAATGTAGGCATTAGGGCATTTTCAATTGCATATGCATCATTTAGGTCATTATGGTTTTTGTGCATTTTAAAACCGTATAATGCTTCCATTTCTTCCACAAGCCACCCATTCCATCCACCCGTTGCTCGAATTGGCAGGCCACCGTGATTTTCTCCTCCCTTGTTAATACCATGAGAGTTGCTTCCATGTAGATGGTAGTTAGGGCGAGCAACGTAGATAGGAGATCACAAGATGCACTGAGTCTGGACAGGAGGATTTTATTATGTTAACTGCCTTATGTGATAGTGTTCATCAATTTTGAGGTAGATATCTTTTATGGATGATTATTGCCGCCTTTAGGGTAATTATCATTCCGTGGTTAGTGAGGGCCGGAATGTGAATGTCTGGTGGGGATCATATGGTGCAGTCTGTTGTGATAATCTGTTCTTTAGTTGACCCTCACAATTCTATTCTAGAGTTTTGTTGCTCGAGGAGGAGCAATGTTCAAGCTTAGGGGAGTTTGATGCGATGATTTTGAGTCACATTTATAGACTTGTTTTACTCGTGTTTTATGCATTTATTGGTCACTTTGGTGGTTAATATTGCATAATTCACTTATTTTAGTCTATGATCCTTCTTAGTGTCAAATCTCTCTTATTTTATCATTTTGAGCATAAATGATTATAATTGTAGTTTTATCTCGGTTGATGTGGTTTTGTTTTGCAATTTCAGGACAAACACATATCTGCAGCTGGCGATACCATCGACATATGTCGATGCTATCGACACAGCCACAGGCCGGCAGCCGCAAGGAGGAGCACAGAGTCGATACCATCGACTGGGAAGTCGATGGTAGCGACTTACCATCAGGTTGCCAGCGACCAGTCAGTCGATACTATCGACCCCAGAGTCGATACTATCGACACGTGTAGCTTCAGCGACGGAAAAGGGATAAAATTGACGCTAAAGGAAGTCGATACCATTGACCCGCATCGATGGTATCAAACCAGCATCAGGCGCAACGAAAGAAAAAGAAAGAAGGCTTGCCGATATCGTGAGGTGTCGATACCATCGACCCGCGTCGATGGTATCGACGCCGTCAGATTAAAGTTTGTTTCATATCAACTCTAATCCAACGGTTGTGATATTTTTGCAACCTAACCCGGTGATTATACCTAATAACGGCGGTCAAGAGTAGGGAAGCACGTCATTAGCCGTTGCACATGTCCCGAGAAGGTGTAGAGAGAAGAACGGAGCCCAGAAGCACGCCCCAACCATTCTGGAAGCCAAAGAAGATATTCTCCACCTCCGAAAGGCTGTAGATCGTGCACTCTACACCGAGCAACGATTGGATCTTCTCCGTTCATGGGTTTCATTACTTTATCCATGTTTTTCTCTATATTTCCCCTTTCTTCAACCATGTCTTGCTCTGAGATGAACATGCGGGGCTAATCCCCTTTATCTTTAGGACCGGGAGTAGCCCGGGGAAGCATTGTATGACGTTTTTATCATAGTAATTCATCATTTGTCTCTTAAATACGAGGTATGATTTTGTTTTCTCAATTATATTGTTATGCTTGATCACCATAATGATAATCTAATGCCTTTAATTACTTTGAAAGAAGAATTAACGGTTGAAAAGAGACAAAATTCACATTAATTAACAAATCCCTTGAACAAGGTGATGTACGGTTAATGGTGGAAACCCAGTGGTCGATTCTAATTTGAAAACGGGTCATTACAAATTCTCCCCTCCTTTTAGGATTTCGTCCCGAAATCTAAGAAAAGATACAAAAGAATATCATATCATCTAATCATTCATCTCTCTCAGCATCCAGTTAGAAAGTATTCCATTTTATCTTTCTTTCATATGACATTTTTTTTTGTATTAGATGTATATTTCATCCTTTGTTATCATCATATCTCTCCTTGGGTATTACAAACACTCACTTTCAAGATATTAGTAATACATCATTTATCAAGATCTGATTCACATCACCTTTCACACCCCCTTTTTTTTTAATTGTATAGCTCATGGATTAAGATTATGACTCATTCACATATTATCATCCACATTCATCAATTTCCTTTATAAAGGAGATCATCTAGTATGCATCTTAGTTCATAGCTTTTTCTCACAATTTCAGATTTCATATTCAAACTCAAACTCATTATAGATTATGTTCATAATCCATTAAGCTTTCACCTTTCTTATATGAAATTTCATGTTTTCCATAGGTTCCATATTGAATTATAAAATCCTTTTTCTCTTTCACCATTTTATCGCCATTCTTCTCTTTTTCATCATGCATCTTATTATACTACCAAACTATGTTCATCTGGATACTTGGTCAGGGCATCCAGAAGAAGTATAGTCGGCAGTTCCAAACTAGCTTAGCTCAATACCCAAATTCTTGACCAGAGTATCTGGATACTGAGTTCAGTCAGTATGCACATCATTCAGGTTATATTCAACATCGACATTATCAATTAGTCCTAGATCCTATTATCCCTGTAGACTCATCTAACCTAGGCTCTAATACCACGTCTGTCGGGACCCACTCTTTTGATCAGCACAAATATGAACCATTAGAGGTAATCCCAAAACCTAAACCCAGATTATGGAATAAAACAATGAATTCTCGACTAAGGCGATTAAACAATATATGAAAAACATAGATAAATTTTTCCTTTTTCTTTCTTCACAAACCCATAAATCAATGTCACATCAAGGACATCACATTCAGATATCACAAATCATATTCAACTCCATTAAATCTAGAATCAAATCTTGTTCTCATATGCAGTTCAGTTTACATCAGATACATGTACATTGATGAACAAACAAAATCTACAACCCATCCCGGGAAAGAGAGAGTACAGGGACATTCTAATCTATCTAGATTATGCTATTTATATCTTCCATGTTGTGACCTCTCCGTTGGATAGCATTATACCTAAAAACATTTGAAACAACCTCATGAGACTCATATAGAGCCCCAGTGAGTGGATACCTCCCACTCAAGCTAGGTACATGCATCAGCATCAGATTAAGTATAAAACTTAAAAGAAACATGCAGATATTGGAAAGTATAGAAAATAGTTATATAATGAGTCAAATCTATCTTGCAATGGTAATCTAATCCAACAGATAAGGCAATCACTTGAACCAATTATAACCTTGAAACATCTTTTAGAGCAAGTCTATGAACAAATCAACAGATACTTCTCAGTTCAGATTAAGAGCCCTACTGCATGTGAAATAAGATAAGTTCTAAGCATTTTTGAATCAATACATAACAATAACATTACCCTTGTGACACTCCACCAGCTGGACATGAACAAATCAGCAGATACTTCTAGTTCAGATTAAGAATCTTACTACATGAGTAATAAGTCAAGTTCTAAGAATTTTGAACCAATACATAACAATAACATTATCTTTGTGACACTCCACCAGCCGGACCAGGAACACATCCTGTAGTCCTGAAGCTGAAGTACACATAAAACATTTTGACCAAACAATACTATCAAATGGCAAGCAATCCAACTCATATTCAGAATGGATATAAATCTCATCATTTATAACTTATCAGCATGACATATCATAATATGAAATAGAAAATATCCATATCAACATGATTACTTTCCTCAACAAGAAGCATAATAAACAGTAACAAATCATCACGTAGCAGTACAAAGAATGTAACAACCATTCAAATCATGTTCTACACGGCTTATCATCTTTTATTCATTTTCCCTGAAACTACTTGGCTTGTACCTTACCAAGTAGAAGTTGCCACGCCTGATTCTCGTGTCAATGACTCACCGTCACTATCTTAGGGTTTAGCCGGCCACCCTAAGATATCAACAACATACCCTGGCCACCTCAGGGTTGCCTAAAGAGGCTCACGTCCTCATCTCGGGTACACGAGATAGGAACTAGCAAAACAGTATATCACATATCATAGTATTTCACAAATTTTTCATTTCACAATTCACATATTTCATTTCAACATAGCCTATTCCATCTGGACATAGACTTTTACAGCAAGGATTTAGGGCCAGAGCCACTCCAGATGACTCACTCCTAAATCCTGGTGGTCTAACCTTTAAGGTCTCGATCCACACTCCGGAAATCCTTCTCATAATTCATCGATTACTACAAGAAGATCCGTTTTGTTTCCCCAGTGTGGTCCTCGGGGGAAACTCACGGTGTTCAGGGAACCTAACTAGATGTTCCATCATTTCACTTGTTATTAATCTCTTTTACTCATCTTACAAGAATTCAAAACATCATATATCATATTTGTGTATTCTCGTGTAACTATAATAACATGAAATAGATTAAGTTTATCAATAAGAGAAATGATCAAAGCAAGAAGCACAATAAGTCTATAGATTGCAACAAATATGATTATTTCTATCTTCTGCATCAACTCATAGCAATCATCAATAGTGGGCCTTCAACCCAAGACATAATCTTATTGTCCATCATTTACCCCATCAGGGTTTTATCATCATCACTGGGCCTTCAGCCCTAGACATAATCTCATTATGCAACATTTACCCTTATCAGGGTTTCTCAATGTAAGGAGTGCATATTAAATTCCATTTCAACATAAATCTTATCAGCTCATTATATATCACAGTTCTGAACAAATATTAGCAGAGGCATTAAAACTAGCAACAGTAAAAGCATATAGATATCATGTATCATTCCTCATACTCAGAATGGATTTATCATACAACATATGCATGTTCCATCCAATCTGAATAGATGCCAATAAATTTCATGCATATACATGCATACCCGACTTAGTTCTCTTCTTCTTTTATTTCACATTCTACATATTGGGTTACTAGTCATCACATGTTCACTATCAATTGAAGTTTGTACTATTAGTCCATTCTCAGAGTACAATTCACAATTCAAGAACACATTCTTGTAAATCAATTCAAATACTTGACTTTCATCTTTTAGTTGAATTCAATTACAGTTATGTGCATCTCTTAATTCCCCATTTGATATTATCATTCACTAGCATCATCAAACTCATTATTTTAGGGTAAGAGTTGCATTCTTAGAATCATCTATTAATTCCTATCTTTTTCCATCATTTTATACTCAGTAGTCTCAACTTTTTTCATTTCATGTTCATTACATTATCTGGACCAATCTTTCTTGATTCACTTTACATACAATGCTTCTCTTCTACATAAAATTTATCAAAATACAGTTCTTAGTATATTTCATTTAATTTGGGTTAAGCCACATGTAATTAAAATAAAAGATAAAATACTTCATCATACTATCTTCATTAGTTTCATCTTTATCTTGCAAACACCATTACATACATCATGTTCATATTGTCTCTTATATTCAGATAAGTGTACCTTAATGTTGACTACTAATGTCATTCCCATAATCAACAATGATCATTCTTTATTATATTAAAACAATTACATTGGACTTAGGCGATATTCATAAGACTCATCATATTCAATGGAAGTATTAATACCTTCAACTTCAGCATTTGATCACATTTACAACATCATATATAAGTTCTAGGTTTATCACTCATAATTGTCTTAGTAATAAACTTTTAGGGTTTTCAAGAAGTCATTCCTTAGTTCAACATATCATAAGAATCATATCATTTAGTAATCCAATCATGACTCAAGGGTTCATTAGGGTTATTCACAAACATGGAAACCCTAGTTTCCATTTTCACACATTTCATTCATCAATCATAAGTATACATTGATTAATTGACCCATTTGATTCACTTCCTCAACACAAATCCTAATCAGGATATGTGGTCATTCAAATCCATTAACATTCAACAATACACTTGTATAATACAATCTAGTACAATTCAGATATGAATTTATACATGTCAATTCAATTCCAAGCATATCGGCCATTGGGCTGATTTTTAGGAAAATTCAAATGAAATACCATATTCATCTACCCATAACAATACCCATGCATCCTCAATCAATATAACAAGAACTAATCAAGTTTCAATTAATGAGAAATAATCAAAATCAGTAAAAATTGGATTCCCCAATATCTTTCCCAAATCAAATCCAATGACATACATATACAAACAAGGTTTCTGATTGTTTTAGCCGGATTGAATTAGGCTTTCAACATGAATACAAATCTTAGGAGGGAGAAAACCACTCACCTCAGGTGTGAAACACCTGAAATTCGTAGCCCAGCTACTACTGCTAATTCTTGAATCAAATCCTTGCTTCAAGAAAATAGAATCTTCCTGCTCCTCTTCACTCAAGAACCTAGAAGAAGAAGAATTGAAGAATAAAGAATGAAAGAAGAGATCAATTTGGATTATTTTGATCCAAATCAGGGGAGTGACGAGTTCTATACATAGGAGAGAATAGAAGAAAATAAACCTAGTAAAGATTTATAATCTATATAGAATTTACCAACCTTGGAAAGAGAAAATCCAGAAATCTGAAATCTCCACTTCAGATTCTCCAAACCCTAAAATCCCCTCCTCTCTCAAGAATTACGAAGCTCTGAAGTGTGGGAAGGAAATGAGAGGTGCTTGGGTCGTAATAGAGTCCTATATACTCATTAAGGTGCTTGTAATAATTAATTATAAACATTTTTCAGTTTTTTTTTATTTTCCAGAAAAATCTGGTCGGTCGAGTTTGTCTCCCTCAGAATTCGACCGATCAAGGTCTGTTGTGATACAAAACTTCTTCCAAAAAATCTGCAAATTTAATATGTTGTTTAAAACTGATTATTAAACCTTAATTTAAAATTTGAGCTTAATTGGATAATCCAATAAATTATAAAAACATAAAATACTATACTGCTATACTGCAGTCAGCAACATGGTCGGTCGAGTTTGTCCTGCACATAACTCGACCGACACCCTCTATGTAGAGATCAAAAGTCATTAGAAAATTACGAAAAGTTAAAAGGGTGTCTATAATTGTATTAATAAAGTACAGTTAAAATATTAGATCAATTGGATATACCAATAAAAAGATAAAATTCAATTACCACACTGCTATCTTAATCTGCAAATATAATCGGTCGAATTTGAAACTCGACTGATAAACAGGTCAGAACATTCTTCAAAAATTCTGATATTTTTCAAGAGTGTTCACATTTTATACATACAAATCATATCCAAATTTGAATTAAATCAGAGTTACACAGAAAATACTAAAAATCATTTAGTGAGAATTTATATTTATCAAATTCTGTATTCATGTCATCAAAACCCTAATTTGGGCCGATTAGGGTTTCCAAACCTTAACCCTAATTTGGTGGATCAAAGCATGATTAAAACTTATCATTATATTTAAAACATGAACATTTAACTACCATAAAAAATCAATCTTTAAACAATGATCAACTTAATTAAGCATACAATTATCCAAGTAAACCCTTATCAGATGACTAATTTGAAAATGGGTCATTACAAATTCTCCCCTCCTTTTAGGATTTCGTCCCGAAATCTAAGAAAAGATACAAAATAATATCATATCATCTAATCATTCATCTCTCTCAACATCCAGTTAGAAAGTATTCCATTTTATCTTTCTTTCATATGACATCTTTTTTTTTGTATTAGATGTATATTTCATCCTTTGTTATCATCATATCTCTCCTTGGGTATTACAAACACTCACTTTCAAGATATTAGTAATACATCATTTATCAATATCTGATTCACATCACCTTTCACATCCCCTTTTTTTATTGTATAGCTCATGGATTAAGATTATGACTCATTCACATATTATCATCCACATTCATCAATTTCCTTTATAAAGGAGATCATCTAGTATGCATCTTAGTTCATAGCTTTTTCTCACAATTTCAGATTTCATATTTAAACTCAAACTCATTATAGATTATGTTCATAATCCATTAAGATTTCACCTTTCTTATATGAAATTTCAAGTTTTCCATAGGTTCCATATTGAATTATAAAATCCTTTTTCTCTTTCACCATTTTATCGCCATTCTTCTCTTTTTCATCATGCATCTTATTATACTACCAAACTATGTTCATCTGGATACTTGGTCAGGGCATCCAGAAGAAGTATAGTCGGCAGTTCCATACTAGCTTAGCTCAATACCCAAAAACTTGACCAGAGTATCTGGATACTGAGTTCAGTCAGTATGCACATCATTCAGGTTATATTCAACATTGACAGTATCAATTAGTCCTAGATCCTATTGTCCCTGTAGACTCATCTAACCTAGGATCTGATACCACGTCTGTCGGGACCCACTCTTTTGATCAGCACAAATACCAACCATTAGAGGTAATCCCAAAACCTAAACCCAAATTATGGAATAAAACAATGAATTCTCGACTAAGGCGATTAAACAATTTATGAAAAACATAGATAAATTTTTTCCTTTTCCTTTCTTCACAAACCCATAAATCAATGTCACATCAAGGACATCACATTCAGATATCACAAATCATATTCAACTCCATTAAATCCAGAATCAAATCTTGTTCTCATATGCGGTTTAGTTTACATCAGATACATGTACATTGATGAACAAACAAAATCTACAACCCATCTCGGGAAAGAGAGAGTACAGGGACATTCTAATCTATCTAGATTATGCTATTTATATCTTCCATGTTGTGACCCCTCCGCTGGATAGCATTATACCTAAAAACATTTGAAACAACCTCATGAGACTCATATAGAGCCCCAGTGAGTGGATACCTCCCACTCAAGCTAGGTACATGCATCAGCATCAGATTAAGTATAAAACTTAAAAGAAACATGCAGATATTGGAAAGTATAGCAAATAGTTATATAATGAGTCAAATCTATCTTGCAATGGTAATCTAATCCAACAGATAAGGCAATCACTTGAACCAATTATAACCTTGAAACATCTTTTAGAGCATGTCTATGAACAAATCAGCAGATACTTCTCAGTTCAGATTAAGAGCCCTACTGCATGTGAAATAAGATAAGTTCTAAGTATTTTTGAATCAATACATAACAATAACATTACCCTCGTGACACTCCACTAGCTGGACATGAACAAATCAGCAGATACTTCTAGTTCAGATTAAGAATCTTACTACATGAGTAATAAGTCAAGTTCTAAGCATTTTGAACCAATACATAACAATAACATTATCTTTGTGACACTCCACCAGCCGGACCGAGAACACATCCTGTAGTCCTGAAGCTGAAGTACACATAAAACATTTTGACCAAACAATACTATCAAATGGCAAGCAATCCAACTCATATTCAGAATGGATATAAATCTCATCATTTATAACTTGTCAGCATGACATATCATAATATGAAATAGAAAATATCCATATCAACATGATGACTTTCCTCAACAAGAAGCATAATCAACAGTAACAAATCATCAAGTAGCAGTACAAAGAATGTAACAACCATTCAAATCATGTTCTACACGGCTTATCATCTTTTATTCATTTTCCCTGAAACTACTTGGCTTGTACCTTACCAAGAAGAAGTTTCCACGCCTGATTCTCGTGTCAACGACTCACTGTCACTATCTTAGGGTTTAGCCGGCCACCCTAAGATATCAACAACAGACCCTAGCCACCTCAGGGTTGCCTAAAGAGGCTCACGTCCTCATCTCGGGTACACGAGATAGGAACCAGCAAAACAGTATATCACATATCACAGTATTTCACATATTTTTCATTTCACATTTCACATATTTCATTTCAACACAGTCTATTCCATCTCGACATAGACTTTCACATCAAGGATTTAGGGCCAGAGCCACTCCAGATGACTCACTCCTAAATCCTGGTGGTCTAACATTTAAGGTCTCGATCCACACTCTATAAATCCTTCTCATAATTCATCGATTACTACAAGGAGATCCATTTTGTTTCCCCAGTGTGGTCATCGGGGGAAACTCACGGTGTTCAGGGCACCTAACTAGATGTTCCATCATTTCACTTGTTATTAATCTCTTTTACTCATCTTACAAGAATTCAAAACATCATATATCATATTTGTGTATTCTCGTGTAACTATAATAACATGAAATAGATTAAGTTTATCAATAAGAGAAATGATCAAAGCAAGAAGCACAATAAGTCTATATATTGCAACAAATATGATTATTTCTATCTTCTGCATCAACTCATAGCAATCATCAATAGTGGGCCTTCAACCCAAGACATAATCTTATTGTCCATCATTTACCCCATCAGGGTTTTATCATCATCACTGGGCCTTCAGCCCTAGACATAATCTCATTATGCAACATTTACCCTTATCAGGGTTTCTCAATGTGAGGAGTGCATATTAAATTCCATTTCAACATAAATCTTATCAGCTCATTGTATATCACAGTTCTGAACAAATATTAGCAGAGGCATTAAAACTAGCAACAGTAAAAGCATATACATATCATGTATCATTCCTCATACTAAGAATGGATTTATCATACAACATATGCCTGTTCCATCCAATCTGAATAGATGCCAATAAATTTCATGCATATACATGCATACCCGACTTAGTTCTCTTCTTCTTTTATTTCACATTCTACATATGGGGTTACTAGTCATCACATGTTCACTATCAATTGAAGTTTGTACTATTAGTCCATTCTCAGAGTACAATTCACAATTCAAGAACACATTCTTGTAAATCAATTCAAATACTTGACTTTCATCTTTTAGTTGAATTCAATTACAGTTATGTGCATCTCTTAATTCCCCATTTGATATTATCATTCACTAGCATCATCAAACTCATCATTTTAGGGTAAGAGTTACATTCTTAGAATCATCTATTAATTCCTATCTTTTTCCATCATTTTATACTCAGTAGTCTCAACTTCTTTCATTTCATGTTCATTACATTATCTGGACCAATCTTTCTTGATTCACTTTACATACAATGCTTCTCTTCTACATAACATTTATCAAAATACAGTTCTTAGTATATTTCATTTAATTTGGGTTAAGCCACATGTAATTAAAATAAAAGATAAATTCTTCATCATACTATCTTCATTAGTTTCATCTTTATCTTGCAATCACCATTACGTACATCATGTTCATATTGTCTCTTATATTCAGATAAGTGTACCTTAATGTTGACTACTAATGTCATTCCCATAATCAACAATGATCATTCTTTATTATATTAAAACAATTGCATTGGACTTAGGTGATATTCATAAGACTCATCATATTCAATGGAAGTATTAATACCTTCAACTTCAGCATTTGATCACATTTACAACATCATATACAAGTTCTAGGTTTATCACTCATAATTGTCTTAGTAATAAACTGTTAGGGTTTTCAAGAAGTCATTCCTTAGTTCAACATATCATAAGAATCATATCATTTAGTAATCCAATCATGACTCAAGGGTTCATTAGGGTTATTCACAAACATGGAAACCCTAGTTTCCATTTTCACACATTTCATTCATCAATCATAAGTGTACATTGATTAATTGACCCATTTGATTCACTTCCTCAACACAAATCCTAATCAGGATATGTGGTCATTCAAATCCATTAACATTCAACAATACACTTGTATAATACAATCTAGTACAATTCAGATTCAAATTTATACATGTCAATTCAATTCCAAGCATATCGGCCATTGGGCTGATTTTTAGGAAAATTCAAATGAAATACCATAGTCATCTACCCATAACAATACCCATACATCCTCAATCAATATAACAAGAACTAATCAAGTTTCAATTAATGAGAAATAATCAAAATCAGTAAAAATTGGATTCCCCAATATCTTTCCCAAATCAAATCCAATCACATACATATACAAATAAGGTTTCTGATTGCTTTATCCGGATTGAATTAGGCTTTCAACATGAATACAAAGCTTAGGAGGGAGAAAACCACTCACCTCAGGTGTGAAACACCTAAAATTCGTAGCCCAGCTACTACTGCTAATTCTTGAATCAAATCCTTGCTTCAAGAAAACAGAATCTTCCTGCTTCTCTTCACTCAAGAACCTAGAAGAAGAAGAATTGAAGAAGAAAGAATGAAAGAAGAGATCAATTTGGATTCTTTTGATCCAAATCAGGGGAGTGACGAGTTATATACATAGGAGAGAATAGAAGCAAATAAACCTAGTAAATATTTATAATCTATATAGAATTTACCAACCTTAGAAAGAGAAAATCCAAAAATCTAAAATTTCCACTTCAGATTCTCCAAACCCTAAAATCCCCTCCTCTCTCAAGAATTACGAAGCTCTGAAGTGTGGGACGTAAATGAGAGGTGCTTGGGTCATAATAGAGTCCTATATACTCATTAAGATGCTTGGAATAATTAATTATAAACATTTTTCAGTCTTTTTATTTTCCAGAAAAATCTGGTCGGTCGAGTTTGTCTCCCTCAGAACTCGACCGATCAAGGTCTATTGTGATACAAACCTTCTTCCAAAAATTCTGAAAATTTAATATGTTGTTTAAAACTGACTATTAAACCTTAAGTTAAAATTTGAGCTTAATTGGATAATCCAATAAATTATAAAAAAATAAAATACTATACTACAGTCAGCAGCATGGTCGGTCGAGTTTGTCCTGCACATAACTCGACCGACACCCTCTATGTAGAGATCAAAAGTCAGTAGAAAATTACAATAATTTAACAGGGTGTCTAACATTGTATTAATAAAGTACAGTTACAATTTTAGATCAATTTGATATACCAATAAAAAGATAAAATTCAATTACCACACTGCTATCTTAATCTGCAAATATGATCGGTCAAGTTTGAAACTCGACCGATAAACAGGTCAGAACATTCTTCAAAAAATCTGATATTTTTCAAGAGTGTTCACATGTTATATATACAAATCATATCCAAATTTTAATTAAATCAGAGTTACACAGAAAATACTAAAAGTCATTTAGTGAGACACTATATTTATCAAATTCTGTATTCATGTCATCAAAACCCTAATTTGGGCCGATTAGGGTTTCCAAACCTTAACCCTAATTTGGTGGATCAAAGCATGATTAAAACTTATCATTATATTTAAAACATGAACATTTAACTATCATCAAAAATCAATTTTTAAACAATGATCAACTTAATTAAGCATACAATTATCTAAGTAAACCCTTATCAGATGACTAATTTGAAAACGGGTCATTACAAATTCTCCCCTCCTTTTAGGATTTCATCCCGAAATCTAAGAAAAGATACAAAAGAATATCATATCATCTAATCATTCATCTCTCTCACAATCCATTTAGAAAGTATTCCATTTTATCTTTCTTTCATATGACATCTTTTTTTTGTATTAGATGTATATTTCATCCATTGTTATCATCATATCTCTCCTTGCGTATTACAAACACTCACTTTCAAGATATTAGTAATACATCATTTATCAAGATCTGATTCACATCACCTTTCACATCCCCCTTTTTTTTTAATTTTATAGCTCATGGATTAAGATTATGACTCATTCACATATTATCATCCACATTCATCAATTTCCTTTATAAAGGAGATCATCTAGTATGCATCTTAGTTCATAGCTTTTTCTCACAATTTCAGATTTCATATTCAAACTCAAACTCATTATAGATTATGTTCATAATCCATTAAGCTTTCACCTTTCTTATATGAAATTTCAAGTTTTCCATAGGTTCCATATTGAATTATAAAATCCTTTTTCTCTTTCACCATTTTATCGCCATTCTTCTTTTTTTCATCATGCATCTTATTATACTACCAAACTATGTTCATCTGGATACTTGGTCAGGGCATCCAGAAGAAGTATAGTCGGCAGTTCCATACTAGCTTAGCTCAATACCCAAATACTTGACCAGAGTATCTGGATACTGAGTTCAGTCAGTATGCACATCATTCAGGTTATATTCAACATCGACAGTATCAATTAGTCCTAGATCCTATTGTCCCTGTAGACTCATCTAACCTAGGCTTTGATACCACGTATGTCGGGACCCACTCTTTTGATCAGCACAAATACCAACCATTAGAGGTAATCCCAAAACCTAAACCCAGATTATGGAATAAAACAATGAATTCTAGACTAAGGTGATTAAACAATATATGAAAAACATAGATAAATTTTTCCTTCTTCTTTCTTCACAAACCCATAAATCAATGTCACATCAAGGACATCACATTCAGATATCACAAATCATATTCAACTCCATTAAATCCAGAATCAAATCTTGTTCTCATATGCAGTTCAGTTTACATCAGATACATGTACATTGATGAACAAACAAAATCTAAAACCCATCTCGGGAAAGAGAGAGTACATGGACATTCTAATCTATCTAGATTATGCTATTTATATCTTCCATGTTGTGACCTCTCCGCTGGATAGCATTATACCTAAAAACATTTGAAACAACCTCATGAGACTCATATAGAGCCCCAGTGAGTGGATACCTCCCACTCAAGCTAGGTAGATGCATCAGCATCAGATTAAGTATAAAACTTAAAAAAAACATGCAGATATTGGAAAGTATAGCAAATAGTTATATAATGAGTCAAATCTATCTTGCAATGGTAATCTAATCCAACAGATAAGGCAATCACTTGAACCAATTATAACCTTGAAACATCTTTTAGAGCATGTCTATGAACAAATCAGCAGATACTTCTCAGTTCAGATTAAGAGCCCTACTGCATGTGAAATAAGATAAGTTCTAAGCATTTTTGAATCAATACATAACAATAACATTACCCTTGTGACACACCACTAGCTGGACATGAACAAATCAACAGATAATTCTAGTTCAGATTAAGAATCTTACTACATGAGTAATAAGTCAAGTTCTAAGCATTTTGAACCAATACATAACAATAACATTATCTTTGTGACACTCCACTAGCCGGACCAGGAACACATCCTGTAGTCCTGAAGCTGAAGTACACATAAAACATTTTGACCAAACAATACTATCAAATGGCAAGCAATCCAACTCATATTCAGAATGGATATAAATCTCATCATTTATAACTTGTCAGCATGACATATCATAATATGAAATAGAAAATATCCATATCAACATGATTACCTTCCTCAACAAGAAGCATAATAAACAATAACAAATCATCAAGTAAAAGTACAAAGAATGTAACAACCATTCAAATCATGTTCTACACGGCTTATCATCTTTTATTCATTTGCCCTGAAACTACTTGGCTTGTACCTTACCAAGTAGAAGTTGCCACGCCTGATTCTCGTGTCAACGACTCACCGTCACTATCTTAGGGTTTAGCCAGCCACCCTAAGATATCAACAACAGACCTTGGCCACCTCAGGGTTGCCTAAAGAGGCTCACGTCCTCATCTCGGGTACACGAGATAGGAACCAGCAAAACAGTATATCACATATCACAGTATTTCACATATTTTTCATTTCACATTTCACATATTTCATTTCAACATAGTCTATTCCATCTGGACATAGACTTTCGCAGCAAGGATTTAGGGCCAGAGCCACTCCAGATGACTCACTCCTAAATCCTGGTGGTCTAACATTTAAGGTCTCGATCCACACTCCGGAAATCCTTCTCATAATTCATCGATTACTACAAGGAGATCCGTTTTATTTCCCCAGTGTGCTCCTTGGGGGAAAATCACGGTGTTCAGGGCACCTAACTAGATGTTCCATCATTTCACTTGTTATTAATCTCTTTTACTCATCTTACAAGAATTCAAAACATCATATATCATATTTGTGTATTCTCGTGTAACTATAATAACATGAAATAGATTAAGTTTATCAATAAGAGAAATGATCAAAGCAAGAAGCACAATAAGTCTATAGATTGCAACAAATATGATTATTTCTATCTTCTGCATCAACTCATAGCAATCATCAATAGTGGGCCTTCAACCCAAGACATAATCTTATTGTCCATCATTTACCCCATCAGGGTTTTATCATCATCACTGGGCCTTCAGCCCTAGACATAATCTCATTATGCAACATTTACCCTTATCAGGGTTTCTCAATGTAAGGAGTGCATATTAAATTCCATTTCAACATAAATCTTATCATCTCATTGTATATCACAGTTCTGAACAAATATTAGCAGAGGCATTAAAACTAGCAACAGTAAAAGCATATAGATATCATGTATCATTCCTCATACTTAGAATGGATTTATCATACAACATATGCCTGTTCCATCCAATCTGAATAGATGCCAATAAATTTCATGCATATACATGCATACCCGACTTAGTTCTCTTCTTCTTTTATTTCACATTCTTCATATGGGGTTACTAGTCATCACATGTTCACTATCAATTGAAGTTTGTACTATTAGTCCATTCTCAGAGTACAATTCACAATTCAAGAACACATTCTTGTAAATCAATTCAAATACTTGACTTTCATCTTTTAGTTGAATTCAATTACAGTTATGTGCATCTCTTAATTCCCCATTTGATATTATCATTCACTAGCATCATCAAACTCATCATTTTAGGGTAAGAGTTACATTCTTAGAATCATCTATTAATTCTTATCTTTTTCCATCATTTTATACTCAGTAGTCTCAACTTCTTTCATTTCATGTTCATTACATTATCTAGACCAATCTTTCTTGATTCACTTTACATACAATGCTTCTCTTCTACATAACATTTATCAAAATACAGTTCTTAGTATATTTCATTTAATTTGGGTTAAGCCACATGTAATTAAAATAAAAGATAAAATACTTCATCATACTATCTTCATTAGTTTCATCTTTATCTTGGAATCACCATTACGTACATTGATGCGATGATTTTGAGTTGCATTTATAGACTTGTTTGATATGTGTTTTATGCATTTATTAGTCATTTTTGTGGTTAATGTTGCATAATTCATTCATTTTGGTCTATGCTACTTCTTTATGTCAAATTCCCTTTATTTCAGCATTTTGAGTATTAATTATCAAAAATATACATTTTGTGTGGACTTATGTGGTTTCGTGTGTTAATTTCAGGAAAAACAAGTATCTTCTACCGTCGATACCATCGACGGTGGTCGATACTATCGACGCGACCACAGGCGCACAACCGCAAGGACCAGAAGAAAGTCGATACTATCGACAGTGATGTCGATGGTATCGAGATACCATCAGGTTGCGGACGAAAATGAGGTCGATACCATCGACCCAAGAGGCTACAGTGACGGAAAAGGACAATAGCCGACGCCTTAGAATTTCGATACCATCGACCCGCGTCGATGGTATCGAGATGACATCAGGCGCAAAGACAAAAGAAAAGAGAACTGCCGCTATCATGCAGGGTCGATACCATCGACCCGCGTCGATGGTATCGACACTGTCAGATACTTGTTGGCTTTGTAATGATCTAAATCGGACGGCTGTGGTTAATGGACAACCTAATTGCGGGATTATACCTAAGGACGGCCGCCCAGAGCAAAAGGAGGAGTCATTAGCCGCTGCATACATCCCGGAGAGCAAGGAGAGAAGAACGGAGCACAAGAGCACGTCCCAGCCGATCCGGACGCTGAAATAGACGATTTCCACCACCGAAAGGCGGGAGAACGTGTATTCCACACCAAGGATCGCTTGGATCTTCTCCGTTCAGGGGTTTTACCACTCAATCACATTTTCATCATGTTTCCCTTTTTCTTCTCCACGTTGTACTCTGAGATGAACATGCGGGGCTAATCCCCTTTGTCTTTAGGACCGGGAGTAGCCCGGGAATTCATTGTATGACAATTTCATCATAGTAATTCATATCTTATCTCTTAAATCCGTGGTATAATTTTGTTTTTTCAAATATATTGTTATGCTTGATCACCATAATAATAATCTAACACCCTTAATTGCTTTGAAAGAAGAATTAATGGTTGAAAAGAGATGGAATTTACATTAATTGACAAATCCCTTGAACAAGGTGGTGTAAGATTAATGGTGGATACCGAGAGGTCGTTTCTAATGCACCTAGTTTAGGGTATAGGTTACTACGACGGTGGAACTGACCTAGACATAGGTAGTGAATTATACCACGACAGTGGGCAATTCTGATTTCAGGCCACTACCCGGATAGAGAGATAATATTGAGTAACTATATAGACTTTAATACAATGAAAACCCGTGGTGAAACCGCAATCCTAAAGATCTCACTTTAAATCGATTAAACCAAACATTTAATTGATTGCTTGTTTTGCTTTATTTTTTTTCTTTTAATTTAGACAACAACTCTTAACTATTTAATCGGCTTAGTTGATCGCGAGTAGTTAGTAGGAGTCTCCGACAATTTCACGTATCCATGTGTTCGACTCGGGCCTCATAAAGGCTTGTATTACTTCGGCGCGTTCACTTGCGTTTCTGCGCACGATAAAATTGCGTCAAGTTTTTGGCGTCGTTGTCGGGGATACGGCGAATTGTTGGCACTACGAGTGCTACAAGCGGCCACTCTAGGCCACATTTTTTTTATTATTTCAAAAATTCATAATCTATTTTCTAAATATTTGCAATCGTCAAGCACTGTACTAAATTTAATTTTTCTATTTGCAGGTAATGTGCATGGTACAGACGCGTAGTACAGACTACACAAGGCATGTACCACAGGTTCCACTGACGGGACCTGACGACGAGGAAGGCCACAATCAAGACCATTTAGAAGAAACAGATTCAGAACATGAACAAGAAGATATGGACGAGCCACAGACAATATGGGAGAAGATCAAGGCTTCTTCCTCATCCGCTTCCTAGGGGCCGATCAAGAAGCAAGCGGTGAATATTCCGACATACAAGATTGATCCGGCTTTAATCAACTTGGTGAAGTCGAATGCTTTCCATGGGCTCAAAAATGAAGACCACGTCGCGCACATAAGTCAATTTGTGGAGAATTGTGATATGATAAAAATCGACAGATTTCCACAAGATGTGCTCTACTTGAAGCTCTTCCCGAGTTCTATAGCGGTAAATGTGCGTGAATGTCTACACAACTTGGACGATGAATACGTGGAGTCTTGGGACCACATGGTGGAGGTTTTCTTTGAGAGGTTATTTCCACCCAAGAAGACCAATGACATGATCAGAAAGATCCACAACTTCACCCAACAAGCAGGAGAGACCTATTCTGAGACCTGGGAAAGGTTTCAGATCATGCTCAGGCGATGCCCACATCACGGGCTTGATAAGGAGACACAAGTCAAGATCTTCTATTTTTCTCTCTCCGAGCATGATAGAAGCAACCTTGATTCAGCCAGCTCTGGATTTTTCTTGAATAACACGGACACAAGATGTTGGGAAATCCTAAAGAACATGGCTAAGAAACAATCATGGGGCGAAAGAGGCACCGTGGAGCAGGTTCGAGTGGCAGATCAATCTAAAGCAATCAAGGAGCTGAATGAGAAGATGAATCTTCTCGCAAAGAAACTGCTTGCAAAGGAGGATACTGAGACCGAGGATGAGGAAGCCCAAGTCAAATTCATGCAACAACAGGGCTACAGAAATAATGACTATTTATGGAGGAAAGACAAAAAGTTCTCATGGAAGGATCCTAATAACTTCCTACAAGATCCTGACGAAAAGCCACAACCTAGGGATGAAGATAAGAGCATCGAGTTGCTTAGTCAAATGGTGTAGCAGAATCAGGAAATGATGAGTATGTTTGGTAAACAACTGCAATCCCAGGGTGACATCTTGACAAAATTTGGGCAGACACTGCAAAGTCATGGAGCGCAAATGCGGGCGTTAGAAACCACCGTGACCCAGATTTCAAATGAAGTGGCGGCCATCAAGCATGCCAATCAACAGAGACAGGTTGGGAATCCAGATGTGGTTCAAGCACATCACCAAGTTAAATACATGTCTGTGATTAATGAAGAAGAACCCCAGGTGGCAGAGATAAAGGACCAAAGCAAAGTGATGTTTGATACGGAGGCTACACCGGAAATACCGTATCCTCACAGTCATTATGGACTACCAGGCGGATACACTCCTTTCAGGAAATCCCTCCAAGAGCCCATGATGGTTGCGCCCTCGCCTAGGCAAGAAGAGCAAGTTAAGGCAGTCTGTCAAGGTGCAAATACATCCATTGTGAGAGAGAAGCCACAGTAAGTTATACCTATTGATGATGTTCTAACAAAGTCCACGCCAGAGTGAGTCATTGAAGCAAGATTAGGGGAGTTGGCTCCGAAAAGCTCATATGTGCCACCTCATAAGCGTGTTAATGAGGCAGTTGTGTCAAGTTTGGACAACCCTAGGCCGAAGAAAGAGCACCGACATTATAGAAAATTCTTGGAGATGTTCAGAAAACTTCATATCAACATTCTGTTAGTGGAAATGATTGACAAGATTCCCGCCTACTGGAGGTTTATCAAAGAAATCATCAACAAAAAAAGGCGGATTAAAGACACAGATGTTTGTCGGATGAATGAAATTGTGAGCTCAATCATCCATGGGAGTTTCCCACCGAAGAAGAAAGATCCAGGAAGTTTTTATATCCCATGTTCGATAGGTGATCGACACTTTCCACGAGCTCAGTGTGATTCGGGCACGAGCATAAACCTCATGCCGCTGACCACATTTAAAAATCTTGGGTTAAAGGACATGAAGAAGTCAGTGGCAACCATTGAATTTGCGGATGGATCTATTGTAAGGCCATACGGAGTTTGCGAAGATGTACTCGTCAAGGTGGACAAGTTCATTTTTCCTGTAGACTTTGTCATCATGGATATGCCACAGCTTCAAAGTTGTGAGATGCTATTGGGTAGGCCATTTCAAGCAACGGCCGATGTAGTCACTGCAATTGGGGGAGGTACGCTGACGTTGGGGATTGGTCAAGATCGAGTGGAGTTCAAGCTGCCGCAAGATCCTTTGAGCACGTTCTCCAAAGCACCCAGTTGATAAAAGATTAAAGTCGTCTAGCCTAAGATGTTAAATAAGGGCACTTGTTGGGAGGCAACCCAACCATTGGTACTTTAGTGTAGCTCCTTTACATTCGTAGTTTGATTTGTTTTAACTTAGTTTGTAGTGTAAAAAAGATACCGTGATTGTTTGCTACATGTGCAGGGTTGAGGCAGAGTCGATACCATCGACCCTTGCGTCGATGGTATCGGCCATGGTATAGGTTGGCGACTGCAGGAATCGCACTGCGTCGATACCATCGACGGCCTCGTCGATGGTATCGACTTACCAACAGGAAGATCGCAAGCAGAGGTCGATGGTATCGACATGGGTGTCGATACTATCGAGATCTCTGGAGATTTTCAGAACAAATCGTCTCAGGAAAGTTGATATCATCGACGGGCGAGTCGATGGTATCGACACATTCATGCAAAGAAGGCGGCGGTCGGGCCTCGCAAGGGTTTTCCCTAATCAGAGAGTCGATACTATCGACTCGCGTCGATAGTATTGACGCGCCACGTCAACAATCCATGAGGAAAGATCAACGGCGATCGCAGCAACTAAGAAGTCGATCCAGGGGACGGGTCGATACCATCAACTCGCGTCGATAGTATCGACGCGTTAGCAATCCGGGCCCCGCAGATCCAGCCATCGACAACCGTCGATACTCGCAGAGGTACGGATCGTGCTACCCATGTCGATACCATCGACTCGCGTCGATGGTATCGACGGGCATACAGTAGCGCCGGCCACGGCTATATATGAGGAGTATTTGCGTCAGATGACATCACAACTCTAGTGCAATTCTCCTTGACTTGTGTCGAGCGTGTTCCAGAGCTATCCAAGCCCGACGACAAGCAACACCGAGCAAGTTCTTCATCGAGCAGAGATTCACTTCTCCGATCTTCACCGAGCTCCCTTTCTATTCCTCTTTCTGTTGCAATCATGGTGCATGTAGCGGGTGCATCATCTTCACGCGCCCACCCGATGGAGATCCCAGAATTCGTGCCACCTCCGACCGCGTCAATCGCACACCCGTGATTGATCCATCCATCCGCGGAAGTCAAGAAGATCTATGAGGAGATCTTAAAAAGGAAGATTGATCCGACCCGTTATGTTGAACGGGAAACCATCCGCAACTTGGGGTTCGAAGCTAACCTCGACTATGTTCTGAAGGGACAGGCCCGACACACGGGAAGACGGCCTGACGAGCTGGAGTTTCATGCAGATGGCCAGCCGTTCTTCGGCGAGTGGCCTACTTACAAGGAGTTGGTGGCTGAGTTCATGGCGTCATTGGACGTCTACGTCGTACCCAACGACGTCATAGCCACCGACCGTGAGTGGATCAAGGGCCGGGTGTCTTTCCGGTTGTACAACATCGACTACACCCTTACACTCTGACAGTTCAACAAGATTTTCAACTGGAATCACTCGCAACATGATTACCAGCGGCCGGACAACCACATCGACTATGATGCCATCTTCGCCGAGCTGGGGACGGTGTCGCCGGGTAAGTCAGTGAGCTACCATAATGTTGCGGTAGCTGATTTTGAGCACCCTTTCGTCCGGATACTTCACCGGATGCTGAGTTCGACGTTGTTTGCCAGGGGTGATTTGGCCCTCAGCAAGTTTCAGGAGACGGACTTATTCTTCTTGTATAAACTCCTGAAACGTCAAGAATGCAATTGGGGCACCTTCTTTTTGCAAAGAGTTTTGGCGGTGAAGAGGAGTACACGGCAAGCACTGATTCACTTTGGAGGGCTTATCACACAGCTGGCCTCCTACCTTGGTTTGAATTTCCAGCAGCTTACTCCTCTCTCCACCAGGAGCAAGGTGAACTTGCAACATCTTCACCGCTCCAACCTCATACTTCTTCAAGATGGCTTAGCATATGCGCACTGCCACGTCAACCATGCTTACCAGGAATGCTCGCTTCCCGATCCAGTCTTCAACATCGAAGGGGCGCAACACTTTCGATGGCCAATCATAGCCATCGCCGACTCCGATGAAGACGGCGGCAACGACGACGGAAATGATAATGATGAAGAGGCTAAAGAGGAAGATGAGGCTTTCACACCTCTTCGGGCTCGAGTGGCACCACGGAAGCGTCCTCGGATGCATCCGGGTGCATCTTCATCATCACATCCTCCGCCACCACCACCGCCCCCACAGCCAAGCGAGGATGCCTACTCGATGCAGGGCATGTATGCTATGCTGCAAGACATACAACAAACGCAGCAACATCACATGGCGATGTACACCGGTATTCAAGACACTACAAACCGGTTACTGGACAATCAAAGGGCAATGTTCGAGAATGAGCATCTTATCCTCGACAACCAACAACAAATTCATGATCGGTTGCAACGGATGGAGATGCAACAACAGCCCTTTTACGACCACTATTGGAGCCAAAATTACTTTGGAGGCTATCCACAACCTCCACCTAGGGCCCAGTTTGATCCGAGCTTCCAGGGGGAGTATCCTTCTTGAGACCCTACGACTCCACAGTACTCGCCTCCACCTGAAGAGTAAAGCGGTATCTCTGTTCCAACCTTTAAGATTGTTTTTGACTATGAGGCCATAGTCGAATTCAAGCTTAGGGGGGTGTTCGAACAACTCTATCTTTTATTTCTTTGTTTTAGTTTTATTAGTTTTATTGCTTTTGTTTCTTGTTATTTGTTTCGTGCAATTTTAGTTTATTTATAGGATCCACATTCTATCTAGTGTAATCGTGGATGTCATTAATCTTGAGTCATCTCAGTCGCATGTGCATGGAATTAAGGGGAAAACTAAAAAATTTTGAGTGTTCGCAAGCTTGAGTGTTGTTCAACTTTGATCACTTAACTTAGAAAATGATTGGTTTTGTCAACTTTAAAACAGAAAATCACAACTGTATATTCCTAAAGATTCATGAAAGTGGACAGAATTGGTTGTTTGAGCCTAAACTGACCAAATGATAATGAGACTCTAATTTGAAGTAAGAGAGAAAACCCTCTTAACTACTACACAGGTCAGTAAGGAGGGACACATAATATTCTTCAAAGGTTCAGTCAATTAGTCTTGTGATCTGTCCACCTCATTGCTTTTCAAAATCCATCAAGACCTGGAAGTAAAGTACGGTTTTAACTCTTTTTGATTGCATGACATGTAGATAGGACTTGCATTGCAACACCTTCATATGTTTTGCATGAAAAATGAAAAATGAAAAAAATAGAATAGGTATACATGCACATTATCCTTAGGTGCATGTCATTTAGTTGCATTCATAATTTTTATGCATAAAAAATATCATGTACCTCATTTATTCTTTAATGGTGAATTAAATTGTTCCATACCTTCTAAATAGTGCAAATATTCAAGTTATGCAGGAAAAATAAGCCCAATAAAGTATTCATTGTCAATTATGGATATAAGGGTTTGAAAAAAAGAAAGAAAAAAATCTGGAAAAAAAAAGAAAAAAAAAGTTATTTAGAAGCAAGTAGAACAAGAAGGAGAAAGGAACTTAATCTCACTTGTATTTTAAGATGAGTGAGTACATGATGTAGCTTAATTAGATATCCATCTCATTTTGAGATGGATTGTTAGTGCATGCATCATTCCACCCAATCTTAGGCATTAGGACATTTTTCATGTGCATTTGCATCAGTTAGGGCATTTTTATTTTATGCATGTTGAAACTGTATAATGCTTCCACTTCTTCCATGAGCCACCCATTCCATCCACCCGTTGCTCGGATTGGTAGGCCACCGTGAATCTCTCCTCACTAATGAATATTAGGAGAACTGCTCTCATGTAGATGGTAGTTAGGGAGAGCAACGTAGTATAGGAGATCACAAGATGCATTAAGTCTGGACCGGCGAATTTTATTATGTTAACTGCCTTATGTGATAATGTTCATCAGTTTTGAGGTAGATATCTTTTATGGATGATTACTGTCGCCTTTAGGGTAATTATTATTCTGTGGTTAGTGATGGTCAGTATGCGAATGTCCGGTGGGAGTCATATGGGATGTTTGTTGTGATGCTTTGTTCTTTAGTTGACTCTGGCAATTCTATTCTAAGGGTTAGTTGCTCGAGGGCGAGCAATGTTCGAGCTTAGGGGAGTTTGATGCAATGATTTTGAGTCGCATTTATAGACTTGTTTGATATGTGTTTTATGCATTTATTAGTCATTTTCGTGGTTAATGTTGCATAATTCATTCATTTTGGTCTATGCTACTTCTTTATGTCAAATTCCCTTTATTTCAGCATTTTGAGTATTAATTATCAAAAATATACATTTTGTGTGGACTTATGTGGTTTTGTGTGTTAATTTCAGGAAAAACAAGTATCTGCTACCGTCGATACCATCAACGGTGGTCGATACTATCGACACGACCACAGGCGCACAGCCGCAAGGACCAGAAGAAAGTCAATACTATCGACAGTGATGTCGATGGTATCGAGATACCATCAGGTTGCGGACGAAAATGAGGTCGATACTATCGACACAAAGTCGATACCATCGACCCAAGAGACTACAGTGATGGAAAAGGACAACAACTGACACCTTATAGTGTCGATACCATCGACCCGCGTCGATGGTATCGAGATGACATCAGGCGCAAAGACAAAAGAAAAGAGAACTGCCGCTATCATGCAGGGTCGATACCATTGACCCGCGTCGATGGTATCGACACCGTCAGATACTTGTTGGCTTTGTAATGATCTAAATCGGACGACTGTGGTTAATGGACGACCTAATTGCGGGATTATACCTAAGGACGGCCGCCCAGAGCAAAAGGAGGAGTCATTAGCCGTTGCACACATCCCGGAGAGCAAGGAGAGAAGAACGGAGCACGAGAGCATGCCCCAGCCGATCCGGACGCTGAAGAAGACGATTTCCACCACTGAAAGGCGGGAGAACGTGTATTCCACGCCAAGGATCGCTTGGATCTTCTCCGTTCAAGGGTTTTACCACTCAATCATGTTTTTCTTCATGTTTCCCTTTTTCTTCTCCACGTTGTACTCTGAGATGAACATGCGGGGCTAATCCCCTGTCTTTAGGACTGAGAGTAGCCCGGGAATTCATTGTATGACAATTTTATCATAGTAATTCATATCTTATCTCTTAAATCCGTGATATAATTTCGTTTTCTCAAATATATTGTTATTCTTGATCACCATAATAATAATCTAACGCCCTTAATTGCTTTGAAAGAAGAATTAATGGTTGAAAAGAGACAGAATTTACATTAATTGACAAATCCCTTGAACAAGGTGGTGTAAGATTAATGGTGGATACCGAGAGGTCGTTTCTAATGCACCTAGTTTAGGGTATAGGTTACTACGACGGTGGAACCGACCTAGACATAGGTAGTGAATTGTACCATGACAGTGGGCAATTCTGATTTCAGGCCACTACCCGGATAGAGAGATAAAATTGAGTAACTATATAGACTTTAATACAATGAAAACCCGTGGTGAAACCGCAATCCTAAAGATCTCACTTTGAATCGATTAAACCAAACATTTAATTGATTGCTTGTTTTGCTTTATTTTTATTTTCTTTTAATTTAGACAACAACTCTCAACTATTTAATCGGCTTAGCTGATCACGAGTAGTTAGTAGGAGTCTTCGACAATTTTACATATCCCTGTGTTCGACTCGGGCCTCACAAAGGCCTGTATTACTTCGATGCGTTCACTTGCGTTTCTGCGCACGATAAAATTGCGTCATACATCATGTTCATATTGTCTCTTATATTCAGATAAGTGTACCTTAATGTTGACTACTAATGTCATTCCCATAATCAACAATGATCATTCTTTATTATATTAAAACAATTACATTGGACTTAGGTGATATTCATAAGACTCATCATATTCAATGGAAGTATTAATATCTTCAACTTCAGCGTTTGATCACATTTACAACATCATATACAAGTTCTAGGTTTATCACTCATAATTGTCTTAGTAATAAACTTTTAGGGTTTTCAAGAAGTCATTCCTTAGTTCAACATATCATAAGAATCATATCATTTAGTAATCGAATCATGACTCCAGGGTTCATTAGGGTTATTCACAAACATGGAAACCCTAGTTTCCATTTTCACACATTTCATTCATCAATCATAAGTATACATTGATTAATTGACCCATTTGATTCACTTCCTCAACACAAATCCTAATCAGGATATGTGGTCATTCAAATCCATTAACATTCAACAATACACTTGTATAATACAATGTAGTACAATTAAGATATGAATTTATACATGTCAATTCAATTCCAAGCATATCGGCCATTGGGCTGATTTTTAGGAAAATTCAAATGAAATACCATATTCATCTACCCATAACAATACCCATGCATCCTAAATCAATATAACAAGAACTAATCAAGTTTCAATTAATGAGAAATAATCAAAATCAGTAAAAATTGGATTCCCCAATATGTTTCCCAAATCAAATCCAATCACATACATATACAAACAAGGTTTATGATTGTTTTAGACGGATTGAATTAGGATTTCAACATGAATACAAAGCTTAGGCGGGAGAAAACCACTCACCTCAGGTGTGAAACACCTGAAATTCGTAGCCCAGCTACTACTGCTAATTCTTGAATCAAATCCTTGCTTCAAGAAAACAGAATCTTCCTGCTCCTCTTCACTCAAGAACCTAGAAGAAGAAGAATTGAAGAAGAAAGAATGAAAGAAGAGATCAATTTGGATTATTTTGATCCAAATCAGGGGAGTGACGAGTTCTATACATAGGAGAGAATAGAAGCAAATAAACCTAGTAAAGATTTATAATCTATACAGAATTTACCAACCTTGGAAAGAGAAAATCCAGAAATCTGAAATTTCTACTTCAGATTCTCCAAACCCTAAAATCCCCTCCTCTCTCAAGAATTACGAAGCTCTGAAGTGTGGGACGGAAATAAGAGGTGTGTGGGTCATAATAGAGTCCTATATACTCATTAAGGTGCTTGGAATAATTAATTATAAACATTTTTCAGTCTTTTTTATTTCCAGAAAAATCTGGTCAGTCGAGTTTGTCTCCCTCAGAACTCGACCGATCAAGGTCTGTTGTAATACAAAACTTCTTCCAAAAATTCTGAAAATTTAATATGTTGTTTAAAACTGATTATTAAACCTTAAGTTAACATTTGAGCTTAATTGGATAATCCAATAAATTATAAAAAAATAAAATAATATACTGCTATACTACAGTCAGCAGCATGGTCGGTCGAGTTTGTCCTGCACAGAACTCGACCGACACCCTCTATGTAGAGATCAAACGTCATTAGAAAATTACGAAAATTTAACAGGGTGTCTAAAATTGTATTAATAAAGTACAGTTAAAATTTTAGATCAATTAGATATACCAATAAAAAGATAAAATTCAATTACCACACTGCTATCTTAATCTGCAAATATGATCGGTCGAGTTTGAAACTCGACCGATAAACAGGTCAGAACATTCTTCAAAAATTCTGATATTTTTCTATAGTGGTAAAAGTTTATACATAACAATCATATCCAAATTTGAATTAAATCAGAGTTACACAGAAAATACTAAAAATCATTTAGTGAGACACTATATTTATCAAATTCTGTATTCATGTCATCAAAATCCTAATTTGGGCCGATTAGGGTTTCCAAACCTTAACCCTAATTTGGTGGATCAAAGCATGATTAAAACTTATCATTATATTTAAAATATGAACATTTAACTACCATCAAAAATCAATCTTTAAACAATGATCAACTTAAATAAGCATACAATTATCCAAGTAAACCCTTATCAGATGACTAATTTAAAAACTGGTCATTACAAATTCTCCCCTCCTTTTAGGATTTCGTCCCGAAATCTAAGAAAAGATACAAAAGAATATCATATCATCTAATCATTCATCTCTCTCAACATCCAGTTAGAAAGTATTCCATTTTATCTTTCTTTCATATGACATCTTTTTTTTTGTATTAGATATATATTTCATCCTTTGTTATCATCATATCTCTCCTTGGGTATTACAAACACTCACTTTCAAGATATTAGTAATACATCATTTATCAAGATCTGATTCACAACACCTTTCACATCCCCTTTTTTTTTATTGTATAGCTCGTGGATTAAGATTATGACTCATTCACATATTATCATCCACATTCATCAATTTCCTTTATAAAGGAGATCATCTAGTATGCATCTTAGTTCATAGCTTTTTCTCACAATTTCAGATTTCATATTCAAACTCAAACTCATTATAGATTATGTTCATAATCCATTAAGCTTTCACCTTTCTTATATGAAATTTCATGTTTTCCATAGGTTCCATATTGAATTATAAAATCCTTTTTCTCTTTCACCATTTTATCGCCATTCTTCTCTTTTTCATCATGCATCTTATTATACTACCAAACTATGTTCATCTGGATACTTGGTCAGGGCATCCAGAAGAAGTATAGTCGGCAGTTCCATACTAGCTTAGCTCAATACCTAAATACTTGACCAGAGTATTTGGATACTGAGTTCAGTCAGTATGCACATCATTCAGGTTATATTCAACATCGACGTTATCAATTAGTCCTAGATCCTATTGTCACTGTAGACTCATCTAACCTAGGCTATGATACCACATCTATCGGGACCCACTCTTTTGATCAGCACAAATACCAACCATTAGAGGTAATCCCAAAACCTAAACCCAGATTATGGAATAAAACAACGAATTCTCGACTAAGGCGATTAAACAATATACGAAAAACATAAATAAATTTTTCCTTTTTCTTTCTTCACAAACCCATAAATCAATGTCACATCAAGGACATCACATTCAGATATCACAAATCATATTCAACTCCATTAAATCTAGAATCAAATCTTGTTCTCATATGCGGTTCAGTTTACATCAGATACATGTACATTGATGAACAAACAAAATCTACAACCCATCTCGGGAAAGAGAGAGTACAGGGACATTCTAATCTATCTAGATTATGCTATTTATATCTTCCATGTTGTGACCTCTCCGCTGGATAGCATTATACCTAAAAACATTTGAAACAACCTCATGAGACTCATATAGAGCCCCAATGAGTGGATACCTCCCACTCAAGCTAGGTACATGCATCAGCATCAGATTAAGTATAAAACTTAAAAGAAACATGCAGATATTGGAAAGTATAGCAAATAGTTATATAATGAGTCAAATCTATCTTGCAATGGTAATCTAATCCAACAGATAAGGTAATCACTTGAACCAATTATGACCTTGAAACGGCTTTTAGAGCATGTCTATGAACAAATCAGAAGATACTTCTCAGTTCAGATTAAGAGCCCTACTGCATGTGAAATAAGATAAGTTCTAAGTATTTTTGAATCAATACATAACAATAACATTACCCTTGTGATACTCCACCAGCTGGACATGAACAAATCAGCAGATACTTCTAGTTCAGATTAAGAATCTTACTACATGAGTAATAAGTCAAGTTCTAAGCATTTTGAACCAATACATAACAATAACATTATCTTTGTGACACTCCACCAGCCGGATCAGGAACACATCCTATAGTCCTGAAGCTGAAGTACACATAAAACATTTTGACCAAACAATACTATCAAATAGCAAGCAATCCAACTCATATTCATAATGGATATAAATCTCATCATTTATAACTTGTCAGCATGACATATCATAATATGAAATAGAAAATATCCATATCAACATGATTACTTTCCTCAACAAGAATCATAATCAACAGTAACAAATCATCAAGTAGCAGTACAAAGAATGTAACAACCATTCAAATCATGTTCTACACAACTTATCATCTTTTATTCATTTGCCCTGAAACTACTTGGCTTGTACCTTACCAAGCAGAAGTTGCCACACCTGATTCTCGTGTCAACGACTCACCGTCACTATCTTAGGGTTTAGTCGGCCACCCTAAGATATCAACAACAGACCTTGGCCACCTCAGGGTTGCCTAAAGAGGCTCACATCCTCATCTCGGGTACACGAGATAGGAACCAGCAAAATAGTATATCACATATCACAGTATTTCACATATTTTTCATTTCACATTTCACATATTTCATTTCAACATAGTCTATTCCATCTGGACATAGACTTTCACAGCAAGGATTTAGGGCCAGAGACACTCTAGATGACTCACTCCTAAATCCTGGTGGTCTAACCTTTAAGATCTCGATCCACACTCCGGAAATCCTTCTCATAATTCATTGATTACTACAAGGTGATCCGTTTTGTTTCCCCGGTGTGGTCCTCGGGGGAAACTCACAGTGTTCAGGGCACCTAACTAGATGTTCCATCATTTCACTTGTTATTAATCTCTTTTACTCATCTTACAAGAATTCAAAACATCATATATCATATTTGTGTATTCTCGTGTAACTATAATAACATGAAATAGATTAAGTTTATCAATAAGAGAAATGATCAAAGCAAGAAGCATAATAAGTCTATAGATTGCAACAAATATGATTATTTCTATCTTCTGCATCAACTCATAGAAATCATCAATAGTGGGCCTTCAACCCAAGACATAATCTTATTGTCCATCATTTACCCCATCAGGGTTTTATCATCATCACTGGGCCTTCAGCCCTAGACATAATCTCATTATGCAACATTTACCCTTATCAGGGTTTCTCAATGTAAGGAGTGCATACTAAATTCCATTTCAACATAAATCTTATCAGCTCATTGTATATCACAGTTCTGAACAAATATTAGCAGAGGCATTAAAACTAGCAACAGTAAAAGCATATAGATATCATGTATCATTCCTCATACTCAGAATGGATTTATCATACAACATATGCCTGTTCCATCCAATCTGAATAGATGCCAATAAATTTCATGCATATACATGCATACCCGACTTAGTTCTGTTCTTCTTTTATTTCACATTCTTCATATGGGGTTACTAGTCATAACATGTTCACTATCAATTGAAGTTTGTACTATTAGTCCATTCTCAGAGTACAATTCACAATTCAAGAACACATTCTTGTAAATCAATTCAAATACTTGACTTTCACCTTTTAGTTGAATTCAATTACAGTTATGTGCATCTCTTAATTCCCCATTTGATATTATCATTCACTAGCATCATCAAACTCATCATTTTAGGGTAAGAGTTACATTCTTAGAATCATCTATTAATTCCTATCTTTTTCCATCATTTTATACTCAGTAGTCTCAACTTCTTTCATTTCATGTTCATTACATTATCTGGACCAATCTTTCTTGATTCACTTTACATACAATGCTTCTCTTCTACATAACATTTATCAAAATACAGTTCTTAGTATATTTCATTTAATTTGGGTTAAGCCACATGTAATTAAAATAAAAGATAAAATACTTCGTCATACTATCTTCATTAGTTTCATCTTTATCTTGCAATCACCATTACATACATCATGTTCATATTGTCTCTTATATTCAGATAAGTGTACCTTAATGTTGACTACTAATGTCATTCCCATAATCAACAATGATCATTCTTTATTATATTAAAACAATTACATTGGACTTAGGTGATATTCATAAGACTCATCATATTCAATGGAAGTAGTAATACCTTCAACTTCAGCATTTGATCACATTTACAACATCATATACAAGTTCTAGGTTTATCACTCATAATTGTCTTAGTAATAAACTTTTAGGGTTTTCAAGAAGTCATTCCTTAGTTCAACATATCATAAGAATCATATCATTTAGTAATCCAATCATGACTCAAGGGTTCATTAGGGTTATTCACAAACATGGAAATCCTAGTTTCCATTTTCACACATTTCATTCATCAATCATAAGTATACATTGATTAATTGACCCATTTGATTCACTTCCTCAACACAAATCCTAATCAGGATATGTGGTCATTCAAATCCATTACCATTCAACAATACACTTGTATAATACAATCTAGTACAATTCAGATATGAATTTATACATGTCAATTAAATTCCAAGCATATCGGCCATTGGGCTGATTTTTAGGAAAATTCAAATGAAATACCATAGTCATCTACCCATAACAATACCCATGCATCCTCAATAAATATAACAAGAACTAATCAAGTTTCAATTAATGAGAAATAATCAAAATCAGTAAAAATTGGATTCCCCAATATCTTTCCCAAATCAAATCCAATCACATACATATACAAACAAGGTTTCTGATTGTTTTAGTCGGATTGAATTAGACTTTCAACATGAATACAAAGCTTAGGAGGGAGAAAACCACTCACCTCAGGTGTGAAACACCTGAAATTCGTAGTCCAGCTACTACTGCTAATTCTTGAATCAAATCCTTGCTTCAAGAAAACAGAATCTTCCTACTCCTCTTCACCCAAGAACCTAGAAGAAGAAGAATTGAAGAAGAAAGAATGAAAGAAGAGATCAATTTGGATTCTTTTGATCCAAATCAGGGGAGTGACTAGTTCTATACATAGGAGAGAATAGAAACAAATAAACCTAGTAAAGATTTATAATCTATATAGAATTTACCAACCTTGGAAAGAGAAAATCCAGAAATCTGAAATTTCCACTTCAGATTCTCCAAACCCTAAAATCCCCTCCTCTCTCAAGAATTACGAAGCTCTGAAGTGTGGGACGGAAATGAGAGGTGCTTGGGTAGTAATAGAGTCCTATATACTCATTAAGGTGCTTGGAATAATTAATTATAAACATTTTTCAGTCTTCTTTTTCCAGAAAAATCTGGTTGGTTGAGTTTGTCTCATTTAGAACTCGACCGATCAAGGTATGTTGTGATACAAAACTTCTTCCAAAAATTCTGCAAATTTAATATGTTGTTTAAAACTAATTATTAAACCTTCAGTTAAAATTTGAGATTAATTGAATAATTTAATAAATTATAAAAAATAAAATACTATACTTCTATACTGCAGTCAGCAGCATGGACGGTCGAGTTTGTCCTGCACAGAACTCGACCGACACCCTCTATGTAGAGATCAAAAGTCATTAAAAATTTACGAAAATTTAACAGGGTGTCTAAAATTGTATTAATAAAGTACATTTAATATTTTAGATCAATTGGATATACCAATAAAAAGATAAAATTCAATTACCACACTACTATCTTAATCTGCAAATATGATCGGTCGAGTTTGAAACTCGACCGATAAACAGGTCAGAACATTCTTCAAAATTCTGATATTTTTCAAGAGTGTTCACATTTTATACATACGAATCATATAAAAATTTGAGTTAAATCATAGTTACACAGAAAATAATAAAAATCATTTAGTGAGACGCTATATTTATCAAATTCTGTATTTATGTCATCAAAACCCTAATTTGGGCCGATTAGGGTTTCCAAACCTTAACCCTAATTTGGTGGATCAAAGTATGATTAAAACTTATCATTATATTTAAAACATGAACATTTAACTACCATCAAAAATCAAGCTTTAAACAATGATCAACTTAATTAAGCATACAATTATCCAAGTAAACCCTTATCAGATGACTAATTTGAAAACAGGTCATTACAAGGATGATGTGGGGCTTTCCTATCAATATGATGCTTTACATGGGCTTTGAGGAATAACTGCTTAGGTGTCTGTCCAAAGTGATTTTTCTGTGCTAGAATCGACGCTTTCATGGCTGGGTCAGATATAGAATCTATGTCCACGCTACCTTCATAAGTATAATGGTAGAAAACATTCACAACATCTTCCGCGGCCTGTGAAACAACATAAGTCAAAACATTAATTGTTGGACTGAGTAAGATCCAAGCATTCCATTCTAAAATATAAATGGCAATACAAATTAACTGGTTACAGCAAATTTCCTATATGAAAGACACATCTAGTATGCAAATAGTAACAATAATAATATATTTAGTTATGTGTTAAAATTGAACTCAAGTAAGAGTTATCCTTCCTTTCATACATGAAATTGATTGAATCTTTTTATGGTTCTTTCTTTATATTTGTCATCTCCCCACTTAAAAAGGCAAGGCCTCTTCATATTAAATAATCCCAATACTTTTCTCCACATATCATGAAAGTGCAAGTTCCAAAACCTAGGGAGGGTACAAAAAATATATCCCGAGGCAGGCAATTTGACTCATTTTTTAAATCTCTCCTTGTTCAGATCATCTTTTCCAGAGAAATTGTAGACCAGATATCAGTCTCTGGATAGGAAACTATCACAGGTCATCTGTGTTACTTGGTTCCAATAAGCCTTAGAACATGATTGAAAGCCAATTACTCGTGATACTACTTATGCATGCTTTGTGGATATTGATAAAGAAAAAACCGAGGGAGTTGCTACTTTTCAGGATGCTGCCAAAGTGACCCGTTTTGAAGATAGTTTAAAATGTCTGATTTCGACGTCGTTTCCGATGGTCCAGAAACCAAAATTAAATGAAATTTTGTCAGAATTTTCAACAAATCTATTCCTATCAATATAAGATTTCGATGCAAATTTGTACAACCTAAAAAAAGGAATTAAGTCACAAAATTCTACCAGGATGATCTACATACATAAATACATGTGTCAATGAAAAGATCATACAAATATGTTCGATGGAGATGTGAAAATACAGAATTGAGAAACAGCTATTGAATCACTTTGTTCCACTCTAACGGGCACAAGCTATATCCACCCTTATCCCCTATACTGCAGTTGGCCCTCCATTCAATTTGTCATCAAAATGGATTTTTGATGTCCCCCATGACCCAAGCACAAAATATGGCTAAAATAGAATGCTAAAAGATGGGTTCATTGCATGATGAAAAAGGTGTTAATATGCATGCTTATATCACAGGAGGTGATAACCACTACTAATCTAGACACTCTAATAACAATATGGCCAAAATTTAAGGTCAATCAGACCTTGTTAGACCCCTATAATAAATTATGAAAGAACTTATACAGCTATAAACCTAAATAGATCAATAATTTTGTTAATATGACACATACAGCTAGGTCCTCATGTTAATGTGTCACACGGTTCCTTTTTCTTTCTTAGACTTGATTTGACGGCTAGAAAATTTTGAATCCTATTAGGACTCTTGATTTTTTTAGGTGAACGGCTCTATTGTGTCTCTCTCGCTCAAGTCCTAGCACTGAAAGGACACTATAGGGAATTCAATTTTACCTCCCCCTTGCAAGTTGTGTGATGATGAATCTTTGCAAAAAATGAATTCTTCCATCCCTTTGCCACATCTTCTGAATCGGATCCATCCCATATTAATAGACTTTCCTTCTTTGAAGACTCCCAACAATTCCATGACCTGTCTTGTCTCTTGTTTTGGCCTCTGTTATTTATGACAACCACAATAGACCCTTATCTATACGAAAGGAGCACCCCATGTCTAGTTAATGAACCTCCAGAAGCTCATCACGATCATTAATTTGATCTTGTTTGGCCTGGGTTGAATCCACCAACGAACTCTCTTAATATTTCCTGATTAAGAGGTCGTAGCGGTATCTTGGCCCTTGTGATCACTCATGATGGTTTGTATCGTTCAATAGGGACTTCCAAAGATCTCATTGCAATCAACTTCGTCAATTTGTGACTTTACGGCTTCCATCAGCATTGAGAACTAATAGGACATCTTCTATCAACCGTAAGTGGGTAATGCATGTTGAGTAACATGTATGGGATAAGGGCTTTTTACGTTCTCATATTTATGAAAGTCAATTACAAGGATATCAAGTAGATACCTCAATGAATACTTACAAGATATGTGACTACGAATCAGATTATGATCTTTTGGTTTATTGTGCTCATCCATAATCATGTGCCACGTTCATCTTTCTTTAATTATGATTCAATGCTTCAAGTTATCATGATAAAGAATGATGTAAGTAAAAGATAGTCAATTTGTGTTGTTACTTCCAAGATATTTTCCATTTTGCATATTTATTTATAAGCTCTATATGAGCAATGAGCACATGGATGCATAATCTCTATGTGAGCAATGATCTCTTGGGAGAAATTTTCCCTTCATGGCACATGATCTCTTGGTAGCAATTATAGATGAAGGACAACATAGTCAACCCAGAATAATGATGATGTTGTTGATGAAGATAAATGTGTATGATATGAAAAGTATTCAACATTGAATTCACATTTTTTTTAAAGTATAGTTCATATTTTAGTTCATATAATGTTACATAGTGCCACTACTCATTTTTCATTTTGCTTTTCAAAGATGGAAACATGATGTCTGTAGAAGAGAAGTGTTGGGGAGCTTAAACAAGGAGCACACACATCAAGGACGAATGTAGGAGTTTAGACCTGATGGGGTGCCAACTACATTATGAATTTTTTTTTAAAAAAATCATTTTGTATGAGGATCATGTATTAGTTCAACTTAGTTTAGAGTTTAACTTTTATGTCGTGGAACTTGAGACGAGAATAACATCTTTTATCATGTGCTAGTTGAATGGAACCAAATTTTTTGTACAACAATTATCATATTTGTGCCAACTGCCTTAACAATCATGCTTCTACTCAGTAATGTGTATGCTTTACCAAGTGGTATTTACATTATGCATCTCTCCTTTTGTAATATTTGTGTAGTTGTGTTCGAGATCTACATCTTTTAAACATACATAATATATTAGAACATTCCTCTAGCGGCACCAACTCTCTCTGCCACCATTATACAAATGCCTATATAAGTTTGTGAAAATACACAGATACACATATCCATATCAAGTGCAAGATATATAAAAGGAATTTTTTGGTTATGTACAAAGGCTACATGAATTTTAACTAGTTATATGAAGAGGACAACCTTGTGTGTGTATATACTAAATGTTATTTAAAAATAGATATCTAAATGGCTATGTTCTTAACCTACAATGATTAGGATAATTTTATACATATGTATATATATGTAAAATAAATTAGTTTTTGTGCGGTTATTATACATAGTTTTTCTTTAAAATCATAAATGCATTGCATTATAGTAATTTTAAAATTTTAAAATCATATTTGTACCGTAACCACTTTGTGGTTATGCGGTGTAAAATGTGATAAAGTTACACATGGATATGGTTGATCTGCAGCACCATTGTTATCCCTAGACAAAAGCATCATGTCACATACTACACAAGTCAAATTCTAGACGATGGGTTGTATAATTACACAACTATCAAAAGGGAGATGCTTGCTTTAGTATACACTTTTTGAAAAGTCCAGATTATATCTTATGGAGTCAAAGGTACTTGCTAATGAAGGTTGTAGTTCCACAAAGCATCTCATCTATAATAATGATGCAAAGGCTCCTCAAATGGGAACTTATTCCTTGAGAGTTTGACTACAAAACCATTGATAAGAAGGGTTGCGAAAATGTTTTGGCTAACCATTTCTTAAGGAATTGAGTTGAAGAAGAAAATGCTCTCCTCATTGATGATTGCTACCTTGACGAGTCTTTAATGTTTCTAATAATAAAAAGTACTTTGGTGCACTATATACTGCAATTATCTTGCATGTGAAAATTTTCCACCTGACAAGACATCATAATAAGAAAGGAAAATTTCTTTTTAAACCTCAAGATTTGATATTAGGATGATTTTCTCCTCTTCAAAGGATATTCTTATGGCTTATATAGAAAATGTATTCCAGGGATGAGGCTCCGCTTTTTCTTGAGAAGTGACTACTCACCCTATGGAGGGATTTATGCTTGTGTGTACACCTACTTTTCTAGTGTTATACTTGTTTGATAATAATAATGTTGTCTATTGCGACTAATAGTTGGAACATCTAATCCTAGACTAGAAGCTCATGACTTTAGTTATTCTATTTTATAGTATTCTTTTTGAATGAGCATGTAGATATTTTAATTATTTTTCTGAAGTTTTAGTTGTTTGTATATGAGAAAAGAATGGTGATACATGAAACACATTTTGAACCCCAAAAGACATGTAGTGTAACAGACAACTAACAAGTGGATTCATATCAATATTATTATTTGTTTGGTTGTAAATTGTTCAAGTGTGTTAGTAGTGCTATTGTATTTATCAATATGTTAAATCAAATATATAATACGAGCACAGTGGTTGATGATGACACAATTATTGGATTGCAACGGTAAAGTTTTGATGTGTATCAGTTGTGTATATTATGTGTTCTACAAGAACATTTTGTTATGTTGTATACATTCATTTTTGGAATATATATCCTATTAGGCAATGGCTTGTAACATGTGTGCAATGATACAAATTATATGCATGTCTTTTATTTCCATAGTACAAAAATACAAACAAACATACACATCATTTACCAGAATAATTTGCATTGTATACCTAACAAATTTTGGACCACTGGATTGTTAGTCATTACCTAGACGTTATATGCACAATTTCTAAAAACTACATATTGATACAAACAATAATATATAATCATAGAAAAATAGCATATATAGAGAGATACAACATTACATCTAGGTCTGTAAATGGATATTTAGAATCCGCTCATTCAATACCGATTTGAGTTGGAAATTTTGAGAAAAATCACACATACTAAAAAACTTGTCAAAGACAAAGGCCAAATCCTTGGCCAATACATGTGAATCCTTGACCAATAAGTGATGGTTAGGGTAAATCCTTGGCCAACGTACCCTCGGTAAAAGCTTGGTGACCAATAGTAGTTGGCCACGTCCTATCCCTGACCAATACAGACGGAAGCCTTGAACATTCAATACTTTATATCCAAGGTCCATTGTCTTTCAAGCATCCATAATATTTTTGAGATCTTCAAGCAACTATATATAAATATATACAATATTCAACATAAATACATAATAAAATGTTACTTATCATTCATCATACGATAGTCCAATAAAGTTTTCACAAAGATTTTCAATTCATGGTATCTGCACCCAAAACGCATGATTACATCATCATGTTTTTTGAAAAAGTAAGCCATCTCCTTTACAATTACTTTCATATATCGTTTTCTTTTACAAGAGCTTTTGCCCAACCAAGTTTACTTCATATATTCTCCTGAGATAATTTTTGCTACTTCTTCCCCGCATGCTATCTTTAGTATCTTCACCAATCCTTCTATCTTGGTGTGTATTTTCAAAACCCTGCATTAAAATCAACTTTTATTATATTCTTATAGTTTACATTATAGAGTTGATTAAGATATAATTAACACCATCTTTAGAAGAAAAGTAAACATACATGTTAATAAGAACATATACAAACACTATCATACTCACCAACTGCCCTCTAATGATTATCCGAACAACTTCAAGCTTTATATTTTCTATAAAGATCATCAAAATCTGGAATTAAACAAAGACCAAGTCTTTTGTTCGTTGTCTGAATGAAAACAAATAACAAATACACATCAAAATACAGAGTTAGTCATGTCACAATATTATATTATGAGTATATATGTATGATACTAATTAACTATTGGCCCAAACTAATCAACTATACGCAATGTAGTATAAAGGGCACGCTAACAAGAAATCAGACGACTGTAATGTGAATTATATTTATAAACTATTCCAAGAACAAATATACTTACACTATTTCACCTTCTCGCGATTGGTGTAAGCAACGAATCAGTGAAAAGGAACTTTACGGATTGGCAAAGACGATTGTCTTCGTGCATATTAGTCATGTACATGATGATTAGGTAATACCAACCACCAAGACCTGCAAGTCATTGATTTTGTATATAAAATATTCATTATCATCTCAAATAGTATAGTCATCAATCAACCATTGGAAAATTGTGTGAGCAAGAGAGCCAATATTACCGTGTCGAATCATCTGACATTTGTTTAGAATTTCCTGGAGGAGTAGCGTGAAGCCGGGAGGGAGATGCTAAGTGGGGGGAAGGTGACAATAGAAAATGGAGATGGCGGCTGAATAATGGGAGCGAGAGCTGGAGCCGGCAGCCGCAGGTTACTCACGATTCCGAAAGTTGCTGGCGGTGGAACATTGATGGGCGAGAAGGATTCTCACGCATAGGGGAGGAAGAACGAATGGGAGAGGAACCGACAGGGGGCTAGAGTTGTGCCGCACTGGACAGAAGCATTAGGTTAGGTTTTTGCAGAACGATATAAAACCTAGTTACCTTTTTATATGGATATTTTAGTCAGGGTCAGACTACTTATTAGTCAGGGGTAGGCCTTCACATATGTTACCCAACCAGCCAGGGTTGTTATCCCTGAGCACACAGCCCTGACCTGTAAAAGATTATGTTGTAGTGACATCTGTCAAATTTCAATAGAATTTCGGATATCAAATTTCGAATCTGAAAATTTTAAATATGAATTCGACAAAAATATAGCATATTATTATAGATATATGAGGAGATAGAAATTTTACATATATAATTTCAATATTATATATAGCATAGTATTAACATTAAATATATGATTTTCAGTTCGAATCAGATATTTATCGAAATTTGAATATTATTCGTTCAAATTGTAATTCGAATGCTATTCTATGATATCCGTTGGATATCATATCGGATACCGGATTGAACTTTTTTTTAGATTTTGATATCGGTATAACAGTGTCATGTCTGTATCTGATACGAGTCTGCTTTTGGATTTGGAGTGTTACGATTTATTTAGGAATAAGAAACTCATATATCAAATATTCTTACATAACACAAAATCATGAAAAACGATCGGCCGTTCAACCCAAGATATAGGCCGGTTAAGATATGATGTAAATGGCAAATTTTCATTAAATAAATTAAATTGTGACAGCAACTTGCTCTGACGATGCAAATCCATGTCGAACCTTTTGGCGAGAGTCGGCACAATCATGCTACAATAACTGAAGCCCTTACCAAAGTTAAAACCCGACGATGTTGCTATGGAAAGGGCTTGTTTTCTCTGATGGGCTATCTCTAAAAGCCAGATGCTAATCTTTAGGCAATAAAGCCTCCGGCAACTATATAGTTGCAACATCGAAGATGGCAAGCGGTGTCACATGCAGTTGGATCCGCCTGCAACTGTGACTTTCTTTATAGCTTATTCTCACATCACTCTTACTAATGGTAAAAGTCAGATAGGCATTGTGATGACGGAAAGAGGAAGATATAATGACTATAAGTAGTACAGCATGTAGCCATCAGGCATTGCAGAAGAAACGTACGCAGTCCTTGATCACCTCATGCAATTGATCACGACAGAGCAGGCATGTTATATACAATCTGACGATATTCTTCAGACGTCGCAACAGCGCAAGCCGCATTATGCAGCAGTCGAAGCATAAGTTACCCAATGGCACCCATACAAGGACCTACTACTACAATTTAACCAATGAGCTAGCAATTTTGTTTAAGTCCTATAGTACGGGAATGACCACCAATAACAACACTAATCCCGTTATAATTGAAATTTTATGATTCAATTTTTTTTCTCAGTTGCTTTTAATTTTTTTTTAATTGCCATTATCAATATTGGCATTGACATTATTATTGTTGTTGTTGCTGATGTTGTTGCTGGTTGTTATCGCCATCGTCGTTGTGGTCGTTGTTGTTGTTGTTGTTGTCGTGATTGTTGTCTCACATAATTGTTGTTGTTGATGATGTTGTTGTTGTTGTTGTTAAATAAATATATAGACAAATACAGAAGAAATGAGAAATAAAATAATAGTTTTGATATAAATTTTAGAAATCAAAATAATTAAACATATAATGAAATGGTTTTTTCACAGCCGGAGAGGCAAATCAAACTTTTCTCTTTTGAAGAAAGGAAGGATGCTACTAATGTTGAAACGTCATCCAAAAATTTAGAAGCGTAATGCTACGGCGCTGTTGGAATTGCCCATTTAAATATCCCAGTACTTTAGTACATTATTGACTTGTCGAGCTGCTTTACTTTAAAGCTGCTACAGAAAACATTACACGGAACTGTCAAGGGAGATGTTGGAGTGAAAGGTTACTAGTGATTGTAAATTCTTATGGCATGAATGATTGAAGATTATCTCCTTTTCTGTAGAATTATATAGGTGATGGAACTCATCAGTTCACTGATTCAGCCTTCTGTCAATAACTTACAGTTAAATCCCAACGATGGGGAACAAACAGTGTAAAAGGTCATGGATTGAAACGCTCACAAAGTAACTACTGCATATACCCACGTGCACTTAGTGAAATTATATTAGTGCCATAATGGCTGCCACTAAAACGGACCCAAATGCAATCAAGTCCAGATCTGTCACTTGCAAAACGTATTGCAAAGTTCCCGCAAGTAATGTGTGACTTCTTGCACACATATGCGTGATGTCCTAAGAAGAACACAGACTGCAAAACCACCGGATAGGTGAGATTGTTGTTCAGGTATAGGATAAGCCCTTCATTAAATTTCCAATGTATTACAAACCAGGTGTGCAACCTAACTCTGAATTTTCATTTTGTACCGTTAAAACCCAATCAATATAAATATGAAGGAATAAATTGCTTTACAAGGAAATAAAACAAGCCCATATGAAGCAAGGGGCACCCACATATCTAATACCAACAAGGTGAAATGTGGGTAGAGTCAGTAATTACAAAATAAGCTCCTTTGAAACCGGTTCATTTATGTGTCCTACTCATGGTATATCTGATCCGACATCCATACTGCAGCCCAAAAGATGTGCACTCGTCAGATAACATAAGCACCTTTTTACCAGATATCTAATACAGACACCTCCTACTTGCTATTTACACCATAATTCCAGATACTAGAGTTACCATGATGAACAAGAATCTTCCTGTCCAAAAGAATACATTATCCCAAAATTTAGCACCATTCGCAGTCATAGCCAGAAACAGCCAAAATATTTGCAGTCGAATTGCTGCATTAATCTGAAGTATGTGGACCTCAAAAGCCACCATAAAACAGTGATATAGACTGTCACTACCTGTTGCTCATGACCATCTCGGGGGATCACTACGGATCACAAGTCAAAACTGACTACTGAAGCAGCAAAAGGAGTGAATTGCGAGATATGTCGGTCAACTACCCCTGGTTCGTTGAAACTTTTACATTCTCATCAGGAAGCGTTCAGAAAAATAGATGCCCTGCCGAATCACCACTTAACATCTGCTTAAGGTCAGTTGTAAGATGAAGTGCAGTAATAGGGTGTTTATGTGACTTCAGAACCTTTCTAAGTATCAACCGATACTCAGGTTGGTTGTTGCTGCTAACATTTCCTACAGTCCAAGTGGATGATGCCTTACTTTTGTTACCTTCATCTGTTGTGAAGTGGACCATGTTCCAGACTTTGATGGCCCCACTCTGATGACCCGTCACAAACCAATTAGTGTCTTGCCAATCAGAAAATGTTGCACTTGTGATGGATAGAATTAAGTCGGATGGGAGTTGTGAGGTACTAACAAAAGCCAGACAATCTCCATTGATGCTCCAAACAGCAAGAAGAATTCCAGCTGCAGTTACAATCTCTCCGGTCAGATCATTAACATGAACAATTGACACTGGTGCAGGAAAACGTGGCAGTTGCTTCACAAATACCAAGCCACACAAATTCCATAAAATCACAGTACAGTCTTCAGAACCAGTAACAATTAGAGAATATGGCTGACTTACATAAAGACAGGTAATCTTGTCAGTATGGGCACATAAAGCACGCTCCAACTGAAGCCGGCGAGGAGACTGGATTGCATCCTTACTAATTCTCCATACGGACACAACACCATCATCACCACCTGTTACTAGAATATTGCCGTCATGGCTTAAACCTGCAGATTGAATCTGGCTGGAACCGTGAAGGCTTTCATGAGTAGAAAGGAGTTTGTCCGGATCATAGGTTAAAAATCTTAAGCTACGATCAGGAAAACTCCATGCAATATACTTATTATATGTTGGCCGCTTTAACAAGTTTCCTGTTCCGGCAATTAAAATCTTATCATAAAAGTTGACTATCTGAGAGATTGACGATGACCTCTGAACTTCACGAGGAGCTAAATGCATACAATGAAGAAGAGGATGACGTGGGGCTTTTCTATCTATACGACGCTTTACATGGGCTTTTGAGGAATAACTGCTTAGGTGTCTGTCCAAAGTGATTTATCTGTGCTAGAATCGACGCTTTCATGGCTAGGTCAGATACAGAATCTATGTCCACGCTACCTTCATAAGTATAATGGTAGAAAACATTCACAGCATCTTACGCAGCCTGTGAAACAACATAAGTCAAAACATTAATTGGTGGACTAGAGTAAGATCCAAGCATTCCATTCTAAAATATAAATGGCAATACAAATTGACTGCTTACAGCAAATTTCCTGTATGAAAGACACATCTAGTATGCAGATAGTAACAATAATAATATATTTAGTTATGTGTTAAAATTGAACTCAAGTAAGAGTTATCCTTCCTTTCATACATGAAATTGATTGAATCTTTTTATGGTTCTTTCTTTATATTTGTCATCTCCCCACTTAAAAAGGCAAGGCCTCTTCATATTAAATAATACCAGTACTTTTCTCCACATACCATGAATGTGCTAGTTCCAAAACCTAGGGAGGGTACAAAAAATATATCCCGAGGCAGGCAATTTGACTCATTTTTTAAATCTCTCCTTGTTCAGATCATCTTTTCCAGAGAAATTGTAGACCAGGTATCAGTCTCTGGATAGGAAACTGATCACAGGTCATCTGTGTGACTTGGTTCCAATAAGCCTTAGAACATGATTGAAAGCCAATTACTCGTGATACTGCTTATGCATGCTTCGTGGATATTGATAAAGAAAAAACCGACGGAGTTGCTGCTTTTCAGGATGCTGCCAAAGTGACCCTATTTGAAGATAGTTTTAAAATGTCTGATTTCGACGGCCTTTCTGATGGTCCAAAAACCAAAATTAAATGAAATTTTGTCAGAATTTTCAACAAATCTATTCATGTCAATATAAGATTTTGATGCAAATTTGGACAACCAAAAAAAAGGAATTAAGTCACAAAATTCTACCAGGATGATCTACATACATAAATACATGTGTCAATGAAAAGATCATACAAATATGTTCGATGGCGATGTGAAAATATAGAATTGAGAAACAGCTATTGAATCCCTTTGTTCCACTCTAATAGGCACAAGCTATATCCACCCTTATCCCCTATACTGCAGTTGGCCCTCCATTCAATTTGTCATCAAAATGGATTTTTGCTGTCCCCCATGACCCAAGCACAAAATATGGCTAAAATAGAATGCTAAGAGATGGGTTCATTGCATGATGAAAAAGGTGTTAATATGCATTCTTATATCACAGGAGGTGATAACCACTACTAATCTAGACACTCTAATAAGCATATGGCCAAAATTTGAGGTCAATCAGACCTTGTTTGACCCCTATAATAAATTATGAAAGAACTTATACAGCTATAAACCTAAATAGATCAATAATTTTGTTAATATGACACATACAGCTAGGTCCTCATGTTAATGTGTCACACGGTTCCTTTTTCTTTCTTAGACTTGATTTGACGGCTAGAAAATTTTGAATCCTATTAGGACTCTTCATTTTTTTAGGTGAACGGCTCTATTGTGTCTCTCTCGCTCAAGTCCTAGCACTGAAAGGACACTATAGGGAATTGGATTTTCCCTCCACCTTGCAAGTTGTGCGATGATGAATCTTGGAAAAAAATGAATTCTTCCATCCCTTCGCCACAAATTCTTAATCGGATCCATCCCATATTAATAGGCTTTTCTTCTTTGAAGATTCCCAACAATTCCATGACTTTGTCCTCTCTCTTGTTTTAGCCTCTGTTATTTATGACAACCGCCACAGACCCTTATCTATACGAAAGGATCACCCCATGTCTAGTTAATGAACTTCCAGAAGCTCATCACGATCATTAATTTGATCTTGTTTGGCCTGGGTTGAATCCACTAACGAACTCTCTTGATATTTCCTGATTAAGAGGTCGTCGCGATATCTTAGCCCTTGTGATCACTCCTGATGGTTTGTATCATTCAATAGGGACTTCCAAAGATCTCATTGCAATCAACTTCGTCAATTGGTAACTTTACAGCTTCCATCAACATTGAGAACTAATAGGACATCTTCTATCAACTGTAAGTGGGTAATGTTGGGTTTTAGGGGAGGCAGAGAAGGCAGCGGAAACAAAAACTTTCTCCCCCAAACCCAGCACGAGGAAACGCGTCAACATCTATATAATAGGAAAGGATGGTTTGTGGAATCATACCTTGTCCTGAGGCTTTCTCGGCGACAATACCTCGCGCTTTACGCGGTCTTCAAATCCGATTTTCGACGGCGTCTGTGCAGCTCCTGGTCACACCGAGACTGACGACTCCTGGTCGCACCGGACTGTCGGATGACAGTTGTCCTCCTGAGCGGCAGAAACCTCCCGCCTCTGAAGTAGTCCACACGGACCACCTGGAACTCCACACTCCTTGTCCCACAAGGAAGTGGAAGGAGTCGCACCCTCCTGTTGACGTACTAGTCACCAACACACTCTCCTGCCTCCAGTTGCAACTGCAGTTGTCCTTCCCTTGCTGCACCTCCCTTTGCGGGAAGCACTTGCTCGGGCTCTCTCTCGGTTACCAAAACCAGAGAGAACGACAACTTTGCAGAGCAACTGGTTGCACTGAGTTGTACTTTGAGAAGCCCCCAATACCCCTATATATATAGGAGGGTCATGGGATAGGGTTCTCCATCCCGGGCAATGCGGGACTAAAAGCAGGAGTAGAAGGGTTCGAGATTTTCAACAAAAGCAACCAACTCGCAACCTGAATCGATCATTTCGGCCCTTGAGCCGATCGGTTGGGACCTGAGCCGATCGTTTGGGGCCTCCAACTGATCGGTTGGTGCCCTGAACCGATCGGTTCACGATCCTAATCCAACTCAAAATGACTTTCCTTCTTTTGTTTCTAATTGGTATCGAATACCAATCCTATTCCCAATCAAATTGGGCAATTGAAACGAAAGGAAAATTCTCACTGACCTGACTTTCCCAACTTGCTCGGTTGCACCAGTTGAACCGATCGATTCAACACTTGAACCGGTCGTTTCACCCTGGACTTGATCCGATCGGTTCAACATTTGAGCCGACCGGTTCAGCAACCTCAGCCGACCGGTTCAACACTTGAACCAATCGGTTGGGAGTGCAGGTTGTGCAGAATCAGTCAATTGCGATTTCAATCAATTCGATACTCCAATCAATGTGTCCAACACCTTGAACATTATGATATTGAGCTATCAATAAATTGAGTGTTTAATTGAACTACTAAACTCCTTTAGTAATCAATCTAAACATTTCTTGAGGACAAAACTCCTCTTCCAGGTTAAATCCTATGTGTGTGACCCTGCAGGTCCATTTCACGTTGGCAGTGAAAGTCCATAACACTTATGACTTCACAAGCAAAGAGCGGTGCCTAGTCACACATTAGTGCTAACCAAGTGAAAGTAGAAAGTTGGAGAACAACTTTCAATCCTACAATCCGTGAATGGTGTTACAGCGAATGTATAATTCTTTTGTCACTGATATCTCGAATGAACTCGAGGCATGGAACAGTCATCCTGTCAACGTTCATTCACTTTCTTGATCTCAGAGTAGACTGGAAGAGATATGTATGACATCAATATCACATACTGATTCACACATGCGTGCACGCCTTTCTCAATCCTACTCATCAAGTGGCCATGGATATCAAACTCCCTCAGGAGGGACAAATCCCATATCTATCACTCACCCCTCAAAAGCCCCATGTGTCAAAGCCACCCAATCATCACCTTTATAACAACCCATGTTTCAGGACAGGGTTTGATGATGTCAAAGTGTGCCTAACGACATGTGTTGAGTGTAGTGATTTCAGGTCAAAGAATCACACTCACTATCATCACTGTGAGTACTGACTGTGACTACCATGTCATGGTTCCATGTGTCAAACTCACGGCGGGTCTGTCCGGTACACTTGTTCTCTAACAAGTACCTATGTGTTTGGTTTGATATCTCTATATCATGACTAATGAGATTCTGTCATCAACCAACACCACAATCTAGTCTTGTGTGTCATTGTTGTCTATCTACCTTCCACAATGACATCCGACTAGGGACATAACAAGAATGTACAAACTCTTAGCATCTGTATGATCTCATCGTTCAGGTCATGAACCTGAAGGCATACGTCATTGAGTATTGTCATTCTCTAGACATTCAATCTGTTCTATCACTATCTCATATGACTGAACCAGAAAGAATTGGAAGCTTGCCTTTGATGTTTATCAAATCAATCTCAATGTATCCCACCAATCATCCCATGATTGGCTCTCAGGGCATACATACCAACAGACTCCCACTTGCACTGTGAGCCAATCACCATTGAATCATATTCATAGTGATCTTCAAACATGTCCCACATGTTACTGTGCTCTTGTGCGAACAAAGTGAGTAATGGCAACACCTTGCCAAAGTCAGCATAAATTGCATGTCTCTCATCTCTTCGTTGTACGTCATACGTATGAGATGGAGTTACCGTAATATGTGATCTAGTATTCCCCTGCTAACCTTTAGCCACATTGCATGATCAAGGATTCCATACTTGTCATCAATGAGAGGAATATCTATAAGTTCATCTCATGAACTTCTAGATCCATATAGTATCTACTGCTGTTCTCTAACACATAGATACTCGGCATTTCCTTTTAAACGGTTTTATTGGAACACTTCCAATAATCAACAAACTTTCAATTTTATACATCCTATGTATATATTTTGCGATTAATTTTATGTCCTTTCAGAAGTTCGCATCAACGTAACTCTTTACATCGAACTCTTCCTTATCTCCATAGAACTAGTACTTCTCAAGTACTTATCAAGTTCTTATGGTATTCCAGTAACCCTTACTGGAAGTAGACAGACATCCACTCGTCATGTCCCACATACGAGTTATCAGGATGAGAACATCATATTGTCATGTCGTACATACAAGATGATGAATGCATTTTATTCTTGCCATGTTCATACATGCAAGATAATGGGATGATTACATACATGATAGATCCATATCTATTCTTAGTGTTCCCATTCTTCATAAGAATTGGACACTTGGCCTTGGGATACTAACTCCATGTAGCATGGACAAGTTTTCTCCCACCGAATCTGTGTATACTGAACACTTCAGTACAGAATGCCAATGTATGCTTTCTCTTTTCAGGTCAAGAGATTTTTCGAGAACTATCTCTATAGATCTATATTCCTATCAAATAGGAAACATCTCTTTCTTCCTTAAAGATAATTTCCACTTTTGGATTTCCATTTTAGAACATTTCCATTTCACATCGATATGTGGAATGTGAATATGCTCCCACTAAATCACAGATCCCTTCTTTATCTTTGACATATCAGTCAAACCCTTTGACTATATCATCAAAGCAAAGATCCAATTCTGAGTTGCTTGTACTCAATCAATCACATTGATTAGTCCATTGTAACTTATAGACTTCATTTGCATTAGTGGATTTATAAACCTTATAGGTTGTGTCACGTACACATCCTTATTTTATTCCTCATAGGAATGCAGTTTTAGTATCCATATGCCAAATGTCTTAGTCATTAAGTTGCAATCAACAAGCATCATCCTTCTCAAAATGTTATCTATGTATCTTAACACTTAAGATTCATTTGCACTTATGGATTTTATCCAATGGGTGCTACCATCAAGGTCATACCTTATGGTTCATATGGATGTCATTTAGGATGTAATGGTCATAAACCATAACTCAAAATTTGATTCCTCATATTTATCTAGATAGTTGACTCATCGCATGAACAACTCATCACATAGATAATTGAGGTGTATCTGTTAAGGGTATAAGAACTCACAACCCTTGCGATTCTTAATTTCTTTTTATTAGTGTGTGGTATTCTTTTATTAAGAAGAATTTAGTTATTTGATAATCATTCTCTAACTCCTTAGAGTATGATTCCTTCTTGATTTAGACATCATCATGCCTTAATCATGAGTTCACTATGATACACTATCATAATCACTCATAAGGATCTCAAACATTTGGTCCAAGTATTTCATTCATTGATCTCATCAAGAATTAACACTTTACCAAATTTGCACTTCATCTATGATAATCTTGAACACTTCAAGATATTCATATTGGTATTTCTCTAAACACCATTTGAAGTATTAGCATTTGTTCCAATAGGTATGTAAATACATCACATGTATTATACCTAATAGGATAATCATTCTCCCACTACCTAGTGAAGATTGATTAATCATGTCCAAGATAGTCATGTCTCTTACTGGTTCTCTAACCAGAAGAGTCTAGATTTATCCATCACATGGAAACTAGAAATGAATTTCTCATGATTGATGCTAATTTGACTTTTTGAGTTATCAATAACTTTAGGTATCATTTTATGTTATGCATATCAAATACCACAAGACACACAAGGCATTGCCACAAAGATCATATCTTTAAAAGATTGAAACATCAACTTTATTAATTGCCATCATTGTCATACAATATGCAAAAATAAAGTGTTTCTACCCATTGGCAAAATGAAATAGCAGTTCATAATTGTATTACATGCCTTACAGGCTGAAAATAAACTAAAGTACTCCTATCTATGGTGGCAACACTTGCCCCAATTATGAGTGCTTTACGCTTTACATCTTGGTATCATATACCTCAAAAAGTGTTACAAGTTTACTTTCATGACACTTTTAAGTAGAGACATCAGTCGCCTCCTTCTTCTTTTGTTCTTCCAGATAGAGAGGACAATTCCTTTTCCAATATCCTGGCTTTTGACAATGGTGGCAATTTCCTTTCTTGGTCACGCCTCCCTTGGCCTTGAGAGTTGAAGACGGCTTGGACTCCTGGCTAGCTTCAGAACCTTTCTTAGCTTTGCCCTTGCCCTTGCGCTTGGACTTGCCTTTCTTGCTTGTGATCACCATCACAGGCTTAGGCTTGTCCTTCTTCATATGTATCTCGGTTGTCCTCAACATGCCCAACAACTCTGACAGTGGCCTATCAAAGTTGTTCATGTTGTAGTTCATCACAAACTGACTGTAAGATTCTGGCAACGATTGCAGTATCACGTCAGTAGCCAACTCTTGGCTTAGTGGAAATCCCAGTCTCTACAGGTTCTCCACATACCCAATCATCTTGAGTGTGTGAGGACCAAATGGATCTCCTTCTGTCATGACGCACTTGAACAGCGCCCTAGAAACATTGTATCTCTCTTTCTGTGCCTGATCTTCATACATGTTCCTGAGATGCTGAATCATATCAATGACACCCATGTTCTCATGCTGTCTCTGCAACTCATGGTTCATAGAACATAGCATCAAGCACTTTGCATCAATGGCATCATCAGCATGCTTCTTGTAAGCATCCCTTTCTGCCTTTGGTGCATTAGGAGCGGGTTCCTCTAAAATTGGAGTATCGAGGACATAGAGCTTACGCTCTTGAGTGAGAACAATTCTCAATGTCTGATACCAGTCGTGGAAGTTTGTCCCATTAAGCTTGTCCTTGTCAAGGACCGATCGCAAAGAAAAGTTGTTGTTGTTTGTTGCCATTTGAACTACAAAAGGAAATATGCAATTTTAGTCCAAAAACTCATTTTTGACTTGATTTGATTGATTTGAAAATTTGACGATATAATTAGGCCTTTAATTAATTATCGCTCCCACTATTTTACTTCAAATTGATAGCCCTCACCATCAATTTGGAAGATTGCAGCGTACAACCTTCTAGTGGGCAAGATCCTGAAATCCTCTAAGTCATGAGTCAGCTTTGGCTGATCGCCCACAGCTTAGATCTCTCAGGTAGGCAACCCTTGCTAATTGCATCATATGCAACTCTTGTTGAATGAACATGCACAACACCTTACCATGAACATTCCTTGCCTCTGGGCTTAGACGCTCTAAGAATCACCAGTTAAATCTAACCCAAAAACCGACACGGTAGAACATGCACCCTGCTTTGGCAGAACCTACATGTCTACCCTTCACACTTCCACAAGATAGACGACGCACCATGCTTTGGCGTAACCTACGCTTGGTCGATCGAGTTTTTCATGTGTGCCGCTAATGGAAGGCATATAAAACTTAATATTTAATGAGGGATTTGGTTTTTATACATATACATATCCAATCACCACAATACATAGTATGTATCATATACATGTTATATCCCACAGAAAACATGCACAAATGATAAAAGTGATGATTATGGCCATCCTAATGTGATTCCTTGAGCCAAGAGGAATCACGATCATCTAGGTCTACATCACATTCAACCTGTACAAGATGAACTATGTGCCTTGCCATCCGAGTTGATCAACTCATGATCTGCTCTCTTTGGCCGATCGTCTGGGTGCCACCAGCCGATCGGTTGGCTCCTCCAACCGATCGGTTCGCCTGGTCATCGTGCATCTCTTCATGGCCGCCATCCGCTCGTCTCGCTCCTCGAACCGGTCATCAACCGATCGGTTCACTCCTTGAACTGGTTGTCTGGAACGTCAACCGATCGGTTCACGCCTTGAACCGATCGTCTCAGCTGTCGTCTTGATGTCTGTCGTTCTTTGACATAACAGGAAATAAAATCTATCCTAATATTACATTTCTATAAAAAGGGAAACCCTGAGTTACATTCGGGGGGAGCAAAGGTAGGAAAGAATCTTGAATTATTTCGAGTTACATCAGGAATAGGAGAAGGAAGATCGGTGCGCAGACCAAGATGCAAGCAACCACACACAACCAATCACATATAGGGTTTATTGGCCATAACCACGCTATACATCCACCACAAAACTCGTTAAGGGCGACGCGTATCGAGTGCATTAATAATACATATCATATATGTAATTTGGGATTTGTGGATTTAGGATTGGACATGCATAAAGCCAATTTTATTCGCATCGTATGCAATAAATAAAGGCGACAAACCAAAATCGATCATATCGATATTCCTAAAATATAGAGCAGTTGACGTGGCTCTGATACCACTGTTGGGTTTTAGGGGAGGCAGAGAAGACAGCGGAAACATAAAATTTCTCCCCCAAACCCAGCACGAGGAAACGTGTCAACGTCTATATAATAGGAAAGGATGGTTTGTTGAATCATACCTTGTCCTGAGGCTTGCTCGGTGACAATACCTCGCGCTTTGCGCGGTCTTCAAATCCGATCTTCGACGGTGTCTGTGCAGCTCCTGGTCACACCGGGACTGACGACTCCTGGTCGCATCGGAATGTCAGATAATAGTTGTCCTCCTGAGCGGTAGAAACCTCCCGCCTCTGAAGTAGTCCACATGGACCACCTGGAACTCCACACTCCTTGTCCCATAAAGAAGTGGAAGGAGTCGCACCCTCCTGTTGACGTACTAGTCGCCAACACACTCTCCTGCCTCCAGTTGCAACTGCAGTTGTCCTTCCCTTGCTGCACCTCCCTTTGCGGGAAGCACTTGCTCGGGCTCTCTCTCGGTTACTAAAACCAAAGAGAACGACAACTTTGCAGAGCAACTGGTTGCACTGAGTTGTACTTTGAGAAGCCCCCAATACCCCTATATATAGGAGGATCATGGGATAGGGTTCTCCATCCCGGGCAATGCGGGACTAAAAGCAGGAGTAGAAGGGTTTGAGATTTTCTACAAAAGCAACCAACTCGCAACCTGAACTGATCGTTTAACAACTGAATCGATCGTTTCGGCCCTTGAGCCGGTCGGTTGGGACCTGAGCCGATCGTTTGGGGCCTCCAACTGATCGGTTGGTGCCCTGAACCGATCGGTTCACGATCCTGATCCAACTCAAAATGACTTTCCTTCTTTTGTTTCTAATTGGTATCGAATACCAATCCTATTCCCAATCAAATTGGGCAATTGAAACGAAAGGAAAATTCTCACCGACCTGACTTTCCCAACTTGCTCAGTTACACCAATTGAACCGTTCCGTTCAACACTTGAACCGGCCGTTTCACCCTGGACTTGAGCCGATCGGTTCAACATTTGAGCCGACCGGTTCAGCAACCTCAGCCGACCGGTTCAATACTTGAACCGATCGGTTGGGAGTGTAGGTTGTGCAGAATCAGTCAATTGCGATTTCAATCAATTCGATACTCCAATCAATGTGTCCAACACCTTGAACATTATGATATTGAGCTATCAATTAATTGAGTGTTTAATTGAACTACTAAACTCCTTTAGTAATCAATCTAAACATTGCTTGAGGACAAAACTCCTCTTCCAGATTAAATCCTATGTGTGTGACCCTGTAGGTCCATTTCACGTTGGCAGTGAAAGTCCATAACACTTATGACTTCACAAGCAAAGAGCGGTGCCTAGTCACACATCAGTGCTACCCAAGTGAAAGTAGAAAGTTGGAGAACAACTTTCAATCCTACAATCCATGAATGGTGTTACAGCGAATGTATAATTCCTTTGTCACTGATATCCCGAATGAGCTCGAGGCATGGAACAGTCATCCTGTCAACGTTCATTCACTTTCTTGATCTCAGAGTAGACAGGAAGAGATATGTATGACATCAATATCACATACTGATTCACACATGCGTGCACGCCTTTCTCAATCCTACTCATCAAGTGGCCATGGATATCAAACTCCCTCAGGAGGGACAAATCCCATATCTATCACTCACCCCTCAAAAGCCCCATGTGTCAAAGCCACCCAATCATCACCTTTATAACAACCCATGTTTCAGGACAGCGTTTGATGATGTCAAAGTGTGCCCAACGACATGTGTTGAGTGTAGTGATTTTAGGTAAAAGAATCACACTCACTATCATCATTGTGAGTACTGACTGTGACTACCATGTCATGGTTCCATGTGTCAGACTCACGGCGGGTCTGTCCGGTACACTTGTTCTCTAACAAGTACCTATGTGTTTGGTTTGATATCTCTATATCATGACTAATGAGATTCTGTCATCAACCAACACCACAATCTAGTCTTGTGTGTCATTGTTGTCTATCTACCTTCCACAATGACATCCGACAAGGGACATAACAAGAATGTACAAACTCTTAGCATCCGTATGATCTCATCGTTCAGGTCATGAACTTGAAGGCATACGTCATTGAGTACTGTCATTCTCTAGACATTCAATATGTTCTATCACTATCTCATATGACTGAACCAGAAAGAATTGGAAGCTTGCCTTTGATGTTTATCAAATCAATCTCAATGTATCCCACCAATCATCCCATGATTGGCTCTCACGGCATGCATACCAACAGACTCCCACTTGCACTGCGAGCCAATCACCATTGAATCATATTCATAGTGATCTTCAAACATGTCCCACATGTTACTGTGCTCTTGTGCGAACAAAGTGAGTAATGGCAACACCTTGCCAAAGTCAGTATAAATTGCATGTCTCTCATCTCTTCGCTGTACGTCATACGTATGAGATGGAGTTGTCGTAATATGTGATCTAGTATTCCTCTGCTAACCTTTAGCCACATTGCATGATCAAGGATTACATACTTGTCATCAATGAGTGGAATATCTATAAGTTCATCTCATGAACTTCTAGATCCATATAGTATCTACTGCTGTTCTCTAACACATAGATACTCGGCATTTCCTTTTAAATGGTTTTATTGGAACACTTCCAATAATCAACAAACTTTCAATTTTATACATCCTATGTATATATTTTGCGATTAATTTTCTGTCCTTTCGGAAGTTCGCATCAACGTAACTCTTTACATCGAACTCTTCCTTATCTCCATAGAACTAGTACTTCTCAAGTACTTATCAAGTTCTTATGGTATTCTAGTAACCCTTACTGGAAGTAGACAGACATCCACTCGTCATGTTCCACATACGAGTTATCAGGATGAGCACATCATATTGTGATGTCGTACATACAAGATGATGAATGCATTTTATTCTTGCCATGTTCATACATGCAAGATAATGGGATGATTACATACATGATAGATCCATATCTATTCTTAGTGTTCCCATTCTTTATAAGAATTGGACACTTGGCCTTGGGATACTAACTCCATGTAGCATGGACAAGTTTTCTCCCACTGAAACTGTGTATACTGAACACTTCAGTATAGATTGCCAATGTATGCTTTCTCTTTTCAAGTCAAGAGATTTTTCGAGAACTATCTCTATAGATCTATATTCCTATCACATAGGAAACATCTCTTTCTTCCTTAAAGATAATTTCCACTTTTGGATTTCCATTTTAGAACATTTCCATTTCACATCGATATGTGGAATGTGAATACGCTCCCACTAAATCACAGATCCCTTCTTTATCTTTGATATATCAGTCAAACCCTTTGACTATATCATCAAAGCAAAGATCCAATTCTGAGTTGCTTGTACTCAATCAATCACATTGATTAGTCCATTGTAACTTATAGACTTCATTTGCATTAGTGGATTTATAAACCTTATAGGTTGTGTCACGTACACATCCTTATTTTATTCCTCATAGGAATGTGGTTTTAGTATCCATATGCCAAATGTCTTAGTCATTAAGTTGCAATCAACAAGCATCATCCTTCTCAAAATGTTATCCATGTATCTTAACACTTAAGATTCATTTGCACTTATGGATTTTATCCAATGGGTGCTACCATCAAGGTCATACCTTATGGTTCATATGGATGTCATTTAGGATGTAATGGTCATAAACCATAACTCAAAATTTGATTCCTCATATTTATCTAGATAGTTGACTCATCACATGAACAACTCATCACATAGATAATTGAGGTGTATCTGTTAAGGGTATAAGAACTCACAACCCTTGCGATTCTTAATTTCTTTTTATTAGTGTGGGGTATTCTTTTATTAAGAAGAATTTAGTTATTTGATAATCATTCTCTAACTCCTTAGAGTATGATTCCTTCTTGATTTAGACATCATCATGCCTTAATCATGAGTTCACTATGATACACTATCATAATCACTCATAAGGATCTCAAACATTTGGTCCAAGTATTTCATTCATTGATCTCATCAATAATTAACACTTTACCAAATTTGCACTTCATCTATGATAATCTTGAACACTTCAAGATATTCATATTGGTATTTCTCTAAACACCATTTGAAGTATTAGCATTTGTTCCAATAGGTATGTAAATACATAACATGTATTATACCTAATAGGATAATCATTCTCCCACTACCTTTAGTGAAGATTGATTAATCATGTCCAAGATATTCATGTCTCTTACTTGTTCTCTAACCAGAAGAGTCTAGATTTATCCATCACATGGAAACTAGAAATGAATTTCTCATGATTGATGCTAATTTGACTGTTTGAGTTATCAATAACTTTAGGTATCATTTTATGTTATGCATATCAAATACCACAAGATACACAAGGCATTGCCACAAAGATCATATCTTTAAAAGATTGAAACATCAACTTTATTAATTGCCATCATTGTCATACAATATGCAAAAATAAAGTGTTTCTATCCATTGGCAAAATGAAATAGCAGTTCATAACTGTATTACATGCCTTACAGGCTGAAAATAAACTAAAGTACTCCTATCTATGGCGGCAACACTTGCCCCAATTATGAGTGCTTTACACTTTACATCTTGGTATCATATACCTCAAAAAGTGTTACAAGTTTACTTTCATGACACTTTTAAGTAGAGACATCAGTCGCCTCCTTCTTCTTTTGTTCTTCCAGATAGAGAGGACAATTCCTTTTCCAATGTCCTGGCTTTTGACAATGGTGGCAATTTCCTTTCTTGGTCACGCCTCCCTTGGCCTTGAGAGTTGAAGACGGCTTGGACTCCTGGCTAGCTTCAGAACCTTTCTTAGCTTTGCCCTTGCCCTTGCGCTTGGACTTGCCTTTCTTGCTTGTGATCACCATCACAGGCTTAGGCTTGTCCTTCTTCATATGTATCTCGGCTGTCCTCAACATGCCCAACAACTCTGACAGTGGCCTATCAAAGTTGTTCATGTTGTAGTTCATCACAAACTGACTGTAAGATTCTGGCAACGATTGCAGTATCACGTTAGTAGCCAACTCTTGGCTCAGTGGAAATCCCAGTCTCTGCAGGTTCTCCACATACCCAATCATCTTGAGTGTGTGAGGACCAACTGGATCTCCTTCTGTCATGACGCACTTGAACAGCGCCCTAGAAACATTGTCTCTCTCTTTCCGTGCCTGATCTTCATACATGTTCCTGAGATGCTGAATCATCTCAACGACACCCATGTTCTCATGTTGTCTCTGCAACTCATGGTTCATAGAACATAGCATCAAGCACTTTGCATCAATGGCATCATCAGCATGCTTCTTGTAAGCATCCCTTTCTGCCTTTGGTGCATTAGGAGCGGGTTCCTCTGGAATTGGAGTATCCAGGACATAGAGCTTATGCTCTTGAGTGAGAACAATTCTCAATGTCTGATACCAGTCGTGGAAGTTTGTCCCATTAAGCTTGTCCTTGTCAAGGACCGATCGCAAAGAAAAGTTGTTGTTGTTTGTTGCCATTTGAACTACAAAAGGAAATATGCAATTTTAGTCCAAAAACTCATTTTTGACTTGATTTGATTGATTTGAAAATTTGACGATATAATTAGGCCTTTAATTAATTATCGCTCCCACTATTTTACTTCAAATTGATAGCCCTCACCATCAATTTGGAAGATTGCAGCGTACAACCTTCTAGTGGGCAAGATCCTGAAATCCTCTAAGTCATGAGTCAGCTTTGGCTGATCGCCCACAGCTTAGATCTCTCAGGTAGGCAACCCTTGCCAATTGCATCATATGCAACTCTTGTTGAATGAACATGCACAACACCTTGCCATGAACATTCCTTGCCTCTGGGCTTAGACGCTCTAAAATCACTAGTTAAATCTAACCCAAAAGCCGACACGGTAGAACATGCACCCTGCTTTGGCAGAACCTACATGTCTACCCTTCACACTTCCACAAGATAGACGGCGCACCACGCTTTGGCGTAACCTACGCTTGGTCGATCGAGTTTTTCATGTGTGCCACTAATGGAAGGCATATAAAACTTAATATTTAATGAGGGATTTGGTTTTTATACATATACATATCCAATCACCACAATACATAGTATGTATCATATAAATGTTATATCCCACAGAAAACATGCACAAATGATAAAAGTGATGATTATGGCCATCCTAATGTGATTCCTCGAGCCAAGAGGAATCACGGTCATCTAGGTATACATCACATGCAACATGTACAAGATGAACTATGTGCCTTGCCATCCGAGTTGATCAACTCATGATCTGCTCTCTTTGGCCGGTCGTCTGGGTGCCACCAGCCGATCGGTTGGCTCCTCCAACCGATCGGTTCGCCTGGTCATCGTGCATCTCTTCATGGCCGCCATCCGCTCGTCTCGCTCCTCGATCCGGTCATTAACCGATCGGTTCACTCCTTGAACCGGTTGTCTGGAATGTCAACCGATCGGTTCACGCCTTGAACCGATCGTCTCAGTTGTCGTCTTGATGTCCGTCGTTCTTTGACATAATAGGAAATAAAATCTATCCTAATATTACATTTCTATAAAAAGGGAACCCCGAGTTACATTCGGGGGGAGCAAAGGTAGGAAAGAATCTCAAATTATTTTGAGTTACATCAGGAATAGGAGAAGGAAGATCGGTGCGCAGACCGAGATGCAAGCAACCACACACAACCAATCACAGATAGGGTTTATTGGCCTTAACCACGCTATACATCCACCACAAAACTCGTTTAAGGGCAACGCATATCGAGTGCATTAATAATACATATCATATATGTAATTTGGGATTTGTGGATTTAGGATTGGACATGCATAAAGCCCATTTTATTCGCATCGTATGCAATAAATAAAGGCGACAAACCAAAATCGATCATATCGATAATCCTAAAATATAGAGCAGTTGACGTGGCTCTGATACCACTGTTGGGTTTTAGGGGAGGCAGAGAAGACAGCGGAAACAAAACAATTCTCCCCTAAACCCAGCACGAGGAAACGTGTCAACGTCTATATAATAGGAAAGGATGGTTTGTGGAATCATACCTTGTCCCGAGGCTTTCTCGGCGACAATACCTCACTCTTTACGCGGTCTTCAAATCCGATCTTCGACGGCGTCTGTGCAGCTCCTGGTCACACCGAGACTGACGACTCCTGGTCGCACCGGACTGTCGGATGACAGTTGTCCTCCTGAGCGGCAGAAACCTCCCGCCTCTGAAGTAGTCCACACGGACCACCTGGAACTCCACACTCCTTGTCCCACAAGGAAGTGGAAGGAGTCGCACCCTCCTGTTGACGTACTAGTCACCAACACACTCTCCTGCCTCCAGTTGCAACTGCAGTTGTCGTTCCCTTGTTGCACCTCCCTTTGCGGGAAGCACTTGCTCGGGCTCTCTCTCGGTTACCAAAACCAGAGAGAACGACAACTTTGCAGAGCAACTGGTTGCACTGAGTTGTACTTTGAGAAGCCCCCAATACCCCTATATATATAGGAGGGTCATGGGATAGGGTTCTCCATCCCGGGCAATGCGGGACTAAAAGCAGGAGTAGAAGGGTTCAAGATTTTCCACAAAAGCAACCAACTCGCAACCTGAACCGATCGTTTCACAACTGAACCGGTCGTTTCGGCCCTTGAGCCGATCAGTTGGGACCTGAGACGATCGTTTGGGGCCTCCAACCGATCGGTTGGTGCCCTGAACCGATCGGTTCATGGTCCTGATCCAACTCAAAATGACTTTCCTTCTTTTGTTTCTAATTGGTATCGAATACCAATCCTATTCCCAATCAAATTGGGCAATTGAAACGAAAGGAAAATTCTCACCGACCTGACTTTCCCAACTTGCTCGGTTACACCAGTTGAACCGATCGGTTCAACACTTGAACCGGTTGTTTCACCCTGGACTTGAGCCGATCGGTTCAACATTTGAGCCAACTGGTTCAGCAACCTCAGCCGACCGGTTCAACACTTGAACCGATCGGTTGGGAGTGCAGGTTGTGCAGAATCAGTCAATTGCGATTTCAATCAATTCGATACTCCAATCAATGTGTCCAACACCTTGAACATTATGATATTGAGCTATCAATTAATTGAGTGTTTAATTGAAATACTAAACTCCTTTAGTAATCAATCTAAACATTGCTTGTGGACAAAACTCCTCTTCCAGGTTAAATCCTATGTGTGTGACCCTACAGGTCCATTTCACATTGGCAGTGAAAGTCCATAACACTTATGACTTCACAAGCAAAGAGCGGTGCCTAGTCACACATCAGTGCTACCCAAGTGAAAGTAGAAAGTTGAATAACAACTTTCAATCCTACAATCTGTGAATGGTGTTACAGTGAATGTATAATTCCTTTGTCACTGATATCCCGAACGAACTCGAGGCATGGAACAGTCATCCTGTCAACGTTCATTCACTTTCTTGATCTCAGAGTAGACTGGAAGAGATATGTATGACATCAATATCACATACTGATTCACACATGCGTGCACACCTTTCTCAATCCTACTCATCAAGTAGCCATGGATATCAAACTCCCTCAGGAGGGACAAATCCCATATCTATCACTCACCCCTCAAAAGCCCTATGTGTCAAAGCCACCCAATCATCACCTTTATAGCAACCCATGTTTCAGGACTGCGTTTGATGATGTCAAAGTGTGTCCAACGACATGTGTTGAGTGTAGTGATTTCAGGTCAAAGAATCACACTCACCACCATCATTGTGAGTACTGACTGCGACTACCATGTCATGGTTCCATGTGTCAAACTCACGGCGGGTCTGTTCGGTATACTTGTTCTCTAATAAGTACCTATGTGTTTGGTTTGATATCTCTATATCATGACTAATGAGATTCTATCATCAACCAACACCACAATCTAGTCTTGCGTGTCATTGTTGTCTATCTACCTTCCACAATGACATCCGACTAGGGACATAACAAGAATGTACAAACTCTTAGCATCCGTATGATCTCATCGTTCAGGTCATGAACCTGAAGGCATACGTCATTGAGTATTGTCATTCTCTAGACATTCAATCTGTTCTATCACTATCTCATATGACTGAACCAGAAAGAATTGGAAGCTTGCCTTTGATGTTTATCAAATCAATCTCAATGTATCCCACCAATCATCCCATGATTGGTTCTCAGGGCATACATACCAACACGTAATGCATGTTGAGTAACATGTATGGGATAAGGGATTTTTACGTTCTCATATTTATGAAAGTCAATTACAAGGATATCAAGTAGATACCTCAATGAATACTTACAAGATATGTGACTACGAATCAGATTATGATCTTTTGGTTTATTGTGCTCGTCCCTAATCATGTGCCACGTTCATCTTTCTTTAATTATGATTCAATGCTTCAAGTTATCATGATCAAGAATTATTTAAGTAAAAGATAGTCAATTTGTGTTGTTACTTCTAAGATATTTTCCATTTTGCATATTTATTTATAAGCTCTATATGAGAAATCCAAGATATTTTCCATTTTGCATATTTATTTATAAGCTCTATATGAGCAATGAGCACATGGATGCATAATCTCTATGTGAGCAATGATCTCTTGGGAGAAATTTAGCCTTCATGGTACATGATGTCTTGGTAGCAATTATAGATGAAGGATAACATAGTCAACCCAGAATAATGATGATCTTGTTGATGAAGATAAATATGTATGATATGAAAAGTATTCAATATTGAATTCACTTTTTTTAAAGTATAGCTCATATTTTAGTTCATATAATGTTACATAGTGCCACTACTCATTTTTCATTTTTCTTTTCAAAGATGGAGACATGATGTATGTAGAAGAGAAGTGTTAGGGAGCTTAAACAAGGAGTACACACATCAAGGACGAATGTAGGAGTTTAGACCTGATGGGGTGCCAACTACATTATGAATTTTAAAAAAAATCATTTTGTATGACGATCATGTATTAGTTCAACTTAGCTTAGAGTTTAGCTTTTATGTCGTGGAACTTGAGACATGAGAATAACATCATTTATCATGTGCTAGTTGAATGGAACTAGATTTTTTGTACAATAATTATCATGTTTGTGCCAACCACCTTAACAATTATGCTTCTACTCAGTAATGTGTATGTTTTACCAAGTAGGATTTACATTATGTATCTCTTCTTTTGTAATATTTGCGTAGTTGTGTTCGAGATCTACATCTGTTAAACATACATAATATATTAGAAGATTCCTCTAACGACACCAACTCTCTCTGCCACCATTATACAAATGCCTATATAAGTTTGTGAAAATACACAGATACACATATCCATATCAAGTACAAGATATATAAAAGGAATTTTTGGGTTATGTACAAAGGCTACGTGAATTTTAACTAGTTATATGAAGAGGACAACCTTGTGTGTGTATATACTAAATGTTATTCAAAAATAGATATCTAAATGGTTATGTTCTTAACCTACAATGATTAGGATAATTTTATACATATAATATAAATTATTTTTCGTGTGGTTATTATTCATAGTTTTTCTTTAAAATCATAAATGCATCGCATTATAGTACTTTTAAAATTTTAAAATCATATTTGTATCGTAACCACTTGGTGGTTATGCGATGTAAAATGTGATATAGTTATACATGGATATGGTTGATCTGCAGCACCATTGTTATCCCTAGACAAAAGCATCATGTCACATACTACACAAGTCAAATTCTAGACGATGGGTTGCATAATTACACAACTATCAAAAGGGAGATGCTTGCTTTAGTATATGCTTTTTTAAAAGTCCAGATTATATCTTATGGAGTCAAAGGTACTTGCTAATGAAGGTTGCAGTTCCACAAAGCATCTGATCTATAAGAATGATGCAATGGCTCCTCAAATGGGAACTTATTCCTTGAGAGTTTGACTGCAAAACCATTGATAAGAAGGGCTGCGAAAATGTTTTGGCTAACCATTTCTTAAGGAATTGAGTTGAAGAAGAAAATGCTCTCCTCATTGATGATTGCTACCTTGACGAGTCTTTAATGTTGCTAATAATAAAAAGTACCTTGGTGCACTATATACTGCAATTATTTTGCATGTGAAAATTTTCCACCTGACATGACATCATAATAAGAAAGGAAAATTTCTTTTTAAACATCAAGATTTGATATTAGGATGATTTTCTCCTCTTCAAAGGATATTCTTATGGCTTATATAGAAAATGTATTCCAGGGATGAGGCTCTGCTTTTTCTTGAGAAGTGACTCCTCACCCTATGGAGGGATTTATGCTTGTGTGTACACGTACTTTTCTAGTGTTATACTTGTTTGATAATAATAATGTTGTCTATTGCGACTAATAGTTGGAACATCTAATCCTAGACTAGAAGCCCATGACTTTAGTTATTCTAGTTTATAGTATTCTTTTTGAATGAGCATGTAGATATTTTAATTATTTTTCTAAGGTTTTAGTTGTTTGTATATGAGAAAAGAATGGTGATACATGAAACACATTTTGAACCCCAAAAGACATACAGTTTAACAACCAACTAACAAGTGGATTCATATCAATATTATTGTTTATTTGGTTGTAAATTGTTCAAGTATGTTAGTAGTGCTATTGTATATATCAATATGTTAAATCAAATATATAATATGAGCACAGTGGTTGATGATGACACAATTACTGGACAGCAACGGTAAAGTTTTGATGTGTATCAATTGTGTATATTATGTGTGCTACAAGAACATTTTGTAATGTTGTATACATTCATTTTTGGAATATATATCCTATTAGGCAATGGCTTGTAACATGTGTGCAATGATACAAATTCTATGCTTGTTTTTTATTTCCATAGTACAAACATACAAACAAACATACACATCATTTACCAGAATAATTTGCATTGTATACCTAACACATTTTGGACCACTGGATTGTTAGTCATTACCTAGACGTTATATGCACAATTTCTAAAAACTACATATTGATACAAACAACAATATATAATCATAGAAAAACAGCATATATATAGAGATACAACATTACATCTAGGTCTGTAAATGGATATTCAGAATCCGCTCATTCAATCCCGATTTGAGTTGGAAATTATGAGAAAAATCACACATCTGCCAAATTTCAATTGAATTTCGGATATCAAATTTCGAATCTGAAAATTTTAAATATGAATTCAACAAAAATATAGCATATTATTATAGATATATGAGGAGATAGAAATTTTACATATATAATTTCAATATTATATATAGAATAGTATTAACATTAAATATATGCTTTTCAATTCGAATCAGATATTTATTGAAATTTCAATATTATTCGTTCAAATTGTAATTCGGATGTTATTCTATGATATCCGTTGGATATAATTGAACTTTTTTTTTAGATTTCAATATCGGTATAACAGTGTCATGTCTATATCTGATACGAGTCTGCTCTTGGATTTGGAGTGTTACGATTGATTTAGGAATAAGAAACTCATATATCAAATATTCTTACATAACACAAAATCATGAAAAACGATCGGCCGTTCAACCCAAGATATAGGCTGGTTAAGATTTGATGTAAATGGCAAATTTTCATTAAATAAATTAAATTGTGACAGCTACTTGCTCTGACGATGCTAATCCATGTCGAACAAAGTTAAAACCCGACGATGTTGCTATGGAAAGGGCTTATTTTCTCTGATGGGCTATCTCTAAAAGACAGATGCTAATCTTTAGGCAATAAAGCCTCCGGCAACTATATAGTTGCAACATCGAAGATGGCAAGCGGTGTCACATGTAGCTGGATCCGCCTGCAACTGTGACTTTCTTTATAGCCCATTCTCACATCACTCTTACTGATAGTAAAAGTCAGACAGGCATTGTGATCACGGAAAGAGGAATATCTAATGACTATAAGTAGTGCAGCATGTAGCCATCAGGCATTGCAGAAGAAACGTACGCAGTCCTTGATCACCTCATGCAATTGATCACGACAGAGCAGGCATGTTATATACAATCTGACGTATTCTTCAGACGTCGCAACAGCGCAAGCTGCATTATGCAGCAGTCGAAGCATAAGTTACCGAATGGCACCCATACAAGGACCTACTACTACAATTTAACCAATGAGGTAGCAATTTTGTTTAGGTCCTACATTACGGGAATGACCACCAATAACAACACTAATCCCATTATAATTGAAATTTTCTGATTCATTTTTTTTTCTCAGTTGCTTTTAATTTTCTTTTTGTTATTGTCATTATCATTGGCATTGACATTATTATTGTTGTTGTTGCTGGTTGTTGTCGCCATCGTCGTTGTGGTCGTTGTTATTGTTGTTGTTGTTGTTGTCGTCGTGATGGTTGTCTCTCATAATTGTTGTTGTTGTTGATGTTGTTGTTGTTGTTGTTGTTAATAAATAAATATATAGACAAATACACAAGAAATGAGAAATAAAATAATAGTTTTGATATAAATTTTAGAAATCAAAATAACTAAACATATAATGAAATGGTTTTTTAACAACCGGAGAGGCAAATCAAACTTTTCTCTTTTGGAGAAAGGAAGGATGCTACTAATGTTGAAACGTCATCCAAAAATTTAGAAGCGTAATGCTACGGCGCCGTTGGAATTGCCCATTTAAATATCTCAGTACTTTAGTACATTATTGACGTGTCAAGCTGCTTTACTTTAAAGCTGCTATAGAAAACATTAAACAGAACTATCAAGGGAGATGTTGGAGTGAAAGGTTTATAGTGATTCTAAATTCTTCCGGCATGAATGATTGAAGATTATCTCCTTTCCTGTAGAATTATATAGGTGATGGAACTCATCAGTTCACTGATTCAGCCTTCTGTCAATAACTTACAGTGAAATCCCAGTGATGGGGAAGTTCACATCCAAGCAAACAGTGTAAAAGGTCATGGATCGAAACAATCACAAAGTAACTACTACATATATCCACATGCACTTAGTGAAATTATATTAGTGCCATAATGGCTGCCACTAAAAAGGACCCAAATGCAATCGAGTCCAGATCTGTCACTTGCAAAACGTATTACAAAGTTCCCGCAAGTAATGTGTGACTTCTTGCACACATATGCATGATGTCCTAAGAAGAACACAGACTGCAAAACCACCGGATAGGAGAGACTGTTGTTCAGGTATAGGATAAGCCCTTCATTAAATTTCCAATGTATTACAAACCAGGTGTGCAACCTAACTCTGAATTTACATTCTGTACTGTTAAAACCCAATCAATATAAATATGAAGGAATAAATTGCTTTACAAGGAAATAAAACAAGCCCATATGAAGCAAGGGGCATCCACATATCTAATACCAACAAGGCGAAATGTGGGTAGAGTCAGTAATTACAAAATAAGCTCCCTTGAAACCAGTTCATTTATGTGTCCTACTCATGGTATATCTGATCCGACATCCATACTGCAGCCCAAAAACTGTGCACTCGTCAGATAACATAAGCACATCTTTACCAGATATCTAATACTGACACCTCCTACTTGCTATATACACCATAATTCCAGATACTGGAGTTACCATGAACAAGAATCTTCCTGTCCAAAAGAATACATTATCCCAAAATTTAGCACCATTCGCATTCATAGCCAGAAACAGCCAAAATATTTGCAGTCGAATTGCTGCATTAATCTCAAGTATGTGGACCTCAAAAGCCACCATAAAACAGTGATATAGACTGTCACTGCCTGTTGCTCATGACCATCTCGAGGGATCACTACGGATCACAAGTCAAAACTGACTACTGAAGCAGCAAAAGGAGTGAATTGCGAGATATGTCGGTCAACTACCCCTGGTTCGTTGAAACTTTTACATTCTCATCAGGAAGCGTCCAGGAAAATAGATGCCCTGCCGAATCACCACTTAACATCTGCTTAAGGTCAGTTGTAAGATGAAGTGCAGTAATAGGGTGCTTATGTGACTTCAGAACCTTTCTAAGTATCAACCGGTACTCAGGCTGGTTGTTGCTGCTAACATTTCCTGCAGTCCAAGTGGATGATGCCTTACTTTTGTTACCTTCATCTGTTGTGAAGTGGACCATGTTCCAGACTTTGATGGCCCCACTCTGATGACCCGTCACAAACCAATTAGTGTCTTGCCAATCAGAAAATGTTGCACTTGTGACGGATAGAATTAAGTCAGATGGGAGTTGTGAGGTACTAACAAAAGCCAGACAATCTCCATTGATGCTCCAAACAGCAAGAAGGATTCCAGCAGCAGTTACAATCTCTCCGGTCAGATCATTAACATGAACAGCTGACACTGGCGCAGGAAAACGTGGCAGTTGCTTCACAAATACCAAGCCACACAAATTCCATAAAATCACAGTACAGTCTTCAGAACCAGTAACAATTAGAGAATACGGCTGGCTTACATAAAGACAGGTAATCTTGTCAGTATGGGCACACAAAGCACGCTCCAACTGAAGCCGACGAGGAGACTGGATTGCATCCTTACTAATTCTCCATACGGACACAATACCATCATCACCACCTGTTACTAGAATATTGCCGTCATGGCTTAAACCTGCAGATTGAATCTGGCTGGAACCATGAAGGCTTTCATGAGTAGAAAGGAGTTTGTCCTGATCATAAGTTAAAAATCTTAAGCTACGATCAGGGAAACCCCAGGCAATATACTTATTGTATGTTGGCGGCTTTAACAAGTTGCATGTTCCGGCAATTAAAATCTTATCATAAAAGTTGACTATCTGAGAGATTGACGATGACCTCCGAACTTCACGAGGAGCTAAATGCATACAATGAAGAAGAGGATGACGTGGGGCTTTCCTATCTGTACGACGCTTTACATGGGCTTTGAGGAATAACTGCTTAGGTGTTTGTCCAAAGTGATTTATCTGTGCTAGAATCGACGCTTTCATGGCTGGGTCAGATACAGAATCTATGTCCACGCTACCTTCATAAGTATAATGGTAGAAAACATTCACAGCATCTTCCGCAGCCTGTGAAACAACAGAAGTCAAAACATTAATTGGTGGACTAGAGTAAGATCCAAGCATTCCATTCTAAAATATAAATGGCAATACAAATTGACTGCTTACAGCAAATTTCCTGTATGAAAGACACATCTAGGATGCAGATAGTAACAATAATAATATATTTAGTTATGTGTTAAAATTGAACTCAAGTAAGAGTTATCCTTCCTTCCATACATGAAATTGTTGAATCTTTATATGGTTCTTTCTTTATATTTGTCATCTCCCCACTTAAAAAGGCAAGGCCTCTTCATATTAAATAATACCAGTACTTTTCTCCACATACCATGAAAGTGCCAGTTCCAAAACCTAGGGAGGGTACATCAGGTGCTTACCTTTCCTCTTTGTCTGTAACCAAATATAAGGTCTATCCAATGATGCAAATTTTCTGAAACATAATCAGACTCCAATGCCTCTCGATGCTTCCTTATGAATTCTCTAGTACTGCCTTTTGCCCATGGTGGCAAAACAACATCACCCACCTGAAAAACACAAAGTGATTGATCAAAGATGATTTATCAAGACAAGCAAACTCTCTCATTTGTGGTTTTCCATGTAACTAAGTAATCCTAACCTTTTCCCCGGACTGTTTCTCTCCAAGATCAAGATCAAATCGATTTTTCAGAAACTCAGGCAGGTAAAAGAACTCTGGAATCAATTCTTTGACATCAGATGTGTTTCCTTTACCAGCAGCACTTAGCCATGTATCTCTGACACTGTTGAATAGCCGATCTGCATGATCAAATTGACCACCTTGCAGCTTTTGGTTCTCTGCACTAAATGGAGGAAGCCTAAGGAGATAGAAAAGGACAATTCCAGCACTCGAGTAGTGTGACCCATAATGAAATTTTGGAACATCAGGATCCTCCCAACTTTCATATCTGAAACAGAAAGATTATACCATTATGCTTGTCCAATCAATTGAGAGACTAATCATAAACATATAATCACTCTGCATTACTGAAACGAATCTGTTTCACTAAAGAATTGGAAAGAAGTTAATAAAGCCAAATGCTTCAATAAACAGACAAACCTTTTCTTGAACTCATCTTCTCCTTCTGGTGTCTGGCAGCCCATTGGTTTATCAAGTTTACGGAAGGATTTAGGATTTTTTAAGTCCAGATCATCACTTTCATAATCTGCCAGAACCCAAGGAAATACAGGATACTGAGTGAGATCACTGTATCCACGTCCAGCAAGTGTGTTAAGATGCATGAGATATTGGAAGTTGCTGATTTCCCCAGACTGCCATCTCTTGGAAAAGGATTTTGCCATTATTTTGAAAAGCCGGCTTCCTTCATTGCTTTCTTGTTTAGACAGTCCAGATATAGTGGCATCAAGCCTGGTAGCAAACCAAAAAACTCAGCAGAATAAGATATAAATTGAGTACAATAGTATATTTTTAATTATATATGGCGGTTCGGAGAGAGCATGAAGCCTATTAGCAAACCAAAGACTCAGCAGAATAAGATATAAATTGAGTAGAATAGTATATTTTTAAGGAAATATGGCGGTTCAGAGAGAGAATGAAGCACAATTATGCAACGAAAACACAAGTTAACTATGCCATCACATTACCTCCAAACCAAGTAAACTGAAGAAAAACAACAGCAGCACGGGATCCTATCGCAAAACTAGCTAACTGTGTATAATTCTTTGTTAACATTTTTTCCTCAAATTCTTACACATCTCCTAATTCATAATATTTAGCTCAGGCAGATGATATCAAAACTGTGACGGCTCAAAGATGAAAACGAACACCAACCTCAACATTAGATCACTATAAACAAAAAACGAAGCTGAAATTAACTTGGTCTTTTATAAACTACTACAGCTCTAAGACGCCTTGGCCTGCTTTGGTTGAAGTGACTAACTCCTTCACTTTCAAACATAGTTAACATTTAGTGCACTTAGGCAAGATCCTCACAACCAAAGGCAGATGACATCAGACAAGATTTGGTTTATGTGCTTGACCGCTGTCCCTCAACAAAAAATTATCTATTGTTACCTCAATATAGATAAAAAATATTGCAACCAAGGTGATTAGAACTACCAGTATTTCTTATATGAAAATTGACAGATTGTGCATTGCTTCAATATATTATCAGAATGCACTATACTGAGTCATTGAAAAACAGACTTCTAGTCATTGTATCACTCTATAGTTTAACCATCATACTATTAAAGGGGCCAAGGCGCCAGCCTAGGCACAGCTAGGCGGTTTCTAAATTGTTTTAATTCCACCTGTTTTCTAGTTTTTTGTTTCACCACTGAAATATCCAGAAATCATTTCTGATATTTCTAATTAGAGTTTCGGTAAATCTTCATTTCAGGTCGTCAAAATCAAACATTCCCCTCTATGTGAGGAAAAATTGCTAGAAAAAAGGTAGATAGGGACTTCCGGAAAACGAATGACAACATGGAAGTTAGAGATATCCCTCAGAATAATACTATATATGTAAATATGCATTTGAGTTTTTTCAGCATAATACAGAGCATTGAAAGCGTGACTTCTCATTTAATGTTTTCTCCCTCCTAATACATGGATGAGTATATCTCCTTATTAAAAAGAGGCATTAATATGAGAAGTGAATTAAATATGATAGAATGTGAAACATACATGCTGTTCCTTGGTAGATTCATGGAAACTAAGTTTTTGAAAACTTCATCCCTCTCCTTTTTGTGGAAAACCAGAAGATCATTGCAACCATCCATGCTAAAAATTTCAACAGCAACAGGACGTAGTTGATAATCACGCTTCAGGAGCTCATGAACGCTATCAAGCTTCCACATATGCCATGGATGAGGCAAATTACTGCTACTACAGACTTTCTCCTTTCCCCATGCACCTCCATTGTACGCCCATGCCCTGCCACCAACTAAGGCCTTTACAGTTGAACCCCATGTAGATGATGCCTTTGACTGGAAATCTGAACTGCCGGTTACATCTTTTTTGACACCTAAAGCTTGATCTATTACTGATAACTCATCCTCATTGTGTTTTTCACATATACATCCTGAGTCGTCAATGTAAAAATTTTCAATGACATAGAGGCGTAATTCCCCTATAAGAAATATACCGTCATGCTTGTCTAAACCTACAACCCGTTCACAATTGTATTTGAACCTTATTTTTTCTAGAGGTTCCAGATATGGCCTAATCAAGTATTCGCCATTATCATGTAGTTCTTTTTCTGATGTATCTTCTGCAGCCTGCAAATCATCTACTTTCACAGCAGAAGAAACCCTAGGTGAGCCAAGGTCAGACTTTGCATTCATACTGTCAGTTACAGGAACAGATGTAGTAGATTTGGCCCCGAAATCTGTAGCAGAATGAAGACTTAATTCATTTATACTGCTTCCCCTATCATCATTCCAACCAGCCTGTGCGGACTCACCCTTATACTCGTAAGCATCCTTAAAAGAAGAGTCCTCATACTCATCAAAGCAGTTGGCATTAGCCCCTGGTGGATTATAAGGGGCTACTGAATCAGATTTCAAAGCTAGCAGTACATTCTCTCTATCTTTAGTCGGTTTCAAATCAGTATCCAATTCGCTGTTCAAAACATTTCGAATGGATTCAGCTTTTAGTTTGCAGCGTTCCAGCTTTTTACGCATTCTGTATGGCCCTTCAATAGGAGAAAGTTGCCAATCGAGTAATGCATTATTATTCCTCATCGGAAATATCCCCCTTTCATGCACAAGTTCCTGAAGATGGGCCTGCCACTCACTTTCTGCATGAAGAACCCATCCGTATTTATCTTGGCGAACAACTCTAAGCTCCGTTGACATCGCATCACGGATTGCTTCAAGAGCATACCTGCGTCCCTCAATTTCCTCCCTGAGTTTGTCATCTACCTTTGAGGCATCACGAGTTTTCCTTCCCATTTCTCTCCTCCTCCGACCTTCCATTCCTTTTATTCTTATTGCAGGGAATTTTGCTGATCCTCCAACATATTGTACCCACATAATTGCAGCAGATTGTTCCATGACATCATTTATAATATGCTCAGAGCTATTGAACCACTCAAAGAAAATTGAAGAACCTTCAGTTTTTAATTTGTCAAATCCACCGTGGAGGATATCAAAGTTCTTCCCCTGGCTTGGCTTGGAAACAAGTAGTTCTTCTAGTGCTGCTAGCCGATGCTTTAACATATATCTGATAATTTCCAATACCAACTCTTGAGCAGCTTGTCTATGATTTCTAAGAAGACAGAATAAATTCATACAGAGACAGCAGATAAGATCAGTATCAAGGTTACTGGGACAAAGAATCAGCCTTTTATTGGCCACCACTAATTGCAACACCGTACAAATGTTGATCGTGGATTCATCTTGAGTGTTTGTTACAGGAGGAGATTTCTTAGGTTCATTCAGAAAACCCAAACGTGCAAGTAGTTCATCTTCTCCAATAATATTTAAAAAAGGAGGAAGGAAACAGTACATGACCATACGGTTTGTGTTCTTCAAAAGAGCATATATGTATGCCTCCAGATGCCTGCCACCCTTTGTTATTGACAAAATGCCCTTTCCTGAGGGTACTGCATCTTCAATGCGCCCATACTTGTTAGCAAGCTGTAACATAGACAGTAAAAACTCTAATGTTCGCAGCACACCAACAGGTTGAGGGAAAGCTCCCATATATACACGATCAACAATCATCCAGCTAAGAGCATCCAAGTTCAGTGACCAACGGCTTTTGTCAAGCTTCTTCTCATCTTCCTCGTCGTCTCTCACGAGGCGCCTTTCCAGGAAGGTCATCAATCTACCCAGGCATAAGCCTTGAAAGACCAAGGTGGAATTGGGATCAACAAATAAGGGAACAGCTTCCAATATGCCTTCAACAAACTGTGAGCCTTTAATCTGTTCTGCTACAACATCAGCTAGAACGATTGCAATAAAATCCAAAACTGTAGTTGCTCCAGCAGAACAGGGTCCCCCTCCGTATCCAGAATCATCAATCCCCACCAAAATCTTTGCATTGATTGGAAGTAAGACATTGGCATCAAGTTGATCTTGGGAGCTCATTCTTGGTTCTGAATATAAATCTACTTCATTTATTGAAGACTGCATTGAAGATGTAGCAGTAAATGAATTTTTTGCTTCATGTTGGCTTCCACTACTACCCAGCCATGATGTAATAGCGATAACAGGTGAAGAAGGTGTTCCAACAATTTTAGAACTCGGTCTTTCAGATGGAACAGGAGAATCAGGAGCCGCTGAAGCTGTGGTACCAACTGAATTGGTATTTAAACTTTTTGTAGGATTAAAAATATTATCATTATCACAACATTCGCTTTTGCTAGAAGCACAAGCATTTCGGCTACCGTATATAACTTGGCTGTCATCCTTTAATTGTTCACCTTCAAGAATGGATACAGTGTTATCTTTCACTTCCTTGAAACTAGGAACCGAGCTCTGCAAGCTGAGGACGTCTTCAGAACTAGCACTGTTGAACTCTTGAGGGAAGCTTCCAATGCTTGTTGTGGTCTTGGAGGACTGTTCTTGCTCTTGATGAATGCTAGAGAAAGGGTGTTGGGTGCTTTGATTGTCATCAATGTCATTCATGTATTTTTCATCAGCTGTTCGATTTGTTATGTCTTTAGCCAACTTCACCGTACAATGAGCTCTGCAAAGCAATTAATTCAACCATAGTTAGAAATGTTATCCACATATCCAGATAATTTATCAGCCAAAGACATGATGTGTGAGTTGCAAGCTTGCTTTATCTTATCGTCTTCAAATTCAACTTAGCAATACATAAAACCTTATACCAGCTTCAACTCAAATGCAATTAACATGTTACTATGGTAATAATGTTTTCTAACCTGGGTATAAAATGCAATGACTCTATTACTGTATTATTGTTAACTGTGTAATCAGGTTTGCTTTATTACCAATACCAGCTAAGTAAGTCTGGTTGTCCGGTACTTTTGAGCATCAAGTATAAATGGAAGCAGATGAAACCGGAGCATTATACACACCTCACACATGAAAAATAAAGATCGACACAGTTCTCGAGAAAATCTGTTCGTCTGCATATTGCTGAATATGATGGGCACATTTTGGCAAGATCAACCATGAATCGTAGTATAGATGTAGCAGCCGCTGGAGCAGCCACTTCCCCACCCATTAAAGGTGCAGAGGTTTTGTGTTTTAGAGCTTCGACTTGGAGATCTCCTCCATCAGCTGTCGTCTCCACAAGCTCTGCAACGAGACTAACACTGAAATTTGACAGATTATCATTTCTCTGTGCAAGAATTGCTTGCATGCTTAGTCTATCAAATGTAGATTTGGCCATAGCAATAACAGAATCCAGAAGTTCCACAAATTTTAACTCTTCCAACGAGCCATCATTTGACATTAGGGCATGAAAATCACCCATGCGGACTTCCGGAACCCTTGGGTAAACAGTTTTTCCAAATATTAAACAGAAAAGGATGTAATATATTTCAGGAGAGTCGTAGAAGTTTGGTAGTACATGAGTTAGCCGATGATAACCTCCATTGCTACGGAATTTCAGAATGAAAGTTGAGGAAGATGCGAGACTGACACCAAGAAGAGTCATGATCCATCTCATGCTTGTAGGATGAACCGCTTCATCTAGAAAATAAGTGATCAACTTGGAAGAGACAACCTTATGCCACTGTTCTAGGGATTCTTCAGATGTGATCGTCATTTGCAAGTCAATAAGCATTTCAAACAACATATTCCTCACAATGACATGTTTCCCCATTGTCTCTCGTTCTACTTGATGGTGCAGTTTCACCTCAGGGGGGTTGAATGTCATTATCACAAACTTCACTACAAGTTCAAGTTCTGAAGCTACAAAACCATCCTCCAAAATGACACCAAGTAATATTACCAGCTTCTCTAAAACCTGAACTTCCACGTCGCCCCGTTGCAGGGTAACAAGTAAATGTTGAACAAGGTTGATTTTACGTAGTAGTGTGAGATTATGATTTCTATACCAGTGCATGGATACCATCCTCTCAAGAAAACCAAGAAGAGATAGTTGAATTGGAACTGGAGCAGCGACCCATAAAGTCCAGTCCAGCAAGACATGTTCAACCATATCAGAATTTGAGAGCACAATACAGTTCGATGTCTCTGATGGAAAATCTGTGCTTTCTAGTTCAGAAAGATGGCTGTAAGCATCCTTCAATGCAGAAAAATCATCTAAATCTCCCTGTGATCCAACAGAGGAAACATCATCCGAGAATTTTGGTAGAGAAAGATCCTCAAAGCTAGCTTCTGGGGTTCCAAGTGGAGGTGTAATCTTGTCTGCTGGCAACTTCTGAGGATCCAAGAATGAAGCTTCACAAGCAGCAATCTGGAAGAACAAGTCAAGTGACTGCATATCAAACAATGACATTCTGCGATGCAGAAATATTGCAAGCAGATGATAACCCCTACAACTGTGCATGTCAAGAATATTTTGAGGATTTTGGTGAAGTGCACAAGCAAGTATATTGAGAGACATGTGAAGCATATCTCTGGTTTCAGAAGCTTCTACTAGAGAAAGAACTACTGCCATGCCACCAACTGCACGGATACTATCACCAATTACTGATTGGTGGCAGATGTAGCTATCTCCACTGAGACGTCCAAAGCGTGGTATACCTGCAATAGAAATCTACTTCAGTGTATCATCTAAGAACTATAGATACGAGGAAGGAAAGAAAAAAAATTAAAAGGCGGTCACTACGAAGTTTAACATTTGCACATACCACCGATAGGAGAAGCAGCTGATGACAATGGATCAACTAGATTCAGCAATGATGATGTCCCAGAACCTGTGAATGACTCTGAGGATGCTCCATCAAATGCGAATATGAGCTTCTTCCCAACTAACTGCAAAGCAAGATTTCCAAGCCTGTCAAAATCCCAAACAATACCACTGCCGTCCACCTTAATAATACCTTGCTTGAAGGCACCGTCAAGTCTTTGTGCATTTGCAACCATGGAAAGCTCAGCATCCAATGAATCTAAAATTGCCATACTGTCACCACCGCAGGCTTGATTGGGAACAAATTGCAAAAGATCTGTATCTCGGAATATCCCTTTATAGCCTCTTCCAAGAATGTACATGAAGCAGATACTACCTGATGTAAGGACCTCGTCAAAAAGATAGCAAGAACGAATCCTCCAAGATAAATCGCTGACTTTTGCACGATTACTAGGTGTTCCAATAGTCACTTGCAAAGATTTTCCAATAGGTGATGGTGAATAACCAAGTTTCCCCGTGTGTCTTAGCTTCCCGTTGATATAAACATATGCTATACTCGCTTGGAATAGTCCAGCTAATGCATTAGGTTTACTATGAATGACTGCTAAATGATGCCATCGGCCTTCATCCAGATCCCAACTGGGAAAGGATAGTGAAGAAGAGTTGCTAGTTGCAAGAGTAAGCACTCCACTGTCGTCGAGGTACATTTCAGCATAAAATGAGTTACCATCATCAATAGCACCAATTGAAAAAATCCTGAGTATGTTCCTTCTGGAAGTTGAACTAGAGTCACTCCTAATGGGGCCAGCCTTCACATGTTCTTGCTCCTTATATGAATCTTTAACAAAATCGTACTGGAACCAACAGACAAAAGAGTACCCAGCAGCAGGAGGCCACGTTCTTTCTCCCAAGGGTACCTGAATGGAGGCGTGGCCCCTTCTGCTCAAATCCAACTCAACAAAAGGAGCTGGAGAAAAATAATCGGTACTTGTATCTTGTGCTTGAATTAGCCTTTCCATCATATCAACAAGATAATGTCCTGAATTTGCTGATTTCATCTGAACTATATATCTCAGAAGCACTCGAAGTTCTGATGTAGATAATCTGCTGACAAGCCAGTCAGTTAAGAAGGAAAATAAACTGATGAATTTTACCATACAAAACAAGTATAAAGATCATGCATAAACAACGAACATAGATTTAGAATGATGTAGTAGATGTGAACTCAATTTCCTATGTCAGAAAGCTTCAATATTTTCCCTATTTCTCAATTCTATAGAATAAGAGGTTCTATCATCTAGGATACAAATCTTATCTTTTAAGATTCACTCCAACCTTCTATGTAGATTCCAGAGATGTATTACTTCCAAATTTACACCAAGCTGCGAATGAGTTAAGATTGAAGGATTGACAGTGGATTATGAAAACTGTTATCGAATCTTAGAATCTTCAATGCCCTTTTGATGTAGTACTTATAACTTAAGACCAGTATATTAGAATAGTATAAATCATAGTTAATAAACATATTTGCTAATGATGTATAGTATGAGTTCAGAACCAATCAAACAATAATAACAATTACCTGTAAGCGCCTAGAACCTGCACCAAGCGCAATGCATGGACAAGTAATGGCGACGAAGTTGTAAGATATGGATGGATCATGTCCAGGAGAAGCCCCACACAACCTACATGCATGAAATGGATATCAATAATGAATCAGATTGAATATTCATGTATAAGAATGTTAACATGATATGTGCCACCTATAGATGTTAAGCTCTCCTGATTAAAGGGACCAGCAGAAGCAAGCCTCTCGATGAAGGTTAACAACTCCAGTTGAACTTTTGCAGTAAAATGTAACAAGGAACGAATTAGCACTCCAACAACACTCCCATTATAAACTCTCTCTTGATCAGGTCTAAAATCACCAGATAAAGTGTGGGATAGAAAATCCGTGGACTGCAGCTCAGCATTTACAGAAGGTATCACATTAGATGCATTAATAGCATTGGATGGAGGAACCACTATTTCCAGTGCAAGCTCAAGAAACAGCTGAATAACTTGTTTCTCCCAGTCCACACATAGCAAGCCAGACTCCAGTACAAGGTCATAAAATGTTTGAGATGATATGATTGTATGAAGTCTTGCACGATTAATTGCATTATTGAACACTGCAGCTGTCATTACTCGCAATAGAAAAGAAAAAAGGTTCATGTGAATCGCTGGAAAAGAGTCAACATCAGAAACTTCTTCGCTTTGGAAACCATGAAGTGTGGTAAGCAAAAGGGAAAAACCAGTGGCTTCGCCAAATACCCTCTGTGCTGCGATATTTGCTCCTAAGATACGCCATAAAGCGCCAAGCATCTCACATTTTGCATCATTTTGCAGTTTGAACTGTGATCCTAGAACATTTGATACCATCCCACTTTTAAGAATTTCTATCAGCATACCTAATTCTTCAGGGTGGCCCTGGTAAAGAGTCAGCCAAATAAATACTAGCATACAATCAGAACACTAAATCATGACAAATAGTAGTATTTCCGATGGAAGATCATATTTTCCAACAAAATAGCACTTCAAACAAATATAAATCTAAGCAAATATTCTCAATATCATATTTCATGTGACAACAGATTAAGCATGTATAAGAAAAGTGAACATTGATAACAAACCTGTTTGGCATCTTCTATTATGAGGCAGGATAGCATCCGTAGAAGACCTGAACGGTGAACTTCAGATACTAAAAGTGGAAGCACCAAGGTAAAACCACTGGCAGACCGAAATGATGACTGGTTAGCCTCAGCTTTTTTTATTAACGAGACAAGGCAATCCCATGCGGCAGGTATAGTAACTTCATCTTCAAATAGAAGAAACTTCTTAGAAGCAGACTTTGTTAGTTTGGAGGAGGACAACATAGCATCTTTCTCATCCTTTTGTCTGGTGAAATTGTCAGAAGTAGACATCTTATATACATCAACAGAAATCTTGTTTTGCTGATCAGACCCAGAAATGACTCTGTGCTTCTTAAGGTCGTCTATTAAAACCTCCAAGACCCCAACTTCTCGTAGAACTTTCTTGTACTGTTGATCAAACGACAAGAGCTTCACAAAAAAAGAAAGAATAGCTTGTCGTAAATTAGAAGTGATTGGTTGCTGTAGGAGGCAGCAGAGGGAGAGCAGTTCCTGCTCAGGAACACAATTAACAACCGTAACAGCATATTCTAGGATTTTCAAAATTATCTCTTGCAGTGAGACAGGGAAGCCTGACATATTCAATATGAAGAGAGGTACTGTCCGAAGCTGTTGACACACTTTGTAATTGTCAAGATGGCTGGAAAAGATTTTAAACATCCTGTTTAACACCTCAGCTTGTAGTTCCACACAGTCAGACTTGAGGAAAATGTCCTGTAGCATTTGTATGGCTTCTAAATCCCGAATTTTTGTGTTTTCTTGATTAATTTTGTCAGATTTGTTCTGTCCAGCAATTCTGCTAGTAGAAGACTTTGTAACTTTCTTGCCAATAGACTCCGCTGGCTCCAATGGACCAGCTTGTGCAAGGTTTACTAGAGCATCAAGTAACCTTGAGAGTGCTGGAGATAGAGCAGCAGGTGAGCCATGGAAATCTGGTTGTGCACCTATCTCAACAGCATCTTGACTACTATTGTGATTGTCTTGCTCGTGTAATTTGGAATGCACAGAATGGACAGCTTGTCTTTTTGACAAGCGAGAAAGGGTCAGCGCAAACTGAACCAGATACTGATAACCATGTGCGTTATGTATATCCTCCCTGAGCCTGATAGAACCAGCATCTACATGGTTGGGAGAAACGTATATCAAATACTATATTGCATCACTAGCATAGTATAATAAGAACACTTTTGGACTATAGCTCAGTCATATCAAGAGAAGAAAAAAAATAACATGTCTTCAGAATTTAGAGAGGCTAAAGAGTTCAGAACCAAAAAAAGGTAAACACAGGCACATGTACTGCAAAAAAAAACTACTTACCTGGTCTATGAGACAATTCCACACAGTCGAGCAACATGTCTACGATACTCATGGTGTATGCAGAATCACCATTCTCAGGATCAAAATCTTTTACAGCAGTTAGGAGGACTTTTATCTGTATCAACAAATGAGAGAACCAAATCAAATTTACCCTTATTTTGGATCTAAAGCGACTACATCTCAACATCATTTGCCCTACATTGACCTAAATTAAACCTCAGTCGAATTATATCAGACCTAAGAAACGTAAATTGCCCCAAAATTGACCTAGATTAACCTAGGCACCCACCCAGCTCGCCATGGACCTGAGTGTCCAGAAAATCACCATTTTTCAGTCCCAAAACTGGAATCCCTATATTGCATGATACTAGGATGCCACCTAAAAGTTGATAGGTAAACATGGAATTCATACCCGCAAAAGCAAAACTTGTGTAAGGGACACCCTACTCTTGACCACAAATATTTAAGTTTTCTATCTAATAGAGATTGTTAGAGTCATGTGGTTAACTAAGTTGCTGGGTCTATTTGTATATGGGCGCAATTGTGTCTTGGCCCACTGAGGTTTGTCTTGAGTCTGTACGCTTCCCCCTTATAACATTTATAGGAGAGGGGGATGCCCATCTATCAATAAGAAAACACATACACAAGGGAACTTCCCCATCATATCATTTTTCCATATGGTATCAGAACAGACTTTCATGTGTCGCACTGATAACCCTGAGAAAGAGAGAGAGCAAAGAAGAGAAGCCTTCCCTTGCGAGCGGCTGCCGCCGCTAGGCGTTATTTGGCTTCCCACAGGGATTTCCTAACCCTGCGTCTTCTAGGAGTTGTCTCCATGGGGCGTCTCCATCAATAACAAAACAATCCATCTTGAAGTTGTTGCTACTAGATCTACATGGCCGCACGCCTCCGCCATTATTGCTTGCTTTTGAAGCCACCACTGCTACCCCATTTACCATTGTCATCTACATTGGTGCCGATCTACACTGTCGTCATCTACACCCATATCTATCTACATCAACAGCGTCATCAACGCACCACCGACACTGAGATCTCAAATCTTAGAAAAAGATCTCCTTTTTCGGTTGATATTGGGGATATATCACCCCTATATTGTTACGTTGTAGATTCGGAAGGATTTAACCACCCTTTTGCTTCTCGGGGTTCATTGTTGTTGATCCACCGCTAACACGGCGTGTTGCTATTTGATATGGCACGTCGGCGAGTTATGCTTCTTTCGTGACTCGGGTCGTGAATTATGCCTTTGACGTAGTAGAATTTGACACAACATGGTGTTGCCTGCCTGAACCTACTACTGCACATCCTACATTGAGTGTTGTTGCTTTGTTGTACCCTTTTTGCTCTAATTGCCCTACAATATGTTGACTGACACGGCATGTCCCTTCGGGAACACGTGTCACCTGAAATATGTCGGCTTTGACTACTACTGCTTGATATGGTGTCTCTTCACCGACACGACGTGTCACCTGCTACTATTGCTACATTTTGCCGTGCAACATCATCTACAATTATGATATAACATGGTGAAGGCTTCTAAACATGACGTGTACCTATCTTTATCCTTACAACAAAACCTATCTTCTATTTCTAGCATTTTTTCTTTTATTCTTTAACCCACCACCCTTTCCATCCCAATAAAACTTATTTTCTATTTAGCATTGTAACAGAGTCAGGAATTCCAGAAAGCTCAGGGTTGCACAATGTGTGTACCCACATATATATAATAATAGGAGATTTACAGAGAGGTCCATATACAAAGGAAAATAACAAAACAAATAACAGGCTATGTAAAACAGGAAATATATAATGTAACACTCCCCATCAAGTTGGAGCATAGATGTCAATCATGCCCAACTTGTCCAACAGCGTGCAGAACTGTTTCTTCGCCAAGAGCTTGGTGAAGATATCAGCAATTTGATCTTCAGATCTTGTGAATGGAGTGCATATCTTGCCAGCAAGAATAGATTCTCTGATGAAGTGGCAGTCAACTTCAATGTGTTTGGTGCGCTCATGATAGACAGGATTATTTGCAATGAAGATGACAGCTCTGTTATCACAATGCATAGGAATGGCCGATGAAGACTCAATCCCAAATTCTTTCAGAAGAGAACGCACCCACAGTAACTCACAAGCAGTATGGGCCATGGCCCTGTACTCAGCTTCAGCACTAGATCTGGCCACGGCGTTCTGTTTCTTGCCTCTCCAGGTGACAAGATTGCCTCCTACAAAGGTACAGTAACCAGAAGTAGATTTTCTATCAACTTTGTTGCCTGCATAATCAGAATCAGAATACCCTTCAAGAACACAGTGCCCATTCTTTTTATAATGAAGTCCCTTGCCAGGCGACTTTTTTAAGTATCTCAAAACTTGACATGCAGCATCCCAGTGGCACTGTTTGGGTTTGTCGAGGTACCTGCTAAGAAGACCTACTGCAGTAGCAATATCAGGACGAGTAACAGTTAAATAGATCAATTTACCAATCAACCTCCTGAATTTTTTATGATCAGCAAACATATCAGAGGAATCATCATCCCAATTGACATTGGGATCAAGAGGAGTATCCGCAGGTCTTGCTCCAAGCATACCAGTCTCCTGCAGAATATCAAGAACATACTTTCTCTGCGAAAGAACCAAGGCATTAGAGTTTCTAGAGACCTCTATGCCAAGAAAGTACCGAAGTCTGCCTAGATCTTTGGTAGCAAAGTGCTTGCCCAAATGATCTTTGGTAGCCTGAATACCAAGAGTGTCGCTGCCAGAAATAATAATGTCATCAACATATACAATCAGAACAGTAATACCGGCGGAAGTCTTTTTTGTGAATACAGAATGGTCAACTTGTGACCTCAGAAAGCCAAAATCAATCATGATCCTGCTCAACTTATCAAACCAGGCACGAGGACTCTGTTTGAGTCCATAGATAGACTTCTTAAGTTTGCATACTTTATGAGACTCCCCCTGAGCAACAAACCCAGGAGGTTGCTCCATATACACCTCCTCCTGTAAGTCACCATACAGAAAAGCATTTTTCACATCAAGCTGCAGGAGAGGCCAGTTTAGATTCATAGCAACAGATAAAAGAATCCTGACAGAGTTAAGGCGAGCAACAGGAGAAAAAGTCTCAAAATAATCAATGACATATGTCTGAGTATAGCCCTTCGCAACTAGCCTTGCCTTCAACCTTTCAACCGTACCATCAGGTTGATATTTGACGGCATATACCCACCTGCAGCCTACAGGCTTACACTGAGGAGGTGGATCCACCAGCTCCCAAATGTCTCTGTCAGTAAGAGCAATCATCTCTTCATTCATAGCAGATGTCCAAACCGTACTTTTCAAAGCATCCTGAACATTCTTAGGTACAGCCACAGCAGATAAAGCAGATACAAAATTGCTGGAATGAGTATGCAGATGAGTAGTAGACACACACTGAGCAATGCTATGAGAAGTGCAAGAACGAGTACCCTTACGGAGTGCAATAGGTATGTCAAGATCAGAGTGTACCTCAGGTGCAGCAGAACCTTCTGGAGGAGAACATTGGTTGTCTTAGGGGGGTACTTGTATGGAAGGTGCTTTATTCCTGCGTTGATAAACAATAAGAGGAGGATCTTGCGTTGCAGTAATCTCAGAATCAGTGCGGTCAGGCATACATTCAGGAATAACAGGTAAAGGAGGAGCCAGAATGTCTGTCTGCAAACTATCTCCTGCTGAAGAATAATACGGTGTATCTTCAAAAAAAAACATCACTACTGGTAAACCACTTCTGGGTGCTGGGATTATAACATTTGTAACCCTTCTGAGTTCGAGATTAGCCCAAAAAAATGCATTTAGCAGCTCGAGGAGATAGCTTATCAGAAGTAGGTCCAAGCAATTGAACAAAGCAAGTACACCCAAAAATTCTAGGAGGCACAGTAAACAAGGAGGTGTTAGGGTGCAAAACCTGGATGGGAATCTTATTTCCAATAACAAACGATGGCATCCTATTAATCAGAAAACATGCAGTCAAGATAGCCTCAGGCCAATAAGAGCGGGGCACATGAGAATGCATCATTATCGTCCTGGTGACTTCTAATAAGTGTCTATTCTTCCTCTCAGCAACACCGTTTTGTTGAGGGGTATATGCACACGAAGTTTGGTGAATTGTACCCACAGATTTACAAAAAACAGCCACATCTTGCTTAACAAACTCTAAAGCATTATCAGTGCGAAAAACCTTAATAGGCAAGCCAAACTGCGTTTTTATTTCAGCAAAGAAGTATTTGATAGTAGACAGCACTTCGGACCTACTTTTTAACAGAAACAACCAAGTAGTCCTCGAAAAATCATCAATAAAAAGAATGAAATACTTGTAACCAGACAAGCTTGGTACATGGCATGGACCCCATACATCAGAGTGGACTAAATCAAAAATGTTTTTACTGCTCACAGTACTACGTCTAGGATACACAGTATGAGTTTGTTTTCCTAGCTGACATGATTCACACTGAAAATTACAACTGCCAATATCAGGAACTAAACTACGCAGCTTCTCTGACGAGGGATGGCCCAGCCTGTAGTGCCACTGTAGAGCAGAAACAGAAGTAGATAATGCAGATATCACAGCAGCTTTCTCTGATCGAGGTAACTGGTCCAAGTAAAAGAGCCCATCAGCACCTTCATACCCCCCACCAATCTTCGTCCTCGTGCGAAGGTCCTGAAAAACGCATGAACCAGGAACAAATGTCAGGCTACATTTTAAACTCCTTAAAATTTTGCTGACAGACAATAAGTTAAGACGAAATTTGGGCACATATAAGGCAGATTTGAGGCCAAACTGAGAAACAATATCACCGACTCCAAGGACCGAGGACTTGGAGCCATCAGCAAGCATAACAGAAGAATGTCGGGCAGGTGCAGATATATGTTTAAACAAAGATCTATTTCCAGAAATATGTGCAGATGCACCAGAATCTATCACCCATTTGGTATTACCAGAAGTAGAAGGTGAGGAGGAGCTCAGGAATGCAGTATCATAACCAGAAAAAGCAGCATGTGCTCCGCTAGTAGATGCAGCAGGAGAAGACCCAGCACGCTCAAGAAGAAGACGCTCCACCTCGGCACGAATGTAGTCTGCGGTAGCCCCCGCAGGCTCTGGAGCAGGTATCTGAGCACCACCCTCAGACGTAGTAGATGAGGATTCTGCAGCAGCATTGGCCCACGCCGGCTTACCATACTTTTCCCAGCATTTTTCTTCAATATGGTTAGACCGGCCACAGAAAGTACATACGCGCTGTCCTTGCTGAGGACGCGCAGCAGCAGAAGGTGGGGCGGAAGGAGGAGCTCCACGTCCAGCACCAGGTCCACGTCCCCAGCCTGCACCTAGGGGAGGACGGCCATCATTGGAACGACCGCGGCCACGACCACGACCACGCCCGCCCCAAGCAGCCAAAGCAGTAGAGTCTCCAGTCTCAGGAGGCGGAGACGGTGTAGACGACGGAAGGCGTTGGAGACGCTTGTAGGCAGTCTGCAAGGTAGGAAGTGGATCACTCGCTAAGATTTGATCTACCACGCCAGTATAGGACTCGGGTAAACCACTGAGAAACTGAATCAGCTGAAGTTCCGCCCGCTGTTTTTGCATAGTCGCTAAATCGGTAGACAGCGGGTGATACATCTCCAACTCACCCCACAGACCAGTGAAGGTGGAGAAGTAGTCTGATATGTCAGATCCCGTAAACTGTAGGCACCCCAGTTGCTTGGTGATATCAAAGACTTTCTTGGGATTTTCACTATGTGAGTAGGTACTAGCGAGCTGATCCCACATCTGCTTCGCCGTAGGCAGCTGAAGAAGAGTGCCATTGATCTTCTCAACGGAGCTGTTGAGAATCCATGTCATAACTGTCGAGTCATCACGAACCCAGTCATCAAAGGCTTTGATGTCCTTTGCATCCGCCTCCTCTGCAGGCTGAGGCAGGCCAGTCCGAATCAGGTGAGAGTACTTCCCTTGTGATTCGGCAAAGATCACAAAGGAGCACACCCAAAGCTGGTAGTTGCGCCCGTCAAGTTTAACAGTAGTGACTTGACGACGCGAGTCTCTCCAGATGTCATCCCTAGAAGACGCCATGAGGACCGGCAGGAAGGCAGGCACAGGCACAAGTAGGCACAAGCAGAAGACGGACTACGCCGTCAAGCAGACAGAAGTAGGCAGAAGCAAGTCACCGTGGACCTCTCACATACAAACCACGCCGAAGCGTAGCAGAAAACCCGGAGGCCGAAGCCTACACGGGCGGGCAGGCACAAACAAACACGAACCGAAGGTTGTCCCTCAGACTAACAACGCGCCGATCTCCCCCTGAAGACGGAACTAATCCAGATCTACCAGTGGCTCAGTGGTCCCGTAGAAAACGACCACCCGGCAGCGCACCTGCTGTGCGAACAACAACCAAGGTTGCTCAAGCACTAGCGGTGCACCGAGCCAGGAGGCAAGACGGAACCACGGAAGGGAGTTGTTGCTCCGGGAGGCGCGGCTAGGCGAACTGGACCCCCGCGGTGGAGCCTGCGGCCCGCCGGTGGTGGCCTGCCGGCGCTGCGGCTGCCCCGGCTATGCCAGCGGCGGCTGCCGGCCGGCGCACAGGTAGCGCGCGCGGGCGGACAGACCGCTGCGACGGCGGGCGGGGGTGGAGGAGAGAGAAGGGAGGGAGGCAAAGACGGCTAGGGTTGAGCCTACTCTGATACCATGTAACAGAGTCAGGAATTCCAGAAAGCTCAGGGTTGCACAATGTGTGCACCCACATATATATAATAATGAGAGATTTACAGAGAGGTCCATATACAAAGGAAAATAACAAAACAAATAACAAGCTATGTAAAACAGGAAATATATAATGTAACAAGCATTTTATTTCTAATGTTCTTTAACCCCCACCACCCTTTCCAGTCCTACAAACATATTGCCTACCCATCAATGCTTGTATTGCCCCCTATATACACATTGTGCCTACTGACTAATCGAATCCAACACATTGCCTCGAATCTCACCCTCCAAATGTTTTCCTTCATGAACACTACCTTGACCATTATTTTTTACATTCCACCCCAACCACTCTTTTTATTCTTTTCGTGGTTAGCGTGAGGGGGACAATAGAATATGATGGAAATTTTATGAAGAGAGATAATGAAGAAGATTTATGTAGGTGATTTACGTGTACATGATGGAGTTTCATCTACATAGGGCCTTGGAGTCCTTTATCTGCTTGCTATTTCGGACAATGGTCTTCTATCTGGCTACGTCGTCTACTTTCTATTGTTGTGCGCCAGCACTCTCTGGCTTGTCTATGCCTTATACAAGCTGACTCTTCTTATTTGTGCTTTGCATGCACGTTGACTACTACCTCTTGTGCACCAACACTCTCTGCTCTTGTGTTCCAGTACTCTCTGGTCTATATCATGACAATAGTGACAGAGATGAAGAACATGATGCCTAGATGTTCTTTACTATTGCTCCAGATGCCACTTCATATTGATCAAGAAGCTCCTACTAGCTGCTTCGTACCCGCTTTTGGATTATCTACTTGAGGGGAAGTGTTTCAATGATGAGTGTTTTATTGTAACTGTTAGAATAAAGGAGTTAGTAGTATTTCTTATTTGTCTTTTACTTTCTGTTAAGCCCATATTATTCGGTGGACTCTTTATGTAATTTCTCTGCTTGCTACTTCGGACAATGGTCTTCTATCTGGCTACGTCGTCTACTTTCTATTGTTGTGCGCCAGCACTCTCTGGCTTGTCTATGCCTTATGCACGCTGACTCTTCTTATTTGTGCTTTGCATGCACGTTGACTACTACCTCTTGTGCACCAACACTCTCTGCTCTTGTATTCCAGTACTCTCTGGTCTATATCATGACAATAGTGACAGAGATGAAGAACATGATGCCTAGATGTTCTTTACTTCTGCTCCAGATGCTACTTCATATTGATCAAGAAGCTCCTACTAGCTGCCTCGTACCCGCTTTTGGATTATCTACTTGAGGGGAAGTGTTTCAATGATGAGTGTTTTATTGTAACTGTTAGAATAAAGGAGCTAGTAGTATTTCTTATTTGTCTTTTACTTTCTGTTAAGCCCATATTATTCGGTGGACTCTTTATGTAATTTCTCCTTTTCTCAATAATATAACTATCGGAGCATATATGTTTTAGATCTTATGCTCCGAGTTTCTTTACGTAACATGGTACCAGAGCACTTTTCGACGGCTGTCGTAGGAAACCCCAAGAGCGACTGTGGCTCCCCCTAGGCCAGGGGCTAGCAATCTCCTCCAAGCTCCAGACCAGGCTCTGCGGCCAAACGGACTTAGCGGCTAGGCCAAGCAGTGGCCTGTCACTACGGAGGCACATTGGCTAATCTCCATTAGCCAGGCGTGGGTGAAGCTTGCCACAAAAGCATGTTCCATGTGACGTAGCAGTGTTTTCTTTTTGTTCCCTGTGACGTAAGTCAAAAGCAGCGTCAGTTTTTATTGGAACAGCCCCCCCCCCCGTCTCCATTCTCCCTCACCACACTTCCCCTATGTGTGGTTGAGCGCATATGCTTCTAGGGGACTGTTGATGCATCCATTTTTGCATCGTATTTCTCTTACGACGGTGCGGATTCCCGTCCTTATTTCTGTGTGACGACGCTTATACCCGTCCAATTTACTTGTTCATCCTGTTTATTCAGCCTTTGCACTATGGAGAAGAAGAGTGAATCAAGCAATGTTATTCCCACAATTGTAGTCTACAATGAACAATCTTACATCACTACTGTCAAGTTGAACACACAGAACTATTTGTTGTAGATGAACGCAATCTATATTGTTTTAGAGTCACAGGACAAAGTGAAGTACATTGAAGAACCCCATGTTCAAACCGATCCTTCATATGCTGAATGGAGGAAGAACAACGGCCTTGTAAAGTCCTGGTTATGGAACAATATGGATGCATCTATTGCTACAAGATTCATGTTTTATTCTTCTGCCAAACAAGTTTGGGACGCTGCAAAGAAGCATTTTTCACACGAAAAGAATGCCCTTCGCCTGTACAAAGTTTATGATAGGCTTTTCGCAGAGAAACAGGACAACAAATCTCTTAATGACTACTTCGGCTCCATTCAATCTATTGCGCAGGAGTTGAGTTTTTATCAGCCTTTAAAAATAGATGACCAGATGAAAGAGCGAGATGACTTAGTGACTGCACGTTTTCTTTCTGGATTAGATCATGTGTTTAATGCAGCAAGGAGTGTGATCCTTGCCACTGACAAACTTCCTAGTCTTGAGGAGGCATATGCACGGATACATCAAGCGTCTTTTGAGCCTATTCCTATTGTTACAGGATCATCAGTCATTTCTGAAGCTCATACGTCACTAGCAGTTGTTGCTCAAGCAGGTGGACGTGGCACACGTCGTGGACGAGGAAGCCGATACAAGTGTACTTTCTGTGGTCGATTGGGGCACACCGTAGACATGTGCTATCAGAAACATGGGCGTCCTTCTACTACTATCGGCTCTTTTGGTGTTGCACATTATGCTGAGTCATCTGATGTTACTACGGCAAAGACACAATCTGATGCGACTGTATCAAAGGAAGAATATGAATCTATGATCGTCTTGTTCAGGCGGCTCAGAGTGTATCAGTTCATTCTTCTTCTCTTTCTTCAAGTGGGGTTGCCAAGTTAGTGTCTACTGAAGGTAATCATGCCACTTCCTTCCTGACAACACACTCCTCAACCCCTCGGGTGGTAGATTCTAGAGCTTCACAACATATGACGGGTATGAAGTCTTTGCAGCAAACTTATGATACCCATATACCACATACCTCTGTTACACTCGTTGATGGCTCCATTAGACACGTTCAGGTGTGTGGGACTGTTCGTCCATCCTCTTCCTTTACTCTGGAGTCTGTTCATTATGTTCCTAATTTTCCGTTCAACCTTATATCTATTTCGAAATTGGTTGATTCTTTACAGTGTTGGATAATGTTTGGTCCATAATGTTTTGTTCTACAGGATCTCAAGAGTTTGAAGATCATTGGTGGGGGCCTAGGAAAGGTGATCTCTACTTTTTCCACGGTGATTGTCCAACTCGTCAGATACCTGCAAGCCTTCCTTGGTATCTCCCCTTTGCAGTGGCATTGTCGTTATGGTCATCCGTCTCTAGAGACTCTCAAGAAGTTGAAGCCCAGTTTATCTTCTCTTTCGCCAATTGAGTGTCAGTCGTGTCAGTTCGGAAAGCATTATAGGGTGTCTTATCCTGGTGGTGTCATTAAACGCATTGCGTGCCCTTTTCAAATTATTCATAGTGATGTTTGGGGTCCTGCCAAAGAATCCAGTTATAATGGATGTCGGTATTTTGTGTCTTTCGTTGATGATTTCTCCAGGATGACATGGTTGTATCTCATGAAGTCCAAAGAAGAGGTTGTATCCATCTTGAAAATTTTCTATCAATTAATAAAAGTTCAGTTTGATTGCTCCATTAAAGTGTTTTGTCTGACAATGCTTTAGAGTATGTTCAAAAGGTTGTTACTGATTTCTGTAATCTGACTGGCATGATTCACCAAACTTCTTGTGCTCATACGTCACAACAAAATGGGGTGGTTGAGCGTAAGAATCGCCATCTTCTTGATGTTGCTAGGACATTGATGTTTCAATCTCATGTTCCTAAAAGGTTTTGGTCTGATGTAGTTCTTACCATGGTTGTATAGGCGGCCAGGTGTTCCAGGGGGACGTCCAGACAGCCTAGGCGCCCAGGCGGAGGCCCAGGCGTTTCCAGGCGTTTTTATTTTTTTTATTTAACAAATATATGTAAAATTTCTTAAAAAATACAATCCTTACACATATAAATATACATGATAAATATGCAATCAATGTGCTACCATCGTATGAAGAAAGCAACAAAATCATTAGATATGGATTGAATTGTGTAAGTTTCACCTAAACAAAATTCATATAGAAATCAAAAAGCTAAACATGTATAATGTTTGTAGCCAAAACATGTATAATACTATATGTAGAATTTAGGCTAAATCAAAACTAACAACACCTAAACTAGAACTGATTGGCCCTAATTTGAACTCATTTGATCCAAATTTGACCTATTTTACCCTAATTTTTGCCTAAACCAAACCTAATTTGTACACCATGACCTAATGAATCCCAATTTCCATAAATTTTTCATATATTCACCTAAATGAGACAAAATTTGGCCAAATAAGACCTAGTCATCCAATTTAGAACCATTTCCCCCAAATCATACTTGTTTCCCCTAAATTAGACCTAATGTGCCCAATTTTGACATGATTTGGCCTAAATAAAACCTAATTTTATATATTATGATCCAATCAGACCTAATTTCCCCAAATTTTCCTTATATTGACCTAAACAATATCTAATTTGTCAAAATTAGACCTAATCTCACCATATCAGACCATTTCCCCAAATTAGACTTGCTTTCCCCAAATCAGACCTAATCTCCTCAAATTTGACATAATTTGGCCTAAAAACAAACCTGATTTGCATAACATGACCAAATCAAACCTAACAAACCCTAAATTTCCCTATGTTGATCTAAACGAGGCCTTACATGACCAAATCAGACCTAATTCTCCCAAATTAGACCTAATTCCCCCAAATTAGACCCAATTCCCCCAAATCAGGCATGTTTTCCCCCAAATTAGACCTAATTTACCCTAAATTGACCCCTTTTGGGATAAATCAGACCCAATTTAACCATAAAATGACTCAATTTGATCAAATTCAGATCTAATTTATGCTAAATTAGCCTTTAATTGGCTTAATATGGGCCTCAAAAGGCCTTAGGCAACAACTTAGGTCAATTAGGGGGCTGGGCGCCCAGTTTGAGGCGGGCTGACTTAAGCCTAGGCGAGCGCCTGTACAACACAGGTTCTTACTACATGTTTTTTAATTAATTGTCAACCTTCATCTGTTTTTCAAGGTGTCACACCTTTCTCTATTTTGCGTCCTAATGATGTTCCTTTTCATATTCCTTTAAAGATTTTTAGATGCACTGCTTTTGTTCATAATTTCGATCCTAAAGCAGATAAGTTGTCTCCTAAGTCTATTCACCCTCCTTACGTCGTGTTTTTGTCTCAGCGGATGTCACCTTTCATGAGTCTACCCCTTACTTTTACGATGATGCCATACGTCAGAGGGAGACACCAGCTGCCACCATGAGTGAAGAGAGAGTTTTCCTTATCCAGATAGCCATCCTTACCCATTGTGAGCGAAGAGAGCATGTTTTTCCAAGAGAGACTCAGAACTGCATTCCACTTCCACTATCCAAACCTTTCCTCAGGTTTACTCCAGAAGAGTTGTACGAGATCTAGAGGAAGTAGCGACATCAGTCCTAGTGGCGGTACCATCTTCGTCTGATATTCCAAAGGTACCTGACTCTTCTTTTGTGACTCTTAATGATAATCTTGATACAGACTTAGATCTTTCTATTGCTGCTCGTAAGGGTGTGCGTTCTTGTACCATTCGACACATTATGTCTAATGTTTGTTGCCTGGCAAATTTGTCTCCTTCTGCTAGTACTTTTGTTGTAGCTCTTGATTCTATCAGTATTCCCAAGTCTTATACTGCAGCTTTGCAAGATAAAGAATGGACCAATGCTATGGAAAGCCTTACGTCAAAATGATACTTGGGAGTTGGTTGACTTGCCTCTTGGTAAGTGTGTTGTTGGTTGTCGTTGGGTATATGCGATGAAACAAAAACTTGATGGTAGTATTGACAGACTGAAAGTGTGCCTTGTTGTCAAAGGCTATACACAGACATATGGCGTTGATTTCTTTGAGACTTTCTCACCAGTTGCTCACTTGAACTCTATGAGGATCATTATCCAGTTGCTACTCACTTTGATTGGCCCCTGTATCAGCTTGATGTGAAGAATGCCTTTCTTCATGGTGATTTATTAGAGAAGGTTTACATGGAGCAACCACCTGGGTATGTTGCTCAGGAGGAGTAAGGTATGCAGACTGAAAAAGGCTATTTATGGTCTTAAACAATCTCCTCGTGCATGGTTCGACAAATTCAATAATGCTCTCACCTATTTTGGCTTTAGCCGCTCTTCTACATATCACTCCTTATTTTACTTGTGAAGTACTAAGGGCATCATTACCCTTGTTGAACCTGTTGATGACATTGTTCTTACTGGAGATGACAATGTATGACATTGTTCTACATATCACTCCTTATTACCATTCTCAAGGTATGGCTTCAAACACAGTTTTGCACAAAAGATCTTGGGAAGCTACGATACTTTCTTGCAATAGAAGTCTTGCGTTCCAGGAAGGGAACTAACTTTCTCAGAGGAAATATATGCTTGAGTCCAAGTCGGTCTCTATGCACATGGACTATCATTCTAAAGTGACTCCCAACAATAATGATGATTTTCATGATCCTTCATTATACAGGAGGGTTGTTGGAAAATTAATTTATTTGACCGTGACACATCCTGATATTTCTTATGCAGTTGGAGTGGTCAGTCAATACATGAGCACGCCAAAGAGTAATCATTGGGCGGAAGTATGTCGTATTCTGAGGTATTTAAAAGGAGCTCCTGGCAGGGGACTTACATATTCTGTGAGCAATCAGCGTAGTTCCACTCTTCAAGTTATTAGCTACACTGATGGAAATTGGGCTAGTGATGCAAAGGACGAGCGGTCTACTTCTGGATATTGTATTTTTCTGGGATCTCATATTGTTATTTGGAAGAGTAAAAAGCAAAGTGTTGTAGCTCGTTCTAGTACTGAGGCTGAATATCGGGCTATGGCCCATGCATTTTGTGAACTACAGTGGGTTCTTTCTATTCTCTATGAGTTGGGGATTAGCGTTGATACTCCTGCTACTCTAATGTATGACAATCAAGCAGCTATTCATATTGCTAGCAATCCCATTTTCCATGAGAACAATGCATATTGAAGTGGATTGTCATTTCGTGCGTGATTTCGTATTGGCTAAAAGGGTGAAGACTCCTCATGTGAGGACTCGAGAGCAAATTACAGATATCTTCACCAAACCTCTTCTGCCTACTGCATTTAAATATATGATGTGCAAGCTGGGTATGCATGATGTGTATACTCCAGCTTGGGTATGATGTCTCAGTAGTATTTCTTCGTTTTTCTTTTAATTTTCGTTAAGTCCATATTATTAGGTGGACTCTTTATGTAATTTCTCCTTTTCTCAATAATATAATTGTAGGAGCAGATCTGTTTTGGATCTTACGCTCCGAGTTTCCTTACGTAACAGTAATATTGATGGGGAGATATATTCTTGTATGGGCTTGATTTATCTTTAGTCTATTTGTCTGTCTATATTTCAAGCTGACTTCGGATTCTTCCAAGCTCCAGCTTGAGGAGGAGTGTTAGAGAGTCTAGTTATGTAGTTAATTAAGTTGTTGGGTCTATTTGTATATGGGCCCAATTGTGTCTTGGCCCATTAATGTTTGTCTTGAGTCTATGCGCTTCCGCCTTCTCCTATTTATTGGAGAGGGGGTTTGCCCTTCTATCAATAAGAAAACACATACACAAGGGGACATCCCCATTATATCGTTTTTCCACAGAGACAAGGCACATAGTGCACTAAATGAGTATATAAATCAAATTACTCATTGGTATTTATTGCAAAACACCATCACTTTATCTTAAGTGCATCTTAAATCTATAGGAGTACTCTCTTATGTTCCTTAAAGGAGCACCGCAAACAAAGATTTCGTGACTTTTATGAACTAACATGGAATCAATATATCAAACATCAGATTGGAAGAGAATTCAAAAGGAAAGGTAGTTACCAGATGATGCTTCCGTATATATTTTGCAGTGCTCCCATTGTCATTGACTATTAATAGACCAAGTATCTGCATGTCATATCAGTTTAGAGATAGGCATCCAACATGAAAAATCAACATGTTCAAGACTTCATGCAAAGAATGCCTTAAAAGTATAAATGTAACCTGCATGGCATGTCGATATAGTTGTATGGTATGTAAAGGTACAAGGCCCTGCCGAAACCGAGAAAAGACAGTCAAGGAACCACTTGCCACCATTTGAAAAAGGATCTGAAATGAATCATCCTCAATTAAACTCTGTGCAGCTCCGGGATGACTAGCCAATGCTTTCATGATGTGGACAATACTCGCCTCAACCTGCATGGGTATATGCAAAAGCTAAAATTCAAGGAGTTGGGAACTTATTAACAGTCAATTTCATATCAGACAATATTAAAACCATGACAAAGCAGCATCAAATATCATATGCTGCATGTGATGGACTATACACAATGTTCAAAGTAACAAATATTCATCATTCAAACAGGTACACTAGAATGACGGATGTAGAAAATAAAACATTTTTCTAGGTTGCATGCATGGAGGAAAAAGGGTTCAAAATGGACGGCATAGCACTATTACGGTAGGCATCATGGTTGTCAAGGTGACAAGGTGGTGCCTAGGCACATGGCCATTTTTTCCTGCATATTTGTACATTCTCTCTGTTAATTTATTGAATGCCATAAAAAACGTCATGTAAGATTGAAATAGAGGCCTAAAACTGTACGACAAACGTTTACAAATATATATCTGATGTGGAAAAAGACAAACAACATTAAAAAATCCCAGAAAAAATGCTGGAGGCGTCGCCCAATTTTTCTTCTCTTCATTTTAATTCAGCAGTGGCTTAGGTATGCCACCTCAACAATAAGCAACTAATGTCTACCCAAATGACTAAACCTAAAATTGCAAAATAATTCGAAGCATATAATATATTTCAATCTTAATAATCGAGGCAGCCCTCAAATAGGTACACAAGATGATGTAGGAGTAGCCTTTGGCAAGGTCATTTGAGTAGCATTTATAATGTTCATGTGTTTTAGGTGTTATTTGATTTTCCAGTTGGTTTGTAAAACATGTGTCTAGTCCCACATCGAGTACCTGTCTAGTTAGTTGCGAACGCCTATAAATAGGTTTTGTAACCTGTTAATATATGTATTTACTTACTGTCCTGTTATTTTACTTTTCTATTTGGACCTACATGTAATTGTTCCACTAGTATATATATCAGGGTACACACATTGTGTAACCCTACGCTTCCTCAATTTGCTTTGTCTCATGGTGCCAGAGCAGATCTAGATCCGGGAGCCGCCTCTCCTTCCCCTCCCCCCCTCCCTTCTCTCTCTCTCACCCCCCCTCCCGCCCCGCCGCCGCGCCGGGCCGCCGGGCAGCCAGCAGCAGCGCGGCACCGGGCCAGGCCCTGCCCGCGGTGCTCATCGCCACTTGCTCCTGTGGCGTGATCTCCTTCCGAAGGACCGTCTTCGGATCTGCTTCCTGCCTGCCCATGTAAGCCTTTAGCCACCGGGTTTTCTGTTGCGCCTCGGCGTAGCCCGTATGTAACTGGTGCGTCCAGTCTTTCCACTATGCATGTTGCCGCCTAGGTGAGGAACTAGGCGGTCGTTTTCTGCCTATGCCTGCTTGTTCTTCTCATTGTCGGTGATTGGTGATCTGCATGTCATGGCCTCTTCCCATGAGGATCTACAACGTCAGGTTACTACTCTGAAGCTGGATGGGCAAAGCTACCAGCATTGGGTCTGCTCTATGCAGATCTATGTTAAATCCCAAGGGAAACTGTCTCATTTGACGCGTGATCCGCCTCCTGCGCCTGCTGCCAATGCCGACTCGAAGGATGTCAAAGCATATGATGACTGGGTCAAAGATGATTCTACTGTGATGACTTGGATTCTCAATAGCAGTGAGACAAAAATCAGTGCCACCTTACTATATCTGCCTACAGCAAAGCAGATGTGGGATCAGCTTGCTAGTACTTACTCTCACAGCCAGAACCCGAAGAAAGTCTTTGATATCAACAAGCAACTTAGTCGTCTACACTTCTCGGGATCTGATCTTACTGACTATTTTTCTGCCTTCAAGGGACTTTGGGGAGAATTGGAGGCCTATCATCCCTTGTCTACTGACTTGGCTACCAAGCAACGTCAACGCCAGGAGTTGCAGGTAGTTCAGTTCATGTGTGGGTTACCTGAATCATATGTTGGGGTTGTGGATCAGATCCTTGCCAGTGATCCACTACCTACTCTATAGAGTGCCTTTCAGTGTCTACAGAGACTGTCGTCATCCTCATCTGAATCGCCTTCTGAGACTGGCGATACCACTGCTCTTGTTGATATGTCAGGCCGTAGTCATGACCGTGGACGTGGTCGTTCTCACGAAACTCGTCCTCCTCTTGGTGCTGGGAGGGGGAGGAGTTCTTCTGGACGTGGAGCACCCTCTGGTCCTCCCAATGTTGCTCGCCCTCAGACTGGTCAACGGTTCTGCAGCTTTTGTGGGCGGTCTAATCATATTAAAGAAAAATGCTGGGAGAAATATGGAAAGCCTGCATGGGCTATTGCAGCTTATGATGCCCATGCTACCACAGAGGTAGTGTCACAGCCTACTGCTACTGATGCATCTAGTTCTACTACTGCTGACTTCATCCGTTCTGAGGTGGAGCGTCTACTGCTCGAGCGTATTGGGTCATCCTCTAGAGCTCATGCTGCTACATACTCTGGTTGTGATTCTACTTTCATCGGTGCCCCTCGCCTAGTACTGGTAATAAAAAATGGGTGATTGATTCGGGTGCATCGTCTCATATATTTGAAAATCAGTCTTTGTTTAAAACCTTATCTAGACCGGTCTCTAATTCTTTTGTTATGGTTGTGGATGGCTCCAAGACTGCTGTAGCTAGGATTGGAGACATAATCTCTCAATTTTTGTTAAAATCTTCTCTATATGTGCCTCGATTTCCACTTAACTTATTATCTGTTAGCAAAATTATGCGTAGCTTGAACTACAGTCTCACATTCATTCCTGGTACTTGTACTTTTCAGGACCTTCGCACGAGGATGAAGATTGGTGGGGGGCATGAAGGACCTGACGGCCTATATTATTTGGATGAATTAAAAAAGACAGACAACTTGGCGCTAGCTTCAGCTCTATCTTCATCAGTTTCAGCTTTGCAGTGGCACTACAGACTTGGACACCCATCTTCTAAAAAATGAAAGCATGTTATCTCTGGTGGAGGAACGCACAGTTTTCAGTGCGAGTCGTGTCAGTTAGGGAAACAGTCTAGAACTGTCTTTCCTAAACGGTCCCAGATTAGCAGTAAAAACATTTTTGATCCTGTTCATTCAGATGTATGGGGTTTGTGTCATGTGCCAAGTTTGTCTGGCAATAAATATTTTATTCTGTTTATTGATGATTTCTCTCATGCCACCTGGTTGTTTATGTTGAAAAATCGGTCTCAAGTGCTATCTACAATAAAATTCTTTTTTGCTGAAATAAAAACTCAATATTATGTACCTATTAAAATTCTAAGAACCGATAATGCTTTGGAGTTTGTTCAAAAAGAAGTTGGATTGTTTTGTCGATTTGTGGGTACTATTTATCAGACATCATGTGCCTATATGCCTCGACAAAATGGAGTTGTAGAAAGAAAGTATAGGCATTTACTTGAGGTTGCTAGAACTATAATGTTGCATTCTAATGTACCTAGGCATTTTTGGCCAGAAGCTATCCTAACTGCTTGTTTTCTGATTAATAGAATGTCGTCTTCTGTTCTGGGCAACAAGATTCCTGTTCAGGTTCTACAGCCTAATATAACTCTGTTTTCTGTACCTACACGGATATTTGGCTCTACTTGCTTTGTGCGGTTACTTGGACCAAACTATGATAAATTATCTCTTAGAGTAGAAAATTGTATTTTCTTGGGTTATTCTCGTACTCAAAAAGGGTATCGATGATATAGTCCTACTATGAAAAAATGGTTTACGAGTAGTGATGTAGCCTTTTTTGAGAATACACCTTTTTATTCTGCTAAAGGAGATACCCTGGATTCCGATATAATCACAGCACCATTGCCTATCACAACTGATTGCACTTTTGATACTTCATCTGCTGAAACTACTACTCCGCTTATTGCGTATAAACGCAGGAATAGGTCCCAACCTGCTCAAGACCCCCCCCATACAGCACCAATCTTCTCCTCAAGAAGGTCCTACTCCAACTGAGGTACATTCTGACTTAGATCTGCCCATTGCTCTCAGAAAAGGCACTCGTTCTTGTACTTCTCATAATATTGCTAATCATGTTTCTAATGCACACCTGAGTATTCATGCTAGTAACTTTGTGGCTGCTCTATCTTCTATTGTTGTTCCCAAGACTGTCCATGATGCCTTACAAAGCTCAGCCTGGATGACTGCCATGAAAGAGGAGATGACTGCTCTTACTTATAGAGGAACTTGGGAGTTGGTGGATCCACCTCCTGAGTGCAAACATGTTGGCTGCAGATGGGTCTATGTTGTAAAGTATCAACCTGATGGAAAAGTGGAACGTCTGAAGGCACAGCTGGTTGCAAAAGGGTATACTCAAACTTTTGGAATTGACTATTTTGAGACGTTTTCACCTGTTGCCAGACTTAACTCTGTCAGAGTTCTTCTTTCTGTTGCTATTAACTTAGATTGGCCTCTTATTCAACTGGATGTTAAAAATGCATTCATGTATGAGGATCTTCAAGAAGAGGTTTATATGGAGCAACCTCCTGGGTTTGTTGCTCAGTGGGAGTTACATAAAGTTTGCAGGTTAAAAAAATCTATTTATGGACTCAAACAGAGTCCTCGAGCATGGTTTGATAAGTTGAGTAAAATCCTGACTGCTTTTGGTTTTCTGAGGTCACAGGTTGATCATTCAGTCTTTACAAAAAAGACTTCTTCTGGTATTGTCCTTCTGATTGTTTATGTTGATGATATTGTTCTATCTGGCAGTGATTATTCTGAGATTCAGGCTACTAAAACACACATGTGCAAACATTTTGCTACTAAAGATCTGGGGAGGCTAAGATATTTTATGGGCATTGAGGTATCTAGGACTTCTAATGCTCTTGTTTTATCTCAGAGGAAGTATGTTCTTGACCTGTTACAGGAGACTGGGATGCTTGGTGCACGTCCTGCTGATACTCCTCTGGATCCCAATATTAATTGGGATGATGATTCTTCTCCTATGTTTCCAGACAGTAAAAAAATATAGGAGACTGATTGGTAAGATGATTTATCTGACTGTTACTAGAGCCGATATTTCTACTGTTGTTGGTCTTCTTAGCAGGTACCTGGATAAGCCTAGACAGTGTCACTGGGATGCTCTCTGTAATATTCTGAGATATCTTAAGAAATCACCTGGCAAAGGCCTCTATTATAGAAAGCATGGACACTGTTCTTTGGAAGGCTACTCTGATTCTGATTATGTTGGAAGTAAGATTGACAGAAAATCTACTTCAGGCTACTGTACTTATGTTGGAGGTAATATGGTCACTTGGAGAAGTAAAAAGCAAAATGTTGTTGCCAGATCTAGTGCTGAAGTTGAATACATGGCGATGGCCCACACTGCTTGTGAGCTCCTATGGGTACAATCTCTTTTAAAAAACTTTGGGATTGAGTCTTCTGCTGCTATCCCTATGCACTGTGACAATAAAGTTGCTATCCTCATTGCTAATAATCATGTATATCATGAGCAAGGAAGAAAATGTCTGATTCGATGCCGTTTCGGTGGTCACATAAATAGAAATTTCGACAAATTTCGACAGAAATTTCGATAAATGTGTTCTTGGCATTTTGACGGCAAAATAAACGAATTAATTTATGAAATTTTACCAGAATGATCTACTAGTGTAGATCTACTCAAATATGTAATAATATTTCATATTAGATATGTGGGGGTGGGGTCTCGTTATTTTTCAGTGAATGACCCTGAACTGTTTCGATGGGCATTTCGATGGGGATTTTTGATGTCAATTTGCAATGGCAAAATTAATGAACTAAGTCATTATAGTTTGCAAACACAAACTGTGCAAAAAAATATGCTCTAGCTAGTACATAGTATATAAAAAAGTAATAAAAAAATCGATGATCTGCCTGTTTCGAAAGTTTCGTCAATCAATTTCAATGTCCGATTGCCACAGAAACAGAAATTTCGCCAAAAAAATCGACAATTTCGTTGAAATTTTGAACATTGATCATGAGTGCACAAAGCATATTGAAGTCGATTGTCATTTCATTCAAGAGACTATCTTATCTGGCAAGATCTGCACTCCATTCACTCGCACAGAAGATCAAGTTGTTGATATGTTTACAAAGCTGCTGGCCAAGAAAATTTCAACTCGCTTGTGGACAAGTTGGGCATGATTGATATCTATGCTCCAACTTGAGGGGGAGTGTTAATATATGTCTTTACTTACTGTCTTGTTATTTTACTTTTCTATTTGAACCTACATGTAATTGTTCCACTAGTATATATATCAAGGTACACACATTGTGTAACCCTACGCTTCCGCAATTTGCTTTGTCTCATAACCCAACTAACTAGACAGGCAGCCAATATGGGACTAAACCACAGACTTTACAAAACCAACTAGAAAAATATCAAATAACACCTAAAACATATGGAAACTAATAAGACATGATAAATGCTACTCAAATAACCATGCCAAAGGCTACGAGCATCCTACACCACAAGGCCTATATGTAAGCATCAAGTACTCAACTTCAGCTATAGCCAATGTAGGACTTTACCACGCGGCTTAACAAAAGCTTAAAATTAAAAACAATAAAAGAGTTTAAAAATCCAAATTAAAATAGAAAAATAGCTAAATATCAACCAAACATTATACATGAGTACGTGAAGGCCGTGTACGTCCTTTATCAGGTAGGCATGTGTCTTTGGTGGACACAGGTTTCTGTATTTGTAATTCCAATGCTACAGAGTTTATTTTCCGAATCAAACTAATGGGTCTTCCCATTCAATTCAAAAATATTTTGCACACCAAATTTGAGGTCCTTCATTTTTCAACAGTTGTCGAATTGATGTGTTGCGGGAATAAATACTGCCCAAATAAGCTAAAATTTAGTATTTGGAGCATCTGTGTGATGACAATGACGAACAATGAAGTAGATTCTAAAAGCAACATTGCATCATCTATTCAGAAAAAGAAACTGGCACTAGAGACGCATCTTTGGTAGACTCATTAGCTAAAATGAAATAAAATACTTGCAGTAGCATTACAGATTGTGTAGTAGTCTAGTAGAGATGCATCTTCGGTAAACCGAGGTTTGTGATTTTGTGTTTCAGATGCTACAGCATCCATGCAATGGATCTTCATGTACAATACATAAATACCATTTCGAATTTGTTTAGAATTTTCAAACTCTTTGATTAATCCATTTTTCATTAGAAAGTTTGTAGCCCTCTAGACCCATGTTAATTTTAAGAGTAAATATGTATCCAAGACATTTTAGAATCATTGTGCAGCATCTCTGTGACTGCAATCACAAAGCATAGACTGGATTGGAAAATAGAATTCATCAACTAAATAAAAAAAATTGTTAAAGTGTAGGGATCTACTTGTAATATGTAAATCAGGGACTTGTTTGTAAAAGATCTCGTATATATGTATATATATAATAAAACTAGAATAGAATCGGTTTTGCGTAGAATCGGTTTTTTCTTATGGCTATAATTATCAATATACATATTTGATGAGGAAAGTAAATTGATAGCGTTGATTAATAATGATAAGATAGGCACATCAAAAATTTGAGCTCATTTGGACAAATATAGCCTGTGGAATACAAAATATTGTATTGAGATGATTAAAACAAATTCAAATTCTCTCCTTATATAGGATAAGTGAGAAGGACAACTACAGAATCCAATTATATGGGATAAAAGATAAGAGAGTAAAACACAAAACACATAGTAGTAAATAACACCAAATACGAAATATATTAACACTCCCCCTCAAGCTGGAGCAGAGATATCTCGCATTCCCAGCTTGTCCACCATGGCGAATCTGAACTTCAGCAGAGGTTTTGAGAAAATGTCAACAAGTTGATCTTCAATCCTGATGTAAGGAATGGATATGCGTTTGGACATAATAGACTCCCTTACAAAGTGACAGTCCACCTCAATTTGTTGGATACTTTCATGAAATGTAGGATTGCTTACAATGAAGATGGAAGTTTTGTTATCACAATACAATGGGACAGGTTTAGAATCACATATTCCAAATTCTATCAAAAGACCTTGAACCCGCATCAACTCGCAAGTGGTATGAGCCATGACTTGATACCTGGCTTCAGCGCTAGACCGTGCAACACAGTTTGTTTTTTAATACACCAAGTAACAAGATTACCTACTACAAAAGTGCAATAACCAGAGGTAGATTTGCGATTAGATCAGCTACTAGCATAGTCTATATCAGAATAGCCAATAATCTTGCACTGCTCAGTTTGTCTATATACCTTTTCCAAGAGAGCCTTTTAAGTATTTGAGAACATGGCAGACAGCATCATTGTCGAGGCTTGTCTAGATACCTACTAACAAGTCCAACTGCAAATGTGATATCAGCTCTAGTAACAGTTAAGTAGATGAGTTTACCAACTAGTCTTTTATACTGCTTTTTATCTGAATATGGAGGAGAAGAGTCATCATCGCAGTTTGTGTTAGGATCAAGAGGAGTGTTGACCGGCTTGGCTCCCGACATTTTGATTTCTTGCAATAGATCAAGAACATACTTGCTTTGGGATAGACAAACTCCAAAGGAAGAATGTGATACTTCAATTCTCAGAAAATAGTGAAGTTTTCCTAGGTTTTTAATGATAAAATGTCTGCCACGATATTCCTTAGTAGCTTAAATGACATTATGATCACTATTGTGTACACAACTAGAATCACTAACCCGACATTAGTTTTTTCACGAACGCCAAATGGTTAGAATGAGAGAATCTAAAGTCAAACTTAGTAAGAATATGACTTAATTTATCAAACCATGCCTGTAGGCTTTGTTTAAGACCATAAAGTGCTTTTCTTAGCCGGCAAACCTTAAAATACTCCCCCTAGCAAAAACAACTAGAAGGTTATTCTGTATAAACTTACTCATGCAAGTTGTATTAGAACGCATTTTTTACATCTAATTGAAATAAGGACCGACTATTACTATCAGCAATAGAACTAAACACACGAACTAAATAAAGACTGGCAACAGGAGAAAAAGTTTCAAAATATTCTATTCCATAGGTCTGTGTATATCCTTTTACAACCAGGTGAGCTTTGATGCTCAAGTGTGCCATTTAGATGATATTTGACAGTAAAAATCCATTAGCATCCCATAGTAGAGATATGTGCAAGGGATACAACCATATCCCAAGTATCTTAATTATTATGAGCGCTCATTTCAGCTTCCATGGCATGGCGCCAGGCAGGATGTTGCAGGGCCTCAACAACATTTTTAGGGACATAGACTGCAGAGAGAGTAGAGGTGGTGTGGGCAAAGCTAGTGCCAAGGTTAGCATTAGAACAAAAAAATTGATAGGATGTAAAGTACAAGAACGCACTCCTTGCCGCAAACCAATTGGAAGATCCAATTCGGAAGTTACTTGAGTGGTGCCTTGACCTGCTTATTGAAGGTATAGGATTGAAAGATTGAGGAGCCATGGAGGGAGTTGTAGTTTTACGGCATCGTTGATGAAACATGAGTCGTGAAGAATGAACAGAAGGATGATCTTGTGAATCCGGCTCAATGGAAACAGGAAGAGAGGTATCAACTAGCAAATTCGTGGATAGAGTCGAACATGTTTTAGAAAAGCACGATGTATTTTCAAACAAGACTACATCCGGAGTCACACACTACTTTTTAATATCCTTTCTTAGTTCTAGAGAGTAGACGGGGGTAGGGAAGTTGGGGGTGGCAGCGGGCTAGGGGTTGGGTGGGTTTTGGTGGGTGGCAGTTGGGTAGGGTGGCGGCAATAGGCAAGGCTGGGAGAGGGTGGGGCAGCAAGGGATTGGAGGCAGGGGAGTGGAGGAGGTGAAGGAGCAGGGGAGGGAAGGAGGCGGGACGGGCGAGGAATTGGAGGGGGCGGGGCAGGCACGAACATAGTGACAAGTTCGGGATTCGGCAATTTTTTGGCTGGCCGGAAAATTCGAAATTTGGAAAAAAATCGTGAAAAAGTCGATATATTTTGGTCAATGTTCGGTCAACCAATCGGAAATAATCGAGCATAAGTCATCTATGTATATACATATATATACTTATCTATACACATATATACATATATGTATATGTTCACTTATATGTATATATATATATACATATATGTATATATACATATAAATATATGTATATACACATATATACATATGTTTGTATATATATACATACATATTAGATACACATGTAATTATTAAGGTCACTATACATACAATCATATTGAATGAAAAAAGTAGGAAAAGAATTAAAGAATAGTTGAATAGTAACAATGGACTGTTGGGAGAGTGGGGGGTTGGAGGTTTAGTGTATATCAGGAATTTTTGTGTACATGGTTTGGTAAAAAAAGAGCAAACGACATAAAAGAGAAAAATCGTGAAAAAACGTGAAAAGTCGCGAAGAATCGTGAAAAATCGTATAAATCGCGAAAAGGCGAGAAAATTCGTGAAAATTTGGGACGTATTAATCGTAGTGAATATTCAGGAGCCTATAAAATCACAAAAAATCACCGATTTTTCATAATATTCGAAGACTTTTGTTACTATGGGCACGAAGAGGAGGGATTAGAGAAGGGAATGGGGGTAGGCAAGGAGAGGAAAGTGTTGTTGATGATGGTTGGTCAAATGGGGTTAGGTTAGGGAAAGCATTAGGGTTAGGAGAGGATTAAGGGGGATCATAAGACTCTGATACCATGTAGAATATAAAATATATTGTATTAAAATGATTAAAACAATTACAAGTCATCTCCTTATATAGGATAAGTGAGGCGGACCACTATTAAATCTAGCAATATGGGATAAAAGATAAGAGAGTAAAGCACAAAATAAAAAATAGTAAATAACACAAATACTAAATATGTCAACATAGCCCTTGCATCTTAACATAGCAAAATCGGTGGCCTAGAACTATTAAATGGCAATTTTTGTACAAGTTAAATGGACAGCCTAAAAGTATCCAAATGACTTGAAAATTAGTTTATAGATATTTCATGAGATGAAGATTAAGATCCTACAGTTGGATTTTTCTTTTGATCGATGGAACATGATAAATTGTTGAGTTTTTTTGTGCTCGGCTAGAACCGATTCTAGCCTACTCTCTCTATATGTATAGAGAGAGAGAGAGAGAGAGATGGGTGGGGCATGTCCTTTAAGTGTAGCAACCCTCAAGCTCTCAATCTATGTTGCAATCCGATTTGGGAAGAGTCGATCTAACTCGTGTCAACAGTAGCCAATGCTATAGATAGAGAGAGAGAGAGCACAAGGAGGTAAATTCATACAAAGACACTAACAGATTTACAATTGTATGCGCTTTTTACACTATACATAACAAACATGAAGCAAGAAGCACCTCCTTCTCAAGTAAACTTCAAAATCAATATCCATGAAACAAATTACAAAATGCTCGATTCCACTGCCTGAACATGAAGCAAGAAGCAACTTATCCTCTGTTCTCTAGGCCCCATGCATCCTCTCCTATACAACTTTGAATGGTATTATGAAGCCAAATCAGCCGTATGTTTATGCTTCACTCTAGTTTAGGATAGTTTGTGGTTCTGATCCATTTGGAAATTATCGAAGTCAATAGGACTTCATTTATTGCAATTTTATGCCCAAATCAGCCCTTGATCACCCCTAGTTAATTTACCAACAACATTGCTTTGTCGCATGTACCCAAGGTTTTTTTATTGTTGTAACAAGTTAGAATTTTGTTTCTATGAGTAACTAGCATGGTATCAAAAATCGTCGAAGATGGACAAAAGTTCGATGATTTTGTTAGTGTCAACCATTGAATTAAAAAGCGGACGCCTAGCCGCTTGAGCGGCCGCTTAAGCTGCAAAGGCCATCCGCCTAATATTGCCCTTAGGCGCCCGCTTTTTTCCCGCTTCATTCAAATGCCCGCTTTTTTCGCGCTTCACCTGCTTTTTGCCCGCTTTTTGGCCGCTTTTTTCCCGCTTTTTGAAAAAAATGCTGCTGTAAGCATGTAATGTTAATTAATTATATAATCCAAGTAGTATTGAGTATAATATATGAAGCTTGTATACATTAAATGTTCTATGATATACCTAGTCCTACTTTATAATGCAAACTTTGTATGTAAGCTGTATATAATAGGGTACTGCTGTAATATATCCAAGTAAATATCATATTACTCTATTATACTTCTAATGGTTTTACTGATTTTACTGATATTCTTGCAGATTTCGTTCATTAGTAATTGATACTACTGGTTAGTATTACTGATTTCCTTAGAAATATATTTTTTATATACACATACATGTAAATTTGTATATAAATATATAAGAGTTTAAGCATCCGCTTTTTCAAAAATCGCCCGCTTAAGCGTCCGCCTGCCGCTTGAGCGGCTACAAGGTCCCGTCTGCACGCCTCCCGCTTCCCGTTTTTTAATACATTGGTGTCAACAGTTGGCGATGACGAATTCACAGAAACATGCTCACTCCACAACATGCTCAACATTTCTTCGAAGTTGTCAACATCCGTCCATTTGTCGACGAAGTTGACTCGGGTGGTTCGGGTCCATTCAAAAATTCCCCAACTTCCTCGACATCAATCAAAGTTGGCAACATTATTCTGGTGTTTTATGAAGTTTGTTGTGTGAGGGGGAGAAAGTGTTGGAGCTTGAGTTAAGGTAATTTTGATGTTATTTTTTATTATTGTAAGCTAATATTAATAGATCTACCCCCTCTCTACTAGATCTACCATAGATTTACACCATTTTTATCTGGTTCTTTTGTTGTCAAAAACTTTATATAAGGAAGAACTCTATGGTCAGGAGACGATTGTATGTAAATGTGTATTTTTCTACATATGCAAACTTATATGGATGGCTATATGTAGACATGTATTGTGTTTTTTAGCTAGATTTGATGCAATGTGTCAATTTTCATCACAAAATGATGATTTTTTAGCTCAATTTTGTCAAAAATGTGTCAAAGTTTAGTTGTAAAAATCCTTGATGTGTCCACAAACTTCCACTTCGACACCTGTAAAAGTCGACGCGCACAAGTTTTCAAAATAATGATTGCATATTGGAGTTTCTTATAAAACCAGAAAGTGTAGTCATCATATTTATCAGCATCTTTCCAAACACAATATGCACACGAGCAATCCAAGATTACATTATTACGATGTACTGCAAGGTAGGAATATATTTCAAAAAAAAACTGCCTACCTCGAGTCGACGAGTTTGCACAAAATTCTTGTCAACAGAGGTATGATTGGAGAAAACACCATCCATGTTCGAAGGAAATTTGCCTTCGGTTGTTTCATCGGAAGTTAAAAGCGCATTGAGGATATGGATAAGACAGCATAGAATACCAGAATCCAATAAAGGTTGTTTGTCAATGGGCTGAGTAAAAACAGCATCAGTAGCAGTTTAATAATAAGAGAGCAACATAAATTTAATGCAGAGAGGAATGTATAAGAAACACATAATACATAAAAAATCTGATATTCAATAGAAATTCATTGACATTAATACTCTAAATGTTACGGTTCCTAAACAAACTGTCAAATAGTAGATCATTTTTAATGTGAAATCGATTTCAGAGAAGGGAGTCGTCCAAAAAGACTAAACTTGAAAGCTTATATCTCATCTTAACTCCCTTCAAAGTATGCAATGGTTACAAAACATTCATTCAATTTTAGGTTAAGTATAGTAGTGTGCATCTTCTTTAGTTATGCAAGCTAAGGTTTCAAAGTGAACTGGAACATGTACGACAGTTAAACTGCTACTTATAAGTTGAAAAAATCCTTTATGGACTATTTCACGCACAGCGTTCTTTTCTCAACTATACTGGGTAATTGCTGGAGTAAATGAAGAATTAGCTTTAAACTCTTATTTGCTCGTTTAGGTCGTGCCCCGCAGTTAAGAATCGCGCTATTCCCAAGACAAATACACAAATGTTCTCCCTTCCTATTTAGCGGCTAAAAAGATCTTTATGTTTGAAGTGTGCAAGTGTGTTTGAGCATAAATGTGAATTTCAATCCAATGGCTTTTATCTGCACAAAAATATTACAAATGATCCATAAATGTCTTATGTTACAACAAAAGAGGTCCTTTCATACTTAATGGCTAAGATTTAAAGCATGCATGACATTGATTTTTATGAATTATATGCATGTATAGTCCTGAATCGCCATCTAGCTCTTATCAATAAAAGAACATTTTAACATTGTCAAAAATTAAAAAATAGGGGAGTCTGTTGAGAGTCTCTTAAACTCTCAAGAAAAGCTTCATTCAATGATCCGGACCTCTACAGCAAACATCGCCATTTTCGGGATGCATATTAGCATCTCAAGGGAATCGGGTGTTGTCCTAACCACATTGAGTAGGTCAAACACAATGGTTTTCACACTACAGTTAACTCTTCCAAGGATATTCTGGATTATGTTGGCTCTGATCTATGAGGCACTTCTCATGTTCCTTTCAAGGGTGGTGCTAAATACATGATGGATACCATCATTGATGATTAAATATGAAAGGCTGGGTTTATTTTCTCATAATCAATGTTTTAGAAAGCATGAAGCGGGAAAAGTGGACAATCAAAGTTTCTGTATATATAATTTTTTATCATTCATATATTTTTCCAACTTGTATACATATAGTAAGCCTATCTTTAGTAGAAGTACAGCCTACACATTTATATAAATAATAATCATTTAGTAGTACTATGTTGCATCTGCACAGTAATATAGTACTACGAGCAGTATTTATATAATACTTTCATACATAAGTCCAGACCTAGTTATATACTACAGTAGCTTATTAGTTGTTTAATACTATGTTGCATACACTTTGTAACAAGTCTCTGAATTTTACGAAAAGTTGGCGATTTTTCACGATTGTGTAGGCTCCGACATGCTGGTCGCTGATTGTTCACTTTTTCCCCCTTTTTTCACGATTCATACGATTCTTCATGATTTTACATGATTTTTCACGATTTTTCTTTTTCAAGTCGTTTGCTCTTTCATGTTTCTAATTTCTAAATTGTGGTGACTTATAGCTTCACCAACCGAAAAGCATCAACTCGAAGTACTTATAGAAGACTCCATTCTTTTCATTTCTCTTTTTGCTATTGAATCTTTATTGTTCTTCCCTCTCTCCCTTCCTCACCTTCGTAGGGATCCTAATCTCTCAGTGCATCTCAATTTAATATTCTTTTGTTAAATCAACAAATAGGAAATCCTCCTAACATATTTTTATATATTTGCCTCTTATCTCCAATTACCATTACCATATATGCTCAATGTTCAATTAATTAATATTGTTGTTTCACATGTTTTCAAAAATTATTATTTACATTATTATCATCCAACTTTTCATTTTTTTTTCTTTTTTCACTTAATGTAATTGTATATCTAGTGACCTGAATATTTACATGTATCTGATATATACATACATACATATATGTAGCCAACTTATTCTCGATTATTTTTGGATAGTTGACCAAACTTTGACCAAAATTTATCGATTTTTTATCAGCTTTTCCCCAGTTTTCTGAATTACGGCTTTTCATGGCCAACCGAAAAATTGTCGAATCCCAAAAGCTATGTGCATACATAATAGTTTTTAGTAGTATAATACTACTAACCCTTAAAAAATAGCATAATATTACAATATAGTCAATATTATGCAGAAATATGGTATTACACAGGTATATGATATAAATAATATATATGTTATTACAAATATTTTAGCATAATACTAATTACTTGGTATTAACATAAGTATAATGTTACAAATTATTACACCATAACAGATAGTAGCACAGTAGTAGACAATAGTTATGCAACATATAAGCACATAATATGCAATACTATAGTATGATAGATATGAGTTGATCCACATGTAAGCAGATTTGTATAATATATAAGTACTCACTTAGTTATACAATGCAATACTATCACATTATATACTGCATAGAAGCAGAATATTGCATACTATTATACAGGTGGATTGAAACAAAACCGTACTATTCAAACGACCTACTAAATGCAATTTGAAGGCAGGCCCAGGCAGGTGCTCAAATTGATGGCAATTTTAGGCAGCCAAAGCGATGGTTCACTTAAGGGGCCGCCTAGAATGCTTTTAAAAACAGTGCTCATAAGTGAAGACGGGGTGTACTCAACTTTTAAACAACAGAAAGCTCTTGTTGACAATCAAACAGACAATAGCATAAAGACTTTACAGATTGATAACGTCTAAATCTTATATAATAAGGAGTTCGGTAATTCATGCAAGGGCCGTAGCATCAAAAGATATTGAGATATACAGCTGTCTTTTATTTGTTGTTTTTAAGTCTTTCTTACTTAAGTATCTTGTCATGGGATTTGTATAAGAGGCCCATTAGGGTTTTTCTGTTTGCTTCCCTGTACAACCTCCTATTTTATAGGAGTGAGTTTTCCCTTTTCTACATATAGAAAGATGGCACACTTCCACTTGGTATCAGAGCAGAATACCTAATTTGGGTCCTTCCACAGCCAGTATTGTCCCCACCATCTCTCCTTCCCACCTCCTACTTTCTCCCTTCTCCATCGTCACTGCTGATCACGCTTAAGGGTATCTACTCCCCTTTCTAACCCTATCCTCTTCTTCAACAAGAGGATCCAGGGACATGGCCGAGGGTCTTTCCAATGGTCTAATGCCCTGAAGACTATTGTTTTAGAAAACCGTTTAGCAATTTTTTGTGGTCATCCATGACCACCTATTATAGGGTTCTATCCATCTTGTTATAGATATGATTGGGTCTATCCAACATATCTCTCTCCTTCTTGGTGAACCATAGTGTTTGCTATTTATTCTGGGTCATTTGTGACCTTAAGCTGCTGATTTGCCGCCGCCTAACATAGCGTGCATGTGACTCAACACGGCGTGTTGCCGCCGCCATCTGCTCTAGAATTGATGTAGTTCCCCGATACCTAACACGGCGTGTTACTTTCCTGTAAGGAACGAGGTATCCAATACTGATGTCGTTTCGACGGCCTGTTACTGGTATACCGACGGAAATATCGACATATGCAATCTTGACCGTTTCGACGCCAAAATGAACGAATTAAATCATGAAATTTTACAGGTGTAATCTCTACACCTAAATGCATCGTTTTGTGCAATAAAATTCTATAAGGGGTATGTGGGGGGGCTGTCCATCATGTGGGAGATAGGGAACATGTCCAGTTTTCTAGGGATTTTGATGAAGGATTTTGATGACAAAATGTTGGAATTAAGATTTGGAATTTTACTAGCACAATCCATAAACATAAATATACACACTTATGCAATAATATACAAATTTACAACCCATGAATAGCATAATAACTTACTAACTCATTTTAGTTGTATGTCAAGTTACACATTGATTCTCCATAGTATATTGAGTATATGGCCGGCATATTGCTCCCATGACATGTACATTATGTAAGGTTAGTTGTCTAAAGTTAGGGATGCTCGTACACGTCATGTACAATACTATATAAGTATATAATGCTCATTTGTATTATGTACTCAAAACACGATATATTTTAGAATTTTATTTAAAATTGAGTTTCTAAAAGAAAGACTATAAACAATAAAGAGGTGTTATTTAATGATTAAAAGCACTTTTGAAAGCTTGCCAAATAATAACTTTCACTTACACAACATTAATACACAATTATATAGAAAATTAGATAACTCGTCAATTTTTATTACTTTTGAAAAACAAAAATATATAGTTCCACTATACTTTCTTTTATATATTTTCACATTACTCTTTATTAGAACGTCTTGTACTAAACATAAACAAGTAACTAATTATAACAGTAGTTATTGTAATAGTACTAGTTATTAGATAAATTGCATGATAATAGTAATTAATAGCGTTGTAATTTGGTAGATCTAGTGATAATAATGTAGATCGACACAATACACATGTAGATGTATGTATAGTTAGCACCAAACATATCAAACTTGGAGCAATACTACCTTTTGGCGGTAGAAAATCATTTTTTAGGTGAAAGTGGAACAAGATAGTAGGAAAAAGAGATGGAGAGGTTGCAAATGGTACAAAGTGGAAGATATTAATTAAGCTACGTTGATTTGGGTAGATTTGAACTCCAATTGCTTAAAAACACCCAAATGCACCTTCTTTTCTCCTCCCAGGAAGTACAGCAGTCATTCTCGCAAAAAAGGGCATACCCATCAATATATCAGCGGTTTTGGTCGATACAGTGACGGCAATAGTGCATTTTTCACTGAAACCATCGAAAAGTGGTGATATTGGCGGTATACTCGTCGGTATACCGATACTTGCGGGCCTATTGGTACGTGTGCATGTTTCCATATCGGATGGTGTTGGTATCAATTTTTCGGTCGAAATATCGCATGTACCAACGATATCTCATTCCTTGCTTTCCTGACATGACGTGTCACTAGCTGATGTTGATTCTCTGTTGTTGCTTAGTGCTAATATTACACGACGTGTCAACTCTAGACACGTGTCGCTACTTCTAGAAACTACTGTCTCGACGCCTAACACGACGTGTTACTTTCTTGACACGCCATGTCACTGTCTGTTGTTGATTCTTTGTCTTGGTGTTGATTCACTGCCTGGAGACTACACGACATGTTGCAACTAGACATGCCGTGTAGCTATTGTTCTGGATCTGCTGGTGTACTCTCTACACGTCGTGTACTTTTCAAACACAATGTATCATGTTCCTGTTGTTCTATCTTTTTGGAATCATGGTTTCATCCTCTTCTGCTACTGAGATCCTTGAGTCAAATGGTAGATGTGTCACTTCTATTAAGCTCAACGGGTCCAATTATATCTTATGGGCACGTTCTTTTTAAATCTACGCACTCCTCAGGCAAGCTTGAGCATCTCACAGACCTTCTTCCTCCTAAAGATGAAATGACTAACGAAAGGAAACCTAACTATAAGAAATGGGTAGAGCGTGATTCTCAAATCCTCTCTTGGATTCTAAATAGATATGAACCCCATGTCTCCACCAATCTTCTCTTCACTGATACAGCCAAGGAAGCTTGGGATCATATTGCTCAGGTATATCCTAGCAAGGGAAATGCCTCCCGAGTTTTTGAACTTTATAAATGTCTACATTCTCTAAGACTTGAAGAGTACATCGTTTGCTTCACATTTCGACAATTTCAAAGGGATTTGGGGCGAGCTCAAACTCCATCATCCCTTGTCAACTAATCTCACTAAACTATAAAAGCAACAACATGAAGCTCAGTTTTGTCAGTTTTTGGCATCACTGCCTCCTAGCTCTGAAGATGTTTGTCAACAAATCCAAGCATCTGAACCCTTGCCCATGTTAGACGATGTCTATGTCCGGCTATCTCGCTCGGTGTCCTCTACTACAAAAGAAGAGCATGCTTCTCTAGTTGTTGTTGGACAAGGACGTGGTAATTCTACTCGTGGATGGGGCAGCAACAATGGCGGAAGAGGGTCCTCTCCTCTTCGGTCTAGGTTCCACAACTTCTGCAAATGAACTAATAATACTAAAGACAAATGTTGGAAGAAGCATGGAAAGCTAGAATGGGCAAACCAAGTATCCACTATTGATGTTGTTGGAGAATGTACCTCTAGTGGAACCAATCCTCAGATGGTAACATTGAGTTTGCCTGATCTTGATAAGCTAATCAAATCCGCCTCTACTATTACTACCACACCTCAGGCAAATATTGCCCAACACACAGGTGATCCTTCTTGTCTTCAAGCTTCTTCCTCTTCGACAAAAGAAGATTGGATTGTTGATTCCGATGCTACAGCCCATATCAGTGGTAATGAGAATCTCTTCACCTACCCAAAGATATCCAAATATCATCCTCTTTTGTGTCTCGCAGATGAGTCTACTTTCCGATTGTCGAAATAGGAGATGTTAATATCACCTTTCTTAAATCTATTTTTTTTTTGCCTAGATTTCCCTTGAACTTGATGTTTGTCGGTAAAATTACCAAGACTTTAAACTGCAATGTAACCTTCTTTCCTTACATCGTCTCCATGCAGGATCTCATGACGAAAAGATGATTGGTGGGGGATATGAAGGTGGAGATGGTTTGTATTACCTACAGATTTTGTCCACTTTGCCTGCTAATGCTCTGGTGACCTAGTCTAGCTCTCTTTCTCAATGGCACCTGAGACTTAGTCATCCTTCTACCCAATGTTTTAAAAAATGTTGAAGCGGTAAGTGTGCGGACAGCACCTTGTAACTGGTTAAGCGGTAAGCAGCCGATTAAACGGTCAATTTTTGAAAAAACGGACTTTAGTTTCCTATATAATTTTATACAAAATTACACACATATATATAAATACAATACTCTTTGGAACTTTTATATATATCTAAACACTCTACCCAACAATACAAAACACCCAAATAGTTTATAAGATAGCTATAAGACAATAACTATAGCCATAATATAGTAAACAATAAACTTGACATGGATAAAACACCCTACATACATGATACAAAAGAAAATTTTCGTCACATGTTTACATAGCTAAGCAGTAAACAATGGACTAATTATTGGATACCTTACTAACATAATTGTTATATGTGCATATCATCAATTAGGCATACATTATAGCAGTACATTTAAATAAAGTATGGATTCTAAATTAGATAACAGTCATACATTACAGCAGTAAATCAATTAGTCATACCCAGGTTTATCATAGGATATTTAATGTATATAAGTTAATATATTATAGCCAATAATACTTGGGACCATATAGTTTACTGAATGTTACAGGTGTACAACTGTATTTTAGAAAAACGGACAAAAATCGGCCAAAAAGCGGGAAAAAAAGGGCAAAAAGACAGAAAAAAGGGGGAAAACGGGTGATTTATTACAAACCGGTTAACCGGCGAGTTTGGCCATTTTTAAACGGCCTGGGTGATGGGCCGATTAATCGGCCGTTTAATCGGCCGCTCAAGCCGTTTTTCATTTCACTACTTCTACCATTAAATTGAAGTCTTTATTTCCCAGTTTGTCTTGTGAAAATTTTACATGTCAGTTTTGTCAACTTGGAAAAGACCACCGATCTGTGTTTTCTCCTCGTCGTGACAACAAGAGTCCAAGTTTGTTTTATTTAGTTCACTCTGATGTCTCGGGACCATATCGTATTGGTAATAGTATGGGCTTGCTATATTTTGTAACATTCATTGATGACTAGTCTCGTGCCACTTGGCTTTATCTTTTAAAATATCGTTCTAAAATTTTAGATATTTTCTCCAATTTCTTGAATGAGGTAAAGACTCAATCTTTTGCTACTCCTAAGTTTGTTCGCACTGATAATACCTCTGAATATATGCAACATGGTTTTCAAAAGATTTGCATCTCCAAAGGAGTTGTTCATCAAACCTCTTGTTCCTATAGCCCACAGCACAATGGTGTAGCTGCAAGGAAAAACATACATCTTCTTGATGTAGCTCTTACGCTTAAAATTGAAATGAGAGTTACTAAATTTTACTGGTTGATGCCATCCATTTAGCAAACTACCTCATCAACCTTATGCCTTCCTCTGTTTTACAAAATAAAATCCCCTACCAACTTCTCTATCCTCATGAACCAATTTTTTCCCTACCACCAAAAGATTTCGACAACCTATGTTTTGTTCACAATCACCAACCCGGGCGTAATAAACTTTCTCCACGAGGTTTTCGTTGTTGTTTCCTTGCTATCCTCAAATACAAAAGGGATATAAATGTTTTGATCTTGTTGCACATCTATTGTATGTCAATGCAGACATCACCTTTTTTGAAGATACATCCTTCTTTTCAGAACATAGTAAATAGGTGTACTTGCTACTGCGCCACTTCCTAATGTGCCTCCCTTGGAAGAGTCTTCTACCCCTGTTCTAAAAGTGTATGAGCGGCGAAACAAAAGACCTCGACCTGCAGTATCCCCTGCTATGACCTCTTCTGAGACTGATAATTTACCACAATATGGTGGTAATACTACTGCATCTATTCCAGTTTCTGATTCTGACATTCCTATTGCAATATGGAAAGGACAGCGTTTTGGCGCCCAATATTGTATTTCTCAACATGTTTCTACATATCATCTAAATGCTTCTATGGCACAAAATAATGTTGCTTTATCTGCTATTTCTATCCCAAAGAACGTTCAGGAGGCACTCCTACATCTTGGATGGACATAGGCTATGGATGAGGAGATGGATGCTCTTCAATCCCCTGGGACATGGGAACTTGATGATCTCGCTACGGGTAGCAATCATGTCAGTTGTCTTTGCCTGATGAGACGGTTGAACGTTTGAAGGTGAGATTGGTTGCTAAGGGCCACAGATAGGAACTTGAGGTTGATTACTTTGAAACTGTTTCACCTATTGCTCGTCTTAATTCTGTGCGCATTATTATTTCTATTGTCGTTAATCAAGGATGGCACTTGCATCAGTTGGATGTAAGAATGTCTTTTTATATGGAGATTTGCATGAGACTATCTATATGTTACAACCTCCAGGTTATGTTGCTCAAGGGGAGTATTAAGGGAAAGTTTGCCTTCTTAAGAAGGCTATTTATGGCCTCAAGCAGAGCCCCCGAGCATAGTTTGACAAATTCTCCCTTATACTGCACAGATTTGATTTCACACGGTGTGATCATTTTGTATTTATCAAGACCACTACTTTTGGAATTATTATTCTCGTTGTTTATGTGGATAATACCATTTTGTCTAGTAGTAATGACTCAGGGATTGTTGATACAAAGAAATATCTTTTGAAGCACTTGTAACCAAAGATTTTGGACGTCTTCGGTATTTATTTGGCATTGAAATGGAGTATCTCTATTACAGAGGAAGTATACTCTAGACTTACTGATTGAAACTGCTATGTTGGGTTGTCGGCATGCGGTCTCACCTATGGATCAAGCACATGATCTATGAGCTGAATCTACTCAACCCTTAGAAGATAAATATTGCTACAAGCTACCGGTTGGTAAACTTTTGTATCTCACTGTTACTATGCCAGATATATGCTTTGTTGTAGGAGTTCTTAATCAGTGTATGGATTGCCCTAGGCAGTGTCATTGGGAGGCAGCATGTCATGTCCTAAAACATTTGAGGAACTCACCTAGACAGGGATTGTTTCATAAAAGAAATGGACATCATGATGTAACTGGATATGCTCATGATGATTATGCAGGGTGTAAATCTGACAGGAGATCCATTTCTGGTTATTGTACCTTCATAGGAGGTAATCTAGTTACTTGGCGAAGCAAGAAACAAAATGTTGTTGCTAAATCCAGTGCAGAGTCTTGAGTATCGTGCAATGGCACATACTACTTCTGAGTTGTTATGGATTAAATATATTCTTGCAGACTTCGGATTCCCTATCGCTTATGCTATCCCGACGTTTTGTATTAAATGGTGTTGCTACCTTTATTGCTAGTAACCCTGTCTTCCAGGAGAGGACCAAGCACATTGAAGTTGACTACCATTTTATCCGAGATGATGTACTGGATAAGAAGATTGCTACTCCTTTTTTGTCATCACATGAGAAAACTACGGATATATTTACTAAGCATCTCTCTGACAAGAGAGTTGAGGAACTGTGCTGCAAGTTGGACATGATTGACATATATGCTTCAACTTGAGGGGGGAGCATTGAGATATATTGTTGTCTCTTATTTGATTTTTTAAGACTTTCTTACTTAAGTATCCTATAACATGGGCCTTTGTATAAGAGGCCCATTAGGGTTTTCCTGTTTGCTTCCCTGTACAGCCTCATCCTATTTATAGGAGTGAGTTTTCCCTTTTCTATATATAGAAAGATGGCACACTTCCACAAAAGATATTGCACAATGTTTCACGCGCCTCAATAGAGCAGTGTTGCAAAGAGAATGAACGAAACATTGTTGGGAAAGGCCCAATGCATGTTTCTCAATGTGAGCTTGGACAAATCCTTTTGGGGGATGAAGCAATATCAATTCCAGCACTCCTAAAGAAGTTTGTTTTGGTAAACCTATTCATTATTCAAAGTTGTACTTATTTGGTTGCTCTGCTTATGCTTATTCTAATACTAGAAAGTTAGAGCCAAGAATCCTTAAAAGCATATTCCTTGGTTATGCCTTTGAGGTGAAAAGGTATTGTCTCTGATGCAAGCATCCTTCATCACTTCATTTCTTGGTAGTATGCAACGTTACTTCTCATGAATATGCCATGGTGCCTATGGTGTAAGATATGAATAGCTCTTTTCCTACGGGTCCGTTGCAGGGTGTTTCACAACATGTAGAGATCAAAGAAGAGGGTGGCTCAAAGGTTGATGAACAAGGTCCCCTTCTATGCATTATGCAACCGATTTAGTGCATATTAAAGAAGAGGATACTTTAGAGCAACCATATAACATTAAGACAGTTTAAAGTCAAACAAAACGTCAAACCACTCCAACATTATACCTTTGGTGACTTTATGGTAGTTCATGCCCTTTTCAACATCATTCATATAGATATTGTTGATGAGCCCACTAATTGTTGTGATGTAGTTCCAGGACAAGATGTTTCGTAGTGAATTATTGTAATGAAGGAAAAGAATCTCTTCGAAAAAAACAATCTTGGCAGTTGGTAGTACCTCCCAAAGGTAAAAAAGTTAATGGAATGCAAGTAGGTCCACAAGAAAAAAGGTGGAAGACACGAGGCATGCCTTTTTGCTAAAGGCTACAATCAAATTGAATGCATTGATTATAATGAAGTCTTCTCACTTGTCGCCAAGCACAATTTAATATGAATGTTTTCTTTGGTAGCCATTCAAGACCTAGAGTTGTAGCGGTTTGATGTAGAGACACCTTATCTAAATGATGAACTAGAAGAAAAGATATATATGCAACAATGTGTGCTTGCTCAAGAGGCCGCTCTATAGACTGAAGAAATCTCCTAGGCAGTGGCGTAGGAGATTTGATTCTTTCATGACACACAATGGATTTTCCAATTGTAGCTATGATGCTTTTGTTTACTACAAAGAGTTTGGATGACAATTCCTTTGTCTACCTACTGCTAAATGTAGATGACATGCTCGTTGCTTCTAGACATGCACCTAAGATTGCCAGAGTGAAATCTCTTCTGGTGGAGGTTTTGAGATGAAAGACCTAGATGAAGCTAAGAAGATTATTGGCATGGAAATTGATATGGACGGTATAGAGGGAAGGCTTATCCTAACACATGAGAAGTATATTAAAGTGGGCTTTCTCGCCCAAATCGATGTGATATGGCATAATTGTATCCCCGAAACGCAAGTTTCAAAAAGAAATCAAATTCTACTTACTAGTCATAATGGTGCATTTATATTTCTGATCCACGTCGAAACCAAAATTTCAAGATTTTAATTCAAATCTTAGTATGGGAAGGGGCACACAGTGTGGGGATGTACAGGAACTTCTGACGTGCAGTGACACTGCGTGTAGAGTGGATGATGGTAAACTTTGACCAAAATACAACACAACATGATGGGACAACATGGTGTGTGGGAGCACACGGCGTGTACATGATCAATAAGATGTGCACTTGGGCTACACAGCATGTTTGTGGATGATATGGGTGTGAAGATCGAGACAAACAAACGTATCAGAATCAATGATGCGGTGTGTACCAAGAACTCTCCTGTTGGCAAGAAATGAGGATTTCTCCTTAGAATGGAGGAGAGAACATCCTCTCCTAGAGATGGAAGCCAGTAATGTTTCCTCCTAAAGACTCTTTTTCTCATAGACTAAACCCTATGCTCTGCTACCATGTTGTAAATGTGATTAGAGAGACTAATGACTATGGATGGCGTCAAACCCATATACATGTGGGACTTAATCCCAACATACAAGAAAGAAAAAGTGACCACTAGCTTAGACTTATTCTAATGTTAATTTTTTTATTTTCTAGTCATTTATATTTTTGCCACTCTCTTACATGTTATGGTTAACAAGCTCCCCTATTCTTTGTACAAAATAGCATGTAATACAACTAAATATGAGAAAATCATGATGTGTTGTGTATTGATGTACATACATATTGAGTGTATTAGATTTCCAGAGTTAATTATTTCATGTTGATTGTTGACCTTTTTTTGGTAAGTACTTACTCATTTTTAAGTTGAATTACTAGGGCCGCATCTATCCAACTTCTACAACTTTCAATATTCCAGTGGCCAATACGATGCGAGACTGGACATCTTAACCTGCACATAAGAATAAGGCAAGCAAAACCCTTAGAAAATGACGTATGGGGCACCCACATTTTTAGTAAACTATTCTTGAATCCACACATTGTGGACAAGTTTGGGGATTATATTGATAACCAAAAGGAGAGCAAGCAATAATACAAGTTATGAGTTCCACTAGAAATCAGATGGGTCACATCCATAGAAACCATCAGAACTTCATTGTGACATGATCTCGGGTCGTTAACCCAAGTAAAAGGCAAGATTCGCAATCGTGACAGAACCTGCAAATAGAGCATCTTCTTCCCTCTCTTCATACTAAATGATGTGACTTGTTACAAGTTACATTTGTGGCAATCGACACATCCTACTTGTGATGGATTCTTCTAGATTTTTGGTGACATCATAACTGACTGTGACCCAGTAGATAGCTTTGTGTGATGTCATTCTGCCTTGTCATTTACACAGCTGTGGAATCTATCATGACCCCACCTTAAGGGGTTTTGAAAATCAGAGGTGGAGAACAACTCCTCAAAAGCTTCTACTCACTAAGATCTACTCTTTAGAACCAAAGCCACTAGTTTTCATTATTCTTTTTTGGTAAAGGAAAATTCAATGCTATAGCTTTTTCTAAATCTCTGTTTATACACATACAGCATACACATCCCCTTTTAGCTATGGTCAGTTCAATAGCATAAGTTTGAGTTGATGCATTTGTCAGCATGTGATGCAGATGTCTATACCACACCATCAGAGTAAACCCCCAACGTAGCTCATCCTCAATACTCGGCAACTCCACTTTATTCAATATATAGTTAGTTCTCCAAGAAAATTGTCTTAGCTTCCTCAATACTCGCCACCTCCACTTTGTTCCTTATATATTATTTGCTTCACACCTTAGCCAAAAAAAAAATCCTACAGGATTAAAACAGACAAAAGAAAATATGGGACTCCTATATAGGTAGCCCCACCCCCCAATTTAACCAGCGTAAAAGTGAGCCTCTGGTCATTTTAAATAAATCAGCGTAAATTCAATCTGCAAATAGGCTATCACATATAAGCCTTCACGTAATCAGCAAAGTAACGACGTAGAGCTACTTGTATAGCAAAGTATGATTGCCGATTCAGAATCCATACAAAGCCAATGCAAAATGATTGGCATCAGTATTTTTTGCAAACCAGTAAGTAACATGTTGTTGCAAAAAAGACTTGCAATTAACACCACAAAGGTAGACAGATCTTTCAATAACAGCAACAGAGGCATACCCCAGATACAAGAGCTTCTACTGCGTACAACAAATTGGCACCAGGTTTGATTCCATCCTGCAAAACAAAAAATTATAATAATTATAAAAACAATTAATTAAAATGGCAGGTAATGGTAAATGCCACAAGAAAATTAACAACCTTAGCAACTTCAGCAAAGAAGTTCAACACTTTCCCAACATGTAAGGACTTTGACTTGTTATGGATCCTCAACTTCTCAATATCAGTCACAAATGCTCTTCCAACAACAAAAGAGAAAATATGTGCTTCGACCGACCTGTGTAAATGAAACATCAGAAGATTTTACCAGATAAGATGAATACTACTGTTGGTATTTATCAGAAATTCCTTTTCAAGCATATTTGTTCCTTTAACATTGTTCCTTATCACCGACTTGCCATTCATATTGGGCAACTGCCATTCATAAAATCATTTTGGAAATGCTGGCTTTCTCACTTGTTGGGTAATTAATCCCTGTAGCAAGACATGTAGCAGGTGTAGATCCAAATGCCAAGGTGTTCATGGTTCTAACAGGTAGAATATCTAATTTAATAAGATGTGTAGCTAAGGATCTCTATCCAAACTCTACATATATGTTTACGACCCATTTGGTTCCGTGCAATTCGAATAAATAGACATTTACCACATACATGGATTTTCCATTGTTTGGTTGCACCAAGTTCAAAATCATCAGTTGCAAACACAATCCCATCTAATATCAATTTACATTATTAATTTGGTAAAATGAATTGCACAATATTGGTGTTGTTCCTTTTCCTTATTACCTTGAGGTCCGTGACAGCTGGATGTACACAGACTTGCTAAAAACACATCCAACAAAATAAAACTTTATAAAGGTGTTGAACCTGTTGGTAGTTCCCGTTGCTAGTCAGAGTTTCAGGGTTAGGGACAACTGGGTTCACGAGTGGAGAAGGGGCGTTGGGGTGTACTTGCTCCGGACAGGCCTGTGCTCGGAAACAGGGGAAGAGGTGGCTGGGGGTGGGTGGCACTAGTGGTGGTGCGGCCCTCCTCAGGCATGTTGTCATTGATGGAGGTGGTAGGGAGGGCAGTGGTGAGGAGGCTTTTGGCAGCGGCTTCCTGGGTATTGGGATGGTCGGCCGCAGTGTTGCATACTTGCATTCCTTCTGGATGCGGAACAAGTGCACCTACTCAGACGCGCTCGGTGCATTGGCGAACGAGCCGCAAGGTAGGAACCAAGTATGGTCCCTGGTCCAAGGTTGTGCACGGCTCTATGCCTTTAATAGTCCCACGCCCCACCGCATGCCGAAGTTGGGGCTTGAGGTTGGTGGGCCACATCGAAGGCTTGGTTGAGCGTCTAGTGGAACTGAAAGCGGGAGTAGTAGGGAGCCTGAAGGGGGCCAGGCAACATATGCGGGATATGGTATATAGGAACATGGGAATACTCCAAGTCAGGGGGGAAATTGCAAAGAAGGGAAAGAGAGATAATAGAGGGGAGGAAAAGATAAAAGTCGTACCCTAGAGGTTTAGGGTTCTACTCTAATACCACTTGATGTAGAACCACATCTAGAAGAGGGATCAAAGAAGACAACAAAATAGTTAATTTAATTCATAATGGTATGCTAAGACAAGCCCTCAAGGCTGGTATTTAGAATCAAAAGACATGAAACCCTGGACCTAAAGCAATTGCATAAATTTCCAAACACAATATAAAGTCAAAATCAAACAATAATAGCGTGTAGGTAAGTACACATAACTGGAGAAATTGCACTTAGATCCCTACGTATAAATGTAATACAAAATAAAACTAAATAAGTTGTGTTCATATTGCATCACATAGATTCCTCATTTTCATTGAGTCGGATGTTTGTCCAAGTTACATTGTTTATACATTTCACTGAAAATGGCTAATTGTTTCACCGCATCGTTTGAACTGGTTCAAGATGGTGTGGTTTTATTCATTAGTAGTAAGGATCGGAACTTCATACCCTCAAACTGAACGGAATTATATTTTCTAGCTTGGTTCGGCGTGTAGGGTCTAAACAAACCATCCAAAAATCTTAGATATAATAAATTTGTTAGGATTTTGGCTATGAGCACTAGAGCAAAGGCCTAGGGAAGTTTATCATACATCTCATTGGTAAACATAAGATGAAGAAGTGAAACACTAATACAAGGCTTCATGTTCTTGATGATCCAGCTCATGACAAGCTATCCATCCTTGACAGTTAGTAGTAAAGTCAGTTTTGGCTTAACTTTTAGAATCAACAGTATTTAGAGTTGGAGCATGGCCAATGAGATGCACCATGTGACCTTAAAAAGTATGAGAAAACTTTAGAAATGTGCCAAATGGGATAATTCTTGTCATCCCCACAAAATGTGCTCACCTGGTTACAAGGATCGTTTGTGTAGATGTCGTCATATTTGCAAGAGTATATTTGGGAGGAGGATGGTAGACTTCGTTTGAAAAATGCTCAATGTGGCAGCAAAGTGTGCAAGTCTTGCTCACATCACACAAAGTAGAGTAACATGTGCACAGGCAACAAAACTAGTGACATAGAACCATATTCGCACCATGAAGGATAGATCATTAGGAGATAAAACCAATTTACCAAATGCAATAGCTAGACATGATGATGGCAGGGAGGCAACGAGCACAAATAAGAGAGGGAAGGAAAGGAAAAGAGAAAGGGGTACACAATAGTGGTATGGGAGGGGATTAGTGGGTGGCAACACCATGGAGGGGGAGGAAGGCAGTCTTAATGGAGGAACATGGAGTCAATGGTAGGGGGAGTAGGGCACAACTAGATGAGGGAATCGGGCTTCACTGAAGGGGAGGGAGACATTGCAACAAGGAGAGAAAAGAGAGGAATGGAGGGTGTTGTAGGCTCAGGTACTAAATTCAGCCCATGGTCATGCCCCAAAGACCCTCTAGAGATTTGATTAGGCTAATATATACTCTTAACAAGTTTATTGCTTTTACAATTTAATTCACGAGTTTTAGTTATAGGACAGATTTGAAATTATAAAGTTGTGTTTAGTTTGTATAAAGTTGTTCAAGTAGTATGGTAATCCTCACAATGACCCTAGTCATTTGGGTTTGAGTTTTCATTATAAATACCCTGCCACAGGGGATTGTCCCAAGCAAATGAATTACATTTGAAATATAGAAAGTTTAGTGTCCTTAATGTCCTCTCCATCGTGATGAGTTGTATCAACTAGTATGAAAGCCTAAATTCTAATCTAGAGTTTGGTCCTCCTCTATCTCCATTCTCTACTCATTTCCTCGCTCCCTTTGCTCTTACATGTGAACAGTTTATGCCTGCTTATTGTCCCCTCTATATCATGTTCCTCTTCTTCCACCATCCAACACATCTGTTTACAGCATGTTGCCTCTACATAGTAACTACTACAGCAGTGGAAAGGAGTCAGTAGCTGCAACCCCCCTCATCCATCCCTACACCCTAAAGGGCCATCTCATCCCACCGTCAGTCATTGTCATCAGCAGTGCGGCTCCCATAAGCCACTTGGCGACCCAGTATTAGTCTCTAGAAGAGCCACACTCCATTGTCACCTACTCCTCGACAAGGTTTGGTGCCTACATTCAAACACTACTAGGAGTTGGCATATGCAGGCAGACCGCTCTTTAAGAATGTTTTTCCACTGTCATCCCATTTGAAAATTACAGTTGTTGTTAATCTCTTGGGAGTCATTGCGGTTCCCCTCCTACAGGTCCCTCGGCAGGCTCCTGATTCCCTCCCACTATCTACTGCTACAGCAATAAAGCACATATAACCCATGAAAGGGCCATTGTTGTCCCCTCTTTACGACCAAGCACTCTAAGGGTTCAAAGAAGCATCTATTTCTCGCCCTTAGACCATGTTTGGTACAAAGGATAACATGTCGCATTGCATTTTAATCCTTCTAGAAATCCCATGTACGCAGGAAATACGAAAAAAATCCCGAATAATACGATTAATTCGTGAATTATTTGCAGTTTGCGTATAAAACACGTTCCCTTTTTGTGGTTGATCCCTACGCCTCTCCCAAATCCCCGACCCTAATTCTAACGCGTGCTTCTGTCCCCAACGTATCGTGCGCGACCAAGCCAACGTCTGTCGGCTGCCACTACAGCAGCGATGCCGACCGCCACAGGCACAGGAACAAGCAGCGACATCAGCCGGCTTTCTGCAAGTGGAGGCTGATCTCCCTTCTTCTAGCGGAGGACACCGGCCAGCAAGAGGCGGCGACCACCCAGCAGCAGAAAGAGCGGCGAGAAGCCAGAGCCGAACCAGGTATTCATCTCTTCTATCTTCTTCGTTCTTCTCTGAAACTTCTGCTATCTTCTGTTTTCCTTTTTTTAATTGTTGCCTCCAATCCATTACTGTCGGGGCTCCCGGCCAACTACTGTTCTTTATTTTTTGACAATAGAACTGTTTGGTAATTGGATATGCATCTTTGCCTCCCACTATAGGTACGTATTAAGCTATAGTAGGCTAGGTTGTATGGGCGGCCGGGCGTTGCCCATGACCGCCCAGACAGCCTAGGCGCCTAGGCGTTCCTGGGCGTTTTTTTGTTTTTTCATTTTTAAGTTTATATATATATATATATATATATATATATATATATATATATATATATATATCATTATATACATATTAATATAGTATCATATATATATAATTAGATTTTAACCTATATGAATCAATGTCAAAATATATATATCATACAAGCATGTATATATAAGGAATGCAGCATAAATACAATCAATATAGTTATTAGGTGGAGAGATAAAAACAGAATTAACTCATTGTGGATTTGTCAAGCAACAGTCAGTGCAAAAAGAAAAACAAACAGTAAGTCATGAAGTAAATTTGTTGCTTAGTTATGCATAACTAAGAATTGAAATAGCCATGATGGGAGGCTGGTGATGCAACAGTAAGGTATGGCAGCAAATTTGCTGTCCAATTAAGCAACAGGAAGAAAAAAACAAACAAATTAAGCAAATTTGCTGCCCAATTGTTGTTTAGTTATTTCTACTAGATAGAGCAAAGCAAAAATAAAGAATCATTCATGGAAGTGAATTTGCTACTTAGTAATGCATAAGGCAGAAAAAATAAAAATAACCATGGTGATAGGAGGATGGTGAAGCAACAACATGATGTGACAACAACGTAGCCCAGCAAAATGAAAAAAGTGGAGCAACCAAAAACTTGCTGCTTATAGGAACCATTAAGAAAAAATGAAAAGAAAAACTAAATTACATGATGGCCCATTGACCAGGCCCACTAAGAGGCCCAATAACCGCCCAGGCGGTCCGCCTAGCCCGCCCGGGCGGTCCGCCCAACCGCCCAGCCCGCCCAGACAACCCACTGAGGCTGGGCGCCCAGGTTCTGGGCAGTGGGTGGATGCCCAGGCCGCCCAGGCGGGCGCCCGTACAACCATGATAGTAGGAGTTAACGCTAATGACTAGAAGTCTAGAACAGAATACTAGATCATGTATATGAAAATTAATAGACTAAATTTGTTTCTCCTTGTAGATACAATCAGCCACGGATTTATATTATGTCTAATACATATACATATACATATATATATTGGATCAATATGCGCGTGTATGTATGTGTGTGTGTGTGTGTGTATATATATATATCCGAATTTTATCTGAAATTTTTCCGAATGATTGACCGAATTTTTACCGAATTTTTGCCGTTTTTTATCTGAATTTCCCACAAAATTCCCGAATTCCGAATTTTTCAACCTCGGCGAATAATTGCCGAATGCCGAATTTGTGACTATGATTGTAACTTTTACAATTTATAGATCAAGAGGCCGATTCAGTTCAGTGATAATTCTTTGGCTTTCAAGAACACTGTTTACATGCAAGAATATACCCACCAACAACATCACATCCTTCAAGCAAAGTAGCTGTACTGATTTCCTAAATAACTGTGATGATATGTAAACTAGTACGGAGATATGATGTGATATAAATTTTGAGAGACAAACTGAACCTCAACTACAAATTTCATAAAAACATACCTTAGCCATAAAGGATAGATAGTTTAGAGAAGGAAGCACATACATGGTCAGTTGAGCAGCATCTCCTCGCAACTTCAATAGCTTACAGAAAACATCAACAGCAACATTAAGTGCCGTTTCTTTTTCCTGCAGAAAAAATTGCAAAACAGAGGGATTTATCATATTGCAAGAAGAATGACTTCATAATACAATAATAAGACAATGGCTATGCTAGATGCCAACTAGATTTGGCAATGAGAGCCCCTCCTAAAGCTCTCTATGCACATGGTTGGGTGCCAGCTTTATTATGGCCAAAGCTTATTTCATGCAGTGGGAAACGGATATGATTCGTGGGAAGTTTAGATTCTAGAGGGATGGGATTTTGTTGGGTTCTATCCTATAATTTCCAAGCAATATGAGACTAAAACTATCACATATAGTAAAATAAGTAAAAAGAAGATAACATAAAGAGAAGTATGGGATGAACCCAATGGCAGTAACATATAAAGCTCTAAATTCTAAAGTGGGGAGGCCCTTGGTGGCTAGTAATTGTCTCCAATTAAGAGAGAGAGCAACATCCTTTGGTGTATCAACCACTATCACAATAATTTCCCTTTTTTAAGTCGCGTTTAAAATGCGGATTTTTTCCCAGCCATATGTGATGGACAAATACCTCACAATTCACAAATCTTATGTTTTATTTATTCCCATGTTATTGTAAATTGTTCATTTTTTTACATTTTTACCTGGTTTATGTCTTTTTTCCAGTATTTTTCCATTTTTATATTGTTTAAGACTCTATGTAAGATTGACTATATATGTGTATGGTATAGACATATATGTATATGTATGTGCATAACATATACACGTGTATGTAATATCTATACTACTATAAAAAGAGCGAGTTGGATGCTGCGCTCTCCTTGATTCACTCTCTTCTCTCCTTTTTTCAAGGAATTTTGTTCCTACAAATATTTATTCTCACACTCTCCTATTAACTTTTATTATCTTTAATTATGTATTTCTCTCTCCATCCCACGGAAACGGTTCCTTGATTCTCTCCTTTCAAATAACCAACACAAATATCTTTTACCGTAGGGACCCTTTTACGGACGAGTCATCTCCCCACACATTTCCAACAAATTTTATGTCACGTGCATGTGCACGTGTGCATTCACTAGTATATGTACATGTGTATGTCCAACACACACACATAGATATGTACATGTGTACTTCCAACACACACGCACAAATGTATCCATAAGTATATCTATTATGTATATCCTCTGATTTCTTCCCAAATCATTATTCGGACTTCTATTGCACTTTGACCTTTTGTTTACACGAATTTCTGGCATAATTCCCGAAATTCAAAATTAGTAGCTCAATAATGGTATTGAGAACAGAAACACTGCCTATGTTTTGTACATCTTATGCAAAAGTAGTTGGTCCCAAGCCTGGGTAGAGGAGGCTCGGTGGTAGGTTAACACCCAGCCATACAACTTGTTACTCTTTTTATGACATGGATCCTTACAAGAATTTCATTGGAGTGCCCCTACCTAGCGATGCGCTATATCAGCACCTGGGTGTAGTGATAAATAAGGGGTTTCGGCACAACACATACTTGTTAAGCCGGCAAGGAAACAAGGCACCAAGGTGACAACGTACATGGGTTGTGCACCTTGTGCCTTGGCGAGCCTAGGCGGCTCTAAGAAGATTTAATTCATGTACACTTTACCTATATATATACATGTGTTATGATTTTTGTAACATCCCTTCTTCATATATATGTCATATTTACCTATATGTATACGTGTAAGATTTTTATAACATTCCCCCTTCATATATATGTGCATGTACCATAAAGTAGTGGTTAATCCACTGATATACATATGTTTTATAGGAAAAGAACGTATATTATTGTTTTATACATTGATATATACATATTAAATTAAACACAGTGAAACTTGGATGTTTACGATACTATTGTTGCATACATAAACATATACATATTTTAATAGTTATATTTGGATGCAGACATGCATTATGTGGTAATATGGGTATTTGAGGTTCCATTAATATACAAAATAGACTCTTATATAAGTTCAGCAATCCACTATATATCAGTTTTAGACTTGAATAAGGGATTAAGGATAGCAGTGCTTTACATAACATCGGTAGATAATTTTCATTTCGGTTGATGATTTTCAATACTTAAGGTCATTGTCGGCTTATATACATAAATTTGATAGCTAATATGGCTGCTTGAAGTTCTTATGATTTGCAAGAAGGGATTTCGTATAAGTAGCATGAAAACAGCAAAAAAAATATCAAGAGTATTAATTCCAAATAATAATGATATTGTACAATGAACAGAGATAGCTATATTTAGTTTTGATATTAGAACATGTGTATATCAAATATATACCTTAATTCCAAATAATAATGATATTGTACAATGAACATAGACTGCTATATTTAGTTTTGATATTAGAACATGTGTATATCAAATATATACCTATATATAGAGTCAGGGGTCCATAAACACCTTAAGGTGGCATTATGGTCAAGGCGTGGGTCAAGGTCCACCCCCATGGAGTGCCTTGCCACCTAGGCGTCAGACGACAAGTACAGCATAGCAGCACGCGATTATGTTGTTTCCACATCTGGGACGGGTGTCGGTAAAAAAGGTAGTCTTGTTGTATCATTGACAGGTGTAGTGAAAATTGTGCAAGGACATCATTTTTGACGGAGGCAAATAAAGAAGCAAGTTCAAAGAAAAAGGATTACAGTTGAATCATGCACGGCGGGTGGAGACGGGGGAACGAAAGGTCGGCTATCTTTGAAGACTGGCTCTTTTACAGGAAAGTCTTTTGGAGATAGTGGATACCATGATTAGAAGAAAAGTCAATATACCTTGTTTGTGGGAAACCAAGTGGACAAGGGAACGATGCACAAAGACTGGAACACAGGGTACAAATTTGGTATATAAGTATTGACAAACATAAAAATGGCGTATGAATTATTGATGATAAGATGCTGAAGGATGTTGTCAAAATCACAGGAATGGGTGATAGAATCATAGCTATCAAGGTTGTGCTTAGGTGAAAGATATTTAACATTATTATTAATTGTGCCCCTGAAGTTAGCCTTGGCGAGGAGGCTAAGAAGGATATTTGGAATAACATTGGATGAACCGATGCAAGGATACCGATAGATGAGAAGATCAATATTAGGAGTGATTTAAATGGCTATGTCGAGAGCAGCAACACTGGAAATGAGAGAGTTCATGGTGGTTTCGGATATGGTAACAATAATGGAGATAGGATATTAGATTTGTAGTTTCCTATGACATGATTTTGGCAAACACCCATTTTAAGAAAAGAAATTCTCAGATGATTGCATTCAAGAGTGGGTGCAATTGTAGCCAAATTGATTACTTTCTTACAAGAGCCTCACACTAACAACTTGAGAGATGACTATACCAAGTATTTTTCAGCTTGGTACATTAATATTGTTGTAATGCACTGAAACAAATGATAAGCTTTTCAATCATCAAGACAATTACTTTATACTCCAAAATTATTGTTATAGTTTTGTACCATTCAGACAAGAGTAAGAGGGTTACTCTACACATTTAAAAGACAAATAAATCCATATACACTCCAATTGGTGAAACATATGGCATTAAGAACAAACTTTATAAAAACAACAATGACGATTAGAAAATACTTAGTTTGTATAACAACCTATGCCACAGCAAAATAGTTGGATTACTAAGATTAACCCAATTCCAATCAAAAGAGTTAAGTCAAATATCAACAAACTCATGTCCCATTAGCAAATCACATTTTACCATCTCAATACCTCGCCTCCAAATAGTGAGGCTTACACCTCGGTTAGATTGAGACATGTGCTTAAGATACCCTATTCAGATCAATGGGGATTGTTGTTGTAAGATAAGATATGGTTTTGTCAGTTTTGGATCCCCAAATCGCCACCACTAGAATCATATTACAGCACTCTAATTATAATTATGACTATGGACTTCATAATAAATGGATAAAAGTACCTTCTCCGAGCTAGATGAGCGAAAGTCTTCCCAACATCTCTTGAAATCCAACTCTGATAAATGATCCCTGCCAAATTCAGGGAACAAAAATTGAATTACGACGAACAAGCCATTTTTTTAATAGGATAGACGGTCAATATCAGCAAGATCATAACTAGTCAACAGAGATTCCTTTAACCTTTATACACTCGGCAGATAATAAGCACTCATAAGTGAAACAACAATTAATGCAGGGAACACAAGTATATTCCCATCAAAGTTGGCAAGAATTGTTTCAAAAGGCAATTTAGGTTTGAAGATATGATGGTTGCAGTATTGTGACACCAACTTTGTTTTGTCCCTCGTCGTATGGACAACATATTACAGCAAGAATACTATGTTATAGCTATTGCAGTCTTCAAAATCCAATGCATGCGCCATTATTAAGGACGTCAGGGCTTGGGTGTTGAAACAATTAGAATTTACGAGGTTGCGTTTATAAGAAATTGTATCAAATGATACCAATGAAAAGAAGCAAGTGCCACTCTTGTACCCTATTCAGTTGCACCAATTTTCTAGGGATTTGAAACATAGCTGATGACAAGTTATAAGGACATTCATAATGCATCATCACTGCCAACAATCTTGTTGTATTTCAACAATTTGAATTTCTTGTCCAAGAAGGAACGGATGCCAGACACATACTACAGATAGTGAGCTTCATAATTAGAAAAGGATATAGGTGTACTCATTAAACTCAGTTCTCTTTGTTACTCACAATATTTGTAGATGGTGCTTTGACCATGGCAAAACAGATGTGCTAATTTGTCAAATCTATGAAGATAAAATGCACAAATTAGAAAGTAACATGTATGTTCATATCACACAAATTAAAAATTCATTGGAGAATTGGGTATTTCAGATTCATACTGTGTAAGGTTATTTTAAAAGCACTTCATTACATAGCTCAAAAGTTTTCTCCCGGTTATCTTATTTTATAATTGCAGATTGTTAAGATTCTGAGTTTTTATATTTTATCTAATTATATTTTACACATGCTGCACTTTTTTCATGTTTCTACTTATTCACGAAAGGTGCACCGCTACAGCATGCACATTGCCTCCCCTCACCTGCCAAAACTCACCGCAACCATCCTCCTCCAGCAGTTGGCATCCTCCCTTTGTCGCCAGCCACCATCTGTTGAAATAAGCAAGCCTACTGTTGTTACCGATGTTGGCCCGGAGTCACGGCTCACTAGTCAAAATCTGGCTCGCCGGTGCCCCATAGGATTGCTCTTTGCCAGTGGTGAGTCCTTGTGAAGCTGCTGGGGCAATATTCCCCCTCCAGCTCCAGCTACCTCCATCTACAATGCCTAACAACACACTGTTCATTATTTTGTCATTCAAGTTGTGGCCTTCTTGTGTTGTTCTAGAATGCCGCCTCTGTTTTATCCAACTTACCTATTTTGGGGAGTGCTCCTATGGTCATACGAATATATCTGCATCTTTCGTTTTGCATGTCTTCCTGCTTTCTTGCCTACAGGGTCTACATGTTTGGGATGCTACTTGCTTGTGCTATCATGGCATCAGACTCACGCTACTTTTTCAATTGTAGATGGCTTACAAGTCAGTTTCATCAAATTGGATGGTGAATTTATGTTACATCAAGTCAATGCTTCCTGATTCAGATGAAAGCCAAGGATCCATAACAACATCTAACTAATGAGCCACCTATGAAACCAGCTGACATGCCAAAGTCAAGCAAGCCTACAACATCATGATTTGTGGGTGTTATTGTTGTCACGCCCAAATAGTACTCGGCAGCGGATTAGCAACACCCTTATATCTCTTCCGACTTCAAAGATTATTGGGAATCAGTTATCCCGCATCTATTCTAACACGAACCCCAGCAGGTACCTGAACTCCACAACTTCTGACTTTGCGACTATATCCTAGCAAGGAGATAGCGGAAACTTCTCCCTTTTTGTTAGTTTATGAGATGAATTAGATAGTTATCATCTCATGAGCACCAACCAGCAACTATGAAATTACAATGGCAAGAGTTACATTTGATACAGTTCTTCGCTGGTCCATCTCTTTGTATTGGAGTTTGCAACTGGATCCTTGCCAATGATCCCACTAGATGAGCTGTATTATATCTATCGCAGCCTTCAGCAACCTTGGTTGCCACTTTTCTCTTTGAGTCATTTTTCTCTCAACATTTCCTCTTGGAGTCAAGGCCATAGTGGCCATGGTCGTAGATCAGGAGTAGCTACTTGAGTCATTGAGTGATGCTCGTCATTATAATTTATGTGGTGGAAACATTCACGTGGCAAAAATATCTGGGAAAAACATGGCGACCCACTTGGGCTATCTACCACTACACCTCCTGCATCATCTGGACATGGTAATAATATCATTTTAGCAAAATCAGCTAGAGTATCTTCTGTAGAGCCAACCCGTTGAGAATTTTATTATGGCACTATAATGGAGTACTTTGCTCTATACTTCTAATGAATATGATAAATATTGTTGAGTGATTGACTATGGTAATCTTGTTTCCAATTATAGTTCTATCAATACTCGTATGTTCTGTTGGATGACTTTTCTAGGGCCATCTAGATCATAAGTGTTTGAGATGTTAGACTTCTTCTAAGAAGTTGGAACTGCATTTCTATATATACCCGTGTCTTTAGTGCCGTGCACTTGAGATTGATCGAAATGATCTTGTTTTGCTTGCATAAAGGTACCCTTCATTAGACCTCTAGGGCTTACATCCCATAACAAAATGGTGTGGAAGAGTAAAAGAGTCTTCACCTCGTGGTTTTGGCTAGAACAATTATGTTTTGCTCTCACACTCCAAGTAAGCTTTGTTTGTTGTTTGGGTTATAGTCGGATACCTTATTAATAAAATGCCTTTTTCCGTCTCACAAAACCATATTCCCTTCCATGCCAGTTATAAGAGTGCAAAAGAAAAAAGGCAGGGCAACATATGGGGTGGGAAGGCAGCTCTGACATGCTAGCCATCAGCATATGAGGAAGAAGAGAGAGATAGAGAGAGGTACGGAAAGGTAAAGCGGGATAACTCCCAAACAAATTCACTGTATCCATAAATAAGGATCTTACAAGAAATTGAGACTTATGCAGCAATTTGTCCTTGAGGTGTGTGCCTCAAACTCTCTAATACAGCTTTTCTTCTTTCAAGGGAACTCGCTCATAAACCTTGATATGGGTTGAACTGCTCATTTAGTATATTTGACTGTGGTAGGAGTAGCTGCAGATGGAGGCGTCAGCTTGATGCGATAGATAGTATATCCTAAGCTAGCTTCATCCTAAATGGCATCCCAATACCCAACATTCATTTGTTTGAGAGATTCAAAGTACAAGATTTCTTCTTGTGCTAATGCCCAATGTTCATATCTGTTGGGTACATTAGATGCCGAACTATAGCTCACTGAAAACTACAACAAGATACAACAAATGGAAACTAGGAATCCGTTCTGCCTAGTAAGCATGTTGGGGGTTGAGAATCAGTTATTGTTGTTATAGTCTGGTATCAAGTGTTGAGCACTATGTTTTCTGACTTGGTGGGGGGGAGGATAACCATAAGCGCCATGAACACATGGAGCTGTTGTTTTTTGGCCTCGTGGAATAGGCATCTAAAGGTAAATCTTCTGGAGTGGAGGAGTGGTATGGTCCTTCAGATACCATTGATAAACGGCATCCCTCAACACACGGTCTAGGCACTCCCCAAATGCCGTATCCCAATTTGTCTATCTATATAGCCAGTGATTCACGTCGTCCTCCTTCCCAGGCGCAGTAATATACGTAGCTAGATAGTTCTGGTGCATCCTAGTAGTAAATCTGCAGTCACAACGACAGCAGAGACTGGCAGCTAAGCTACCGGTCTAGGCGTGCAATTCATTTTCCATTGATGGAAGTGGTGAGGTTTGTTCCTTTTATTGCTCCTGGCGGGTGATATGCAGTATGCATCGATAATGCACAGGAAGTCAACGAGATCAGCCACGCAGCCAGCCAACAGAGAGCAACATCGCCACGGCACGAGAGAGCATTGGGGAGTAAAAAGGAATAGAGAGCTGACCTTGCAGGAGATGCCGCGCCATGACTGCGCCTGGCTGGGGATGCAGACCCAGGAGGCCCGGATCCAGCACCAATGCCAGCAGCGGCAGCACCTTCGACGGAAGCCGGAGAGTCGGCATGGGAATAGTAAGACGAAGAAGAAGTAGAAGAAGTGACCGAATGCGGCGGAGTGAATTGCGATGACGGAGAAGATGTCGCGCTGGGTGAGAGCCCGACCTTCTCCTTGAGGTCCTTGAGCAGATTAGCCCATTTCATAGGCTTTCGAGACGGGAACATGTCGTCGTCAGGCGGCGACGAGCACCGTCACCCCAGACGCGGGACCTCCTCCTTCCCCTCCTGGTTTCCTCCTCCTCGGCCGTCGCCCGACCCGCCGTCATGCCCCTCCGGCCACCACCATGTAAACCCTAGATCCGCCCCGGTCCTCCTTCAGCCCCGCGGCCCCTGGACCAGCCGGAAAGATCTGGTCTTCCGCCGCCCGGCGAGAAAAAGCGACGTCACGGCGACGGGGAGCCGTGTATCTGAGATCGGGTGGAGTGTTTGATGCAGAAGAGGATGGAGAAATGAAATGGGAGGAGACAAGATCTGATTTTCACTAGTTTTCCGCAGATTCCATATCGGCTATCTCATTTACTGGTTTTCTTTAGGCGCTAATAGAAAATCTTTCAAAGCTATGACCAAGTATGAGACGCATATGAGGTGTAGACATGAAAACAGAGGCCCAGCTAGAGAGAGAAAGAGGGAGCAGGATTAAAAGGAGAAATGAGGACAAAAATGTTGAGAGAGAACGAGTTAGCCGAGGACGCGTTCACTGTTTTTAGTTGGGGTCAGTGTTATTGGGGCTCTTGCTTGAGCCTGGATTTGGATTACGGAGGAAGCAGCCAGGCAAAGTGATGCGTTTAATAAGTCTTCCTTCGGATAATTGCTTAACAAGTCGTCGTTGCTTATGTTTATGTTTGGACTTTGGAGGCAGGTACACCAGAAGGGATGGAAAGAGAGAGAAAGAGAGTGTGTGCGAGACACTGACACAACGAGTTTAGACAGAGGGAGAAGGTGAGATCACGAGCGAGAGACGAAGCCATCTAACACCCCCATTTTTTCTTTATATTATTTATCACTCCAAAATTATGACAACGAGTCTTTTTAAGTAATATTTTTATTTGCCTTCCACGTTGCGCCTGTCCCCACTCCTCCTTTCCCTTTCTCTCTCTTCTGACGCAGATATGTTTCTGATACCCCACCGGACCCTTTATTGCTAAATGACCCCCCAAATCATTACTAACAACGTCTAGGACGGAAATATTTGAATCCATTATACAATAATACATCCATATAACGTGAGAGCCTCTTCCTAGTTCTAAATATATTATGGCTTGAAGAGCGTTAGTACTCAGTATTTAAGTTACCTTCAAAAAAAAAACTCAGTATTATAAAGTAGTTGCTTCATTCGGACAACTATTTAAGAAATTATCTAAATGTGAATTGAACGTTGTGATAAGATTTCATGGAGCTTTCAAGAAAAAAACGATTTCATGGATGTTTTAGCCATGACTACGGAGGTGGGCGGGGAGAGCAAAAAGGGACAATTTATGGAACAACTAGATGTTAGAAACCAACTCTAAAAAATTCATAAATAGAAGTTGTCTTGTAGCGTGGGGTGACCAATTGTGGAAGTTTATCAAACAAGTCAATGTTTTGGAAAGTTGTGCGGGAATACAGTAAAGAGTTATGAATTGTCCATGAAAAGTCCAATATACTTGTTTTTAGTTTTAGATAACAAATTGGAACCAAATGAATCTTAACAAGGCTACAACATCACAATTCGGTTTGTTTCTAGATAACTTAACAATTCTTTCGGTTTTAGAAGTTGGAAAACCAACATATAAGATTCCGCATGTAGTTTTGGTGGCAAATCGAACCAAATTGGACTATGACCATCCCTAACAAAAATGGTATAAATTTGCGAGGGTAGAAAATTCAGCAAGAACATTACATAGATACTAGAGACAATAGAAGATTGTGAGTTGTGGGTGTGACGACACTAATTGAATGATATGGTACATGTATAATCATGACCGTTGAAATCTAATATCATATGATCTATATGTGACGGACATCGATCCCAATAATCAACACACATGACTGTTAAGAATCGATCTCGAGGTTTGGGCAACACTAACCCCCCAAATATCTTATCACGCATAATAAAACACAACAAAGCGGGAGACTTGACTTGATCCAAGCAATTAGAAACACCATTAATAAACAAAACTAATTTTTTCTTTCATATTAATATTCCGTTCACAATGAATGATCCAAAGTGATTTAGTAAACACTATATACAAAATATCCCCATCTCACAAACTTGTCAAGTTTTAGTTTTTTTTAATATCAGAATAGCTTCATATTACATAACATCATGCCAAATAAACAAGACACGCTTCACTCAAAGTCATAACCCAAAAAAACCCCAATATATGAACTCTAAGCAACATGGACATCTAGACCTTCACCTAACTGTGAAGTTACCCAGCTTAGTGTGAAGGGTGGGCTATTTGATGGCTATGCTACATGGCCTACCCCCAAAAAAATCGTTCATTGATTATCCAATGTCTAAGTGAGCAAATAAACATATGAGTTTGCATATACTAATTCATTCTTTTTATTTTTATCTAAAGTTGGTATTAGACATAATAACCAATAGCAAAAAATAAGTGAAATAATTAACTCAAATCTTGGCACGAGAGCTTTAAGGTATTACATAGAGATAAACTCAAAAACAATAACATACAATGGGACTTCCATTTATTATTTCTTCCTGGATCCACTTATATTATACCATACCAAGTAAATCTTTTCATGATCATATACCCACTTCAATGGCTCACCTTCCATGATGTAGGGTTTAGCCGGCTACTTTTAAGACAACACATAAACACATGTCCTCCATAGGGCTAGGTAGGAGCCTAAAGATTCACTACCTTATAAATTCACCTTTGTATAAGGTTGGGGTTTAGTACATGTATCATTTAAGCAGCATTGTCACAATTCTCATTTCATAACACATCTCACAGTATCCATGTCATATGATCTAGATTGGAGTCTCATCCCCTAATCTCATATTTAGCACAATTGAGAGAGTGATGGGATATTGCATCCATATACATTAACTTCCCTAACAAATGTACAAATTAGCCCTTGGGTACAATATATTGTTGTTATATATCCTGAGAGCCATCACTTATGATTTTAAAAAGGATATTTTATAGTTGATTTGATTATTCATAAATGGAAAATCCATTTATTGTTTCAGTGTTGAGATAATGAACGAACCCAATAGTGTCTTGAGAATGATTTAACTCCATGACATATGGTTTGGGTTGAGGAGTTGAACATGAGATCATATGTATAAGAAGAGTAGCAATTCTTATTATGTCCCTGTTCAGTTAGTATTGTTGATGGTATAGGACAATAATAGTACACAAGACTACCATGTATTGTGAGTGATGACTATGTCTCTTTCGTCATTGATATTGGATATCAACTCAAATACATGGGTATTAATTAGAGAACAAGTTCTACTGGATAGCCCACCTTGAGATTGACACATGGAAGTCATGTAATGACATGTCAGAATAATACCTCAATGTGACAACGGTGACTTTGATCCTTAGACATGAAGTCACTATAGTAACACATGTTGTTTTGTGTACTTTCACACTATCCAAACGTAATCTGAAAAACGAGTTGCTAAAAAGGTAGTGATTGGGTATATTATTCACATGGGGAATATTGTGAGTGATGTACATGGAGTTTGTACCTTTTTTGGAGTGATATCCCCGACAACTTGATAAGAGAGACTATGAAATACAAGGTCATGTTCATGTGGGTCAATGTATGATATTGTGCTCACAATATCTCAAATAGTCTACTCTATTTCAAGGAACATAGATTCAATGTTAAGAGTATAACATTCAACGCCTTAGTTTTAATATGGATATATATGACAAAGGGATTATACAGCCATGCAACATTGGTCAATTTACAAGATGTAGTTGTTCTCCATTCATTCATGTTGACTCTAGGTCAATGTTGACTCTAAGTCTAAATTGACCAAACCCTTATTTTGATGATGACTAAACCATTCCAATTAATTATGTCTAATATCTCTACTAGAGTGATTCCATATTACTTATAGACACACTCCAAATGCCCTAACTTGTGCATCTCAAATTGGAGAAAAGATAAGTCAAAATCAATGCAAGTGCACTTTTGTAGAATATGATGTAAATTCATTAGAATCATGCTGTACATCACTTGTAATGATTGACTTGCAATTAAGCTTAGAAAAAATCAGGAGCACATAAATTGAATATTTAAACACACTAATGAAATTTTCCAAAATTCATTACAGGCACTTTATCGACCGAGTTACAATCACGACCAATCCTTGATGGATTTTGAGAATGTTGCTGATCGGTCGAGTTTCCTATACTCAGAACTTGACCGACCACTGCACTGGAACAAAACTAATTTAATCTATCAGTCGGGTTCCAACTAGGACAAACTCGAATGATTTGTCAAATTCGCTTTCTCACATAGTGCATTTGGTCAAGTTACCTTTATAGAAACTCGGCCGATAGCACAGTACAGAAAAGTGCAGAAAAGTGTTTCTAGCCGTTGCTGAGTTGTAACAATCGAAAATATTGCCGTTGCAAATCACAAAATGACTAGTTTTTATTCTTAAGTGTTCCCAAAGGCTAAGAGGCATCCCCAACTATAAATAGGACCCCTTGGGCTTCATTCTAAGGTTGAGCATTCAATGCAAAAATCTACATGATGTTCCTATTCTATAGTTGAGTGCATTCTACAACCTCCTCTCTCTCTAAGCTTAATCATTTTCTACATCCATTAGAGTGAGTAGGAGATTTGTAAGAGAACTAGTCATACATGTATATCTTGGAGAAAAGACAAGTCAAAATCAATGCAAGTGCACTTTTGTGGAATATGATGTAAATCCATTAGAATCATGTTGTAGATCACTTGTAATGATTTTATGACTTGTAATTAATCTTAGAAAAAATCAGGAGCACTTAAATCGAATATTTAAACACACTAATGACATTTTCCAAAATTCATTATAGGCACTTTATCGGTCGAGTTACAATGTCGACCGATCCTTGATGAATTTTGAGAATGTTGTTGATCAATCGAGTTTCCTATACTCAGAACTTGACCGACAACTGCACTGGAACAAAACTGATTTAATCTATCGATTGAGTTCCTACTAGGACAAACTCGACCGATTGGTCAAATTAGCTTTCTCGCATAATGCATTCGGTCGAGTTACCTTTATAGAAACTCGACCGATAGCACAATATAGAAAAGTGCAGAAAGGTATTTTTAGTCATTGTTGAGTTGTAACAATAAAAAATATAGTCATTGCAAACCACAAAATGACTAGTTTTTTTTTCTTAAGTGTTCCCAAAGGCTAAGAGGCATCCCCAACTATAAATAGGACCCATTGGGCTTCATTCCAAGGTTGAGAATTCAACACAAAACTCTACATGATGTTCCTATTCTATAGTTGAATGCATTCTACATACTCCTCTCTCTCTAAGCTTAATCACTTTCTACATCCATTAGAGTGAGTAGGAGATTTGTAAGAGAACTAGTCCTACATGTATATCTTGTGAGGCTCTCACTTCCACCACATCCTAATCTCTCATTCAACCATAAAGATGAAGGTTCTCACTCTTGGCTAAGAGCGGTGAAGAAGAACAATGGAAGGAGTCCCTTGGTGAAGAAGAAGGCAAGGCTGAAGACTTGGAGCAAGAGTGGGTAAGTCTTTGGTGAAGGCAGAAAACTCCTTGCTCAAGTGGGTAAGTCCTTGGTAAAAGCTTCTTCGAGTGAAGGTGAAGTCAAAGGAAGAATATCCAAGAAGAGTGGGTAATCTCTGCAAGGCCAAAGACTTCATACAAGTGTGGGTAAGACCTTGGTGAAGGCTAAAGACATATTGATCAAGTGGGTAAGTCCTTGGGTAGGTTGAAGACTCTTGGCTTGGATAGGTAAGTCATTTGGTTGGTCATGTATTGTAAGTCTTATGTGTGATTATAAGAGTGAAATGGTTAAGAAATCCTAAAGGTTGACCCCTCTAGGTAGTGGACTGATATACTTCTAGTTTGAAGTGTGGAACCACTCTACATAGCATGTCACTTGGCGCTTGTTCAATCTTTCTCCCCCTTGCTATGTATGTTTTAGTTGCACTCAAATTTCCCATATTAGCAACCTTGTCTTATGAAATATCTTGAAGGTCTAATGAATTTTGTTTAAGTGCATTCATCTCTATTCACCCCCCCTCTAGAGCACACAATCACCCATCCAAGGATCCAACAATTGGTATCAGAGCAGGTCTTCTCCAAGCATACTTCCACAAGTAGGAGAAGATGGGTGACTGATAACACCAAATTTTGTGATGTTTTTTGCTGTTATTTCACTATCAAAACTACCCTCTTAAATTGATTTCCTCTCTTTTTATATATACTTTTGCAAAAACAAGCCACGCTACGCTCTTAACTCAATATTTCCATCTTTTGCAGAGTTTTTCTCCATTTTTGACTCATTTATCAGCAATAAGGCTCGTCCCGACCCATAAACGTGTTCTACCTGCCCGATACGGTAGCGCGATGCACTGACGCGCGACGCAAGGGAGCTGCGCGAGAGGAAGCGGACGAGCGATACATCTTTTTACCCGACAGGGAGCCGGGCTCGCCACGACAACTGAAGTGTGTCGCGCGATACAGGCCACCCACCAGTAGGCATGACTCGTCATGATGACCGACAGCCGACATCCTTGTGTCGGGCGATACTGATATCGGCCATCCACCGCCTCCGCGATAATAAGAGCTGGGGAAGGACACGTGGCGTCTGGAGCACCATAACTTCTTCCAACCGCTGCCTATAAATAGCAGCTACAGGAAGCCGAAAAGACAGGTCGGAACCCTGCGCAATCCAACTTAGGAAAGTTTCAGGAGCTAGCGTATCGTGCCTCAGAGGTTGTGCCGGGAGATTCTAGGTGAGCACTTCCCCGTCCCGAGAGGGAGGGAATGGTTCACTTAGGGCCGTTCTGGGCACCACTGCAGGCCGATATCGGCCAACAAAGATACCTGGTATAAGTGACCGATACTTAAGGTGACACTCTAAGCCTGACAAGATACCGAATCCCGATACGTATCCCCTGTCATGGCGTGTCACCCGAGAGGGTGCCGCCCAACATGATCATATCAGGCAAGGGCGCCCCGCGCGATACGTATACCCATCATGAGTATGTTGCCTGAGAGGGTGTGCCACCCAACACGGGCGTATCGGGCGGGGCTCCTGCCCGGTATCGGGCTGGAGAGTCAGCTGCTGTCTGTCGTCCTTCTAAATCAATAAGGCGACATTTATCGTTGTTATTTCAGTCATTTACTTCCTTTATCTTATGCAATGTAATCAGACCCTTATATGTTAATGGAATTAGAAGATCTTAGTTATCTGCTGCTTTATGTTTGATACCTTTGTTGGATGATTGCTATGGTTAACATCTGAACTCTAGCTTGTATGCTTGGATCACGCTTCGATTAGCTATCGAATCGTGTTTTCCCGTTGCAACATCCTTGAGAGAGGTGTTGTGGCTCTAGTGTTTGGTCCGATTCTGGAGTACGAGAGTGCCCAGAATTGGAGTTGCTTTAGTTACCTTTCCACTCTAACTTAAGCCCAGCAACCTCGAGAGGGGTGTTGATGCTTAGTTAGAGGTACCCGCTTCGAGAGGAGGGGTACATGATGTTTCTACTGCCGCTTGTTTTACCGTAGTTTTCTCCTTCGTACCTTGCTTTAGCGCTAGTATTATCTCTCTGTTCCCATTGCACAAAAATCCCTAAAAACTGATAAATGCTTAAAACCTTAATTTTCCTCGTAGCTCCAGTTGGAGATAGATTTCTTTTGTTTTATCGACCTTATCCTGTTGTTCCCTTTGGGAATTATACCATCTCTCTACCCTTGTCGGAGTGTAGCGTGTCGATTCCGTGTTCTCAACACTACCACCCTTGTCCCTGTGTTCGACCCCATATATCTACTTCGACCCCGTAAACAAAGTTGCGGGGGCCTAGAAGGTTTCAGGTTATAAATGTAAAAGTCCGACTACTTCAAATCCGCCTCCGATTTTAGGACGCGCGATTTAGGCCGGTCAACTTTTTGGCACCGTTGCTGGGGACAAGGCAAAATGGTACTGTTGACAAACCCGAATCCACTAACTACACTCCAGTGCCTCAAGCTTAGGAATGAGCTTGACAACACTCTCTTTTTCTTTCTTTCTTTTTTTTTTTATTATTATTATTCTTTGCCTGAAATGAATAACTCATATTATTATTGATAATAACTTTTCTACAGGCCGAGAGATGACGAGCATGGGCGCGGGTATGCAGAACTGGCGACCAAGCTCTACAGGCCGAGCAGATTCTGTCACCAGTCTTCTTTCATTCAGCTGGGTATTTTCGAAAGACTGGAGAGCGTCCTCGCTGCGGCAGGACTGAGGAAGATCTGCCTCAGCCGTTCTGCCTCCTACACCGAACTCACAAGGGAGTTCATGTCGTCTCTCTATCGAGTGAAGAATACTGCTGAAGAAGTTGAATAATATGGCGGAGTAGACAGACTACAAGCGCAGATGTACAACTCGGAGCACGCCATCTCCGAGAAGCTGCTCAACGGGATCTTCTCCTCCAGCGACGAGGAGAAGAATCTGATGAATAACGGTGAAAGAATCACCGAAGGAGACGGGTTCAACCCCGTGGAGCTCTGGAACAGGCTGACCGATGAGTCATCATTTAAGCCGGGAAGCAAGGTGGCAGCAGTACACTCATGTTTTTGGAGAATAGTGCACAAGCTGGTGGCATGCCTGCTGTTCAGCAAAAACGAGTCTAGCAATATTTACACTGAAGAACTCCACGTCATGTGGCACATGATGGAGGGAAGAGTGATCAACCTGGGGCGGTTTTTACTGAACAGGTTGCACCCAATAAAGGATGCCACCAAGGAATATTGTATGGGTGGCATCGTCAACCTGATCGCAGTTGGGCTTGGGTACCCAAAGGAGCCGTGCAGTCTTTTGAGGACAAGGGGCGATGAGTTGATCGACCTCAAATACCTCATGAGGGCCAACATTATAAAGAAGGAGGGAAGGTGCTATTTCTACAAGTTTGCAAGAACAAACACCCTCCTCCCGCTCCCTCGCTGCACCACCTACGACGCAGAAAAGCTGGTCTTCACTGTAGCAGAAATAGAAGTTGTGGCGGTAGACGCAGCTTACGCCGCCACCACCAGAATTCAAGAGAGGGCAGCTACGAGAGGAGAAACAACTCCTCTCGACCCAAGGCAGGACAAAGCGTCAATGACCTTTGTCGATTTAGCCGCCAATCCAGAGCCACCGGCGACAGCAGTTGATAGAGCTGTCGTCGCTCCTATCATACCAGCCACGATAGCGACAACACCTGTCGTAGCTGAAAAAAACCGGCGATCATAGAAGTCGTCGAGACAATGACGGGAGCTGCCGCGAAAGGGACGGCCGCAGCCCCCAAAATTTTTGTAATGCCTTTAGAGGCAGACGAAGAAGTACAGTCAGACGTCGATGATGGGGTGTTCGCCGATATCCTAGAGATGGAGCTCAGAGCCGTACAGCTAACACCGACACCGTCGCCGGTGTCCCCTATAGCGGTTGTTGATGAGATCACCGACAACGTAGAGGTGGAGTAGCATCCACCCACACCACGACCGTCTCAACCACGACAAGAGGGTGAGGCAGTGACGACCGTAAGAGTGCCGACGCCTCGCCCAGCAGCGTCCGCCTCGTGAACAATCGAGATAGGATCTACCTCGTCAGGTAGACCCTCACGCGAGAGAGGTCCTCACGCGAGAGAGGTCTCGTGGGGATGAGAGGGAGATCTGCAGGAACCCCTCTATTACTTGGAAAAATGTTGGGGCACGAATTTGACTACTTGCGGGAGGTAACAAAAAGCCACTCGGGTACGTTTACTTCTCTAACCCACAAGTTTTCTTTTTTCCAGCAGAGGCTGAATGACCAGGAACAGGCACTGTTGACTCTAGTCGGACTTCCTGACCAACTAGAGGTATTCAATGCAACGCTTCAGCAGGCCCTCCAGTGCCTTGACGTGATCGAGGAGAGGCTTAACTGGGGGGACGAACATCCGTGCCCAGGGCAGCCGAGAAGGTCTCCGTCGCCCCCTGGCTCTGGCTCCTCACCTTCGTCGACAGCCTCCTCAAGAGCATCGTCCTCCTCTGCCTCCAGCGGGCCGTCCACATCGCCTGAGGAAAGGACGCCACAAGGATCGGCCAGCAGAGCCCCAGCAGGACAGGCGAGCTCCAAAGGCCTGGAAGAAATGACTCCCTCAGTCCCCCTGGATGAAGTTGAAGATGACTACGGAGACATCAGCGTCGGGGAGGACTCTTCTGATGAATCAGAGGGAGAAGGGGGGGACGTTTGTGCCGCCAACGAAAGACACCCCCCAGAGGAAGATGCTCGATGGCAGATGTATTCTTTGCGCCATCAGAGATACCCTCATTCGAGATGGCCGACTTCGACAGAAGGGCCATCGGCTATCTGATGATCAGAGACCAGAAATTGCTAAACAAGGTCCTAAGGTCGTAGGCAGATGAAGAAGACGTCGTGTGGAGCGACGACTACTTCTCTGTACGACGGGGAGCACTCTGAAGCATGTTCCGCTCACCAGCCGTCGTTGGTAAAAAGTTGTTCAGGGTCCTTGAAGGTGCAATAATAGAGAATATCAGCACTGGGATAGATCGGAAGACAGTATACAACGCCACCTCGACCTTGGCGAGAAGGCTAATATTGGGAGTACAGACTCCATTGCGGTGGCCAACATGTTGCAGCACGTCGAAGAGAATAACACGAACCTCGTGTTGGCCCCGTAAAAGCACCGCAACGTGTGGTTCCTCTGCGTGGCAGACCTCAGGAACCATGACGTCCAGCTATTTAGCTGCAGCAGCAATGAGGTGTCACGCTCCAGGCTTGTTTTCAGTTGCTTGGAGGACAAACACCTGAGGCTTCTACCGCTGCGTCTTCTACAAGATATCAAGCAAGAATTCAAATGTCACAGCGGTGTTTGGAACTTCTTTTCTATCCGAGACTTCCCCATCCAAGCCGAAGAGGGAAGCGGAAACATTGCCTTTATTGTCTTGCGTGCCATGGAGCTGCTCAACATATTTGGAAACATGAGGCACCTCTAGGGCCAAAACTTCTACCAGCTCAGAAGCATATATGCACTGTTGCTGATCAAGGACAAGCGCTATTTCCTAGATGCGAGCATACCAAAGAGGCTGCTGGACAGCAACCTAGAAGATGCATCTTCGCAACCCAGCAGCACTCCTGAGAAGGAAGCTGAGATGGAAACTGACACCTACGGGGCAGGGAAGCAGTTGGAGATCCTGCAGAAAGTGTACGGATTTGAAGACCCTGCTCGCGTGAAACTGCAGAAGGACGGATCAGCAATTTTGACTGCTTCTCGTGCGCTACACTCACGCAGGAATAGGTCAATGAAATTCTTCTGAAATTAGCTGATTCTATCCCGACGGATGTCATCTACGAGGCAGGCAATGTGATAGTCCCGGTTGATGACTTAAGGGACATGGTAAAAGATGGTGGATGTTTGGAGGTATCTGTGGTGGCCGCCTACATCCAAACACTACAGCCAAGGTTCAAACACGCATACATAGCTCATCTAATGATGTTCAACGACATCTGCCTTGCCGATGAAACATGAGCAAAGCAAGAATTTCTGGCAGAGTTGGAGAGTAGGGTTCCACGGACTATCTTCCTACCCATCCTGCACTACAACCACTGGACGCTCCTGACGGTGTACACTCGCCAACGAGCAGGAATCTTTTACAACAGCTCGGACAGCAACAAAGACCATCCGGTGCAGTGTACATCAACAACGTTGACCTCCCTCGAGCGCCTAGTATGAAAATACTACGAGGATGTGGCGGCACTGATACAACCATTCCTAGACACAGCAGCATCCAAATGGCACGAGCTTCAGTTCTGCCACCACAGTCCACAACAGATTCCCTTATCCAATGATTGTGGCATCTTCGTGCTAGAATGGATGATGAATGAAGCGACGCCTGACCAACTCCACCACATCAATTACCATAGCAAACGAGGAGAATATGTGTGGGAGCTTCTATCTGGCGCAGGCGCGCTCACCAGCTAACCCTCACTGGGTTAACATTACCCCACCTTATCCACTTCACAACTCTGGGACAGAGTGTGGAGTAAGTTTTGGGGGGGTACCATGTACCAGTGAGGGAGGTACAAAAATTCAAAAAAATTTAGACTCCACCTTTTTGTTCTTTTGTTTTTCTTCTATATCATGTGTACATATACATATACATGCTCATATGAAAATTTTTGCTTATTCTGCTTATTCTGTCTCCCTGCATATGTACAAACTCGCTATATAGTAAAAATCAGATATGACTTCTTGCCAGTTTATTTTCTATGTGCCTAAGGAGACGCAAGTTTTGTTACGCCTTTCTGATAATGCAACCCCAAACCACAAAAGACTATGACTTTCCACGCCAAAAATTGCAAAATATAATCTTGCAATAGCTAAGAGACGTGTATGAAGAAGGAAAAAGCTGCCCAAACAACAACAAAATTCCTCTTGTTTTCCCTTACCCAACAAAAATCCCAAAAAAGAGAGAATAACCTTATGAGAGTGAATAAAAGTATGAGAGTTGTGCCAAATGAAAAAAAAGAAAAAAATATATACACACACACTTGTTTTCCAAAAGTACCCATCTTTAGGCATGGTAGATCCGGGGCAGTGGTACGTAGGATGTGAAATCACTGCTCTAAAGCCAACTGGCTTGGACTGTAGGGACCACTTTCCTGTTAACGGACCCGTACCTGGATGGACTGATGAGAAACAAAAAAAACCCAAAAAGCCTTAGCCTACCCCACACACAACTTTTTGCTCCCAAAAAGCTGTTTGGTGTGAAAGCTAACTTCGAAATCATGCACCCAAGTCTCGCCGAAGCTGTGGAGAAAATTTTGCTTAAATAAGGCAGGAGAAAATAAAGTCTGTTGTTCGTGACTGGGCCGCATTCTCAGAAAGACATCTCAATTCTCGCTCGAACCCTTGGTCTAAAAACTATACCGGTCAAGAAGAAGTATCACAAAATAAAGTTTAGACATTGATTGAGGACAATCAAAATGCTAAGTTTGGGGGAGTTGATAACACCAAATTTTGTGATGTTTTTGGCTGTTATTTAATTATCAAAACTACCCTTTTAAACTGATTTCCTCTCTTTTTATATATACTTTTGCAAAAACAAGCCACGCTACGCTCAAAACTCAATATTTCCATCTTTTGTAGAGTTTTCCTCCATTTTTGACTCATTTATCAACAATAAGGCCCGTCCCGGCCCATAAACGTGTTCTACCTGCCCGATACGACAGCACGATGCAGTGACGCGCAACGCAAGGGAGCCGCACGAGAGGAAGCGAATGAGTGATACGTCTTTTTACTCGATAGGGAGTCGGGCTCGCCACGACAACTGAAGCGTGTCGTGCGATACAGGCCACCCACCGGCAGGCACCACTCGTCATGATGACTGACAGTCGACATCCTTGTGTCGGGCGATACTGATATCGGCCATCCACCACCTCCGTGATAATAAGAGCTGGGGAAGGACACGTGGCGTCCGGAGCACCTGAACTTCTTCCAACCGCTGCCTATAAATAGCAGCTACAGGAAGCCGAAAAGACAGGTCAGAACCCTGCGCAATCCAACTCAGGAAAGCTTCAGGAGCTAGCGTATCGTGCCTCAGAGGTTGTGTCAGGCGATTCTAGGTGATCACTTCCCCGTCCCGAGAGGGATGTAATGGTTCATTTAGGGTCGTCTCGGGCACCACTGCAGGCCGATATCGGCCAACAAGTATATCTGATACAAGTGACCGATACTTAAGGCGACATTCTAAGTCTGACACGATACCGAACCCTGATACGTATCCCCTGTCACGGCATGTCGCCCGAGAGGGTGCCGCCCGACATGATCGTATCAGGCAAGGGCGCCCCGCGCGATACATCTACCCGTCATGAGCGTATCTCCTGAGAGGGTGTGCCGCCCGACACGGGCGTATCAGGCGGGGCTCCTGCCCGATATCGGGCTGGAGAGTCAGCTGATGTCTATCATCCTTCTAAATCAAGAAGGCGACATTTATCTTTGTTATTTTAGTCATTTACTTCCTTTATCTTATGCAATGTAATCATACCCTTATATGTTAATGGAATTAGAAGAGCTTAGTTATCTGCTGCTTTATATTTGGTACCTTTGTTGGATTATTGCTATGGTTAACATCTGAACTCTAGCTTGTATGCTTGGATCGCGCTTTGATTAGCTATCGAATCGTGTTTTCCCGTTGCAACATCCTCGAGAGAGGTGTTGTGTCTCTAGTGTTTGGTCCGATTCTGGAGTACGAGAGTGCCCGGAATCGGAGTTGCTTTAGTTACCTTTCCACTCTAACTTAAGCCCAGCAACCTCGAGAGGGGTGTTGATGCTTAGTTAGAGGTATCCGCTTCGAGAGGAGGGGTACATGATGTTTCTACTGCCGCTTGTTTTACCGTAGTTTTCTCCTTCGTACCTTGCTTTAGTGCTAGTATTATCTCTCTATTCCCGTTGCACGAAAATCCCTAAAAACTGATAAATACTTAAAACCTTAATTTTCCTCGTAGCTCCAGTTGGAGATAGATTTCTTTTATTTTATCGACCTTATCATGTTATTCCCTTTGGGAATTATACCATCTCTCTACCCTTGCCGGAGTGTAGCGTGTCGATTCCGTATTCTCAACACTACCACCCTTGTCCCTGTGTTTGACCCCGTATATCTACTTTGACCCCGTAAATAAAGTTGCGGGGGCCTAGAAGGTTTCAGGTTATAAATGTAAAAGTCCGACTACTTCAAATCTGCCTCCAATTTTAGGACGCGCGATTTAGGCCGGTCAACGTTTTGGCGCCGTTGCCGGGGACAAGGCAAAATGGTACTGTTGATGAACCCGAATCCACTAACTACACTCCAGTGCCTCAAGCTTAGGAATGAGCTTGACATCACTCTCTTTTTCTTTCTTTCTTTTCTTTTTATTATTATTATTATTATTATTATTATTATTATTATTTTCCTGAAATGAATAACTTGTATTATAATTGATAACAACTTTTCTAACTTGATTTTTCGCTCTATTTCAGCTACTCTGAAGAAAGGCATCCTGTTCAATTGAACACCAACAACATCAGACATGCCACCGCGTGTTGAACAACCCCTTTCAGAAGGCGAACGCCAAGGGAGGGCTAGACCTCACGCGCCCCCACCGGAAGATAACGACCGCTACGATGGCAACGATCAGCCTGAAGATCCAGAATTAGAGCAGTTCGAGGAAGATCGTCGCCAGGATAGACGTCGTCATCACCAAAGGCACAGGAGGAACCACGATAATCAAGAGCAATGTCAGGAAGGTAGCTACAATGATGATTCAGAAGAAGAAGAAAAGACTATGAGGGAGTTAGACTCCACAAAGGCTAACAATTCCCAATGCCCTGTCATCATTTTGTGATTCAACGCCACCAATTTCGAGCTCAATCCATCGGTAATCTCCATGATTCAAAATAAAATCTTTAGGGGGAATTCTAAGAATGACAATCCCTACCACCACTTGGATGCTTTCAATAACATATGCGACACCATCAAGATGCGGGGGGTTCCCCAGGAGGTAATCTACTGCAAGGGCTTCATCTTCTCTTTGGAAGACAAGGCTCTATCATGGTATCTGGGGCTGCCCCACCAAGCCCTGAATGGATGGGGAGCACTGGCGGATGCCTTCGTAAACAAGTTCTATCCAACTGAAAAGACTGTGCGTAACAGACAAAGGATAACTTCCTTCATGCAAAAACCCAACGAGAACCTCCACGACGCTTGGGAAAGATATCAGGAATATCAGAGGGACTGCCCTCATCAAAATTACAAGAAAGGTTTCTTGGTCACCACCTTCTATAACGGTTTAACCCCCGAGGAAAGATTTTCACTGAATGCGGCAGTAGGAAGTGACTTTCTGGGAAAGAAGCTGAGCAAGTCCGAGAGGATCATAAAAAACATGGTCGAGCTACAAGCTGACACTGATTATGATAGATCTGACAGGGGACAGGCAAAGAAAGCTGGTGAAGGACCTTCTTTGGAATCCAAGGCTCTGGAGACCATCACTTTGCAAATCCAGAGGATCACCACTGATATGAAGCAGCTGAAAGAGTCCAGTGGGAAGGGAAAGAAGCAATTCGAGAAGGTTATGAAGTGTGTTACCTGCGGAGAGGGAGGACATGGGGTAGATAGCTGTATCTACACCCGACCTGACGCATCGAGCGATACTGAAACTGAGGATGAGGAGACTGAGAATGTCTCTTTTGTTAACTTCAAAAGGCTGGACCATCCCAGTTTCAGTTATGGCAACAAGGATGCAACTGAGAATTCACATCAGTTGCATGCTTCCTCTAAGCCACCTCAAGCCTTCGAGAAAAGGGGAGGATAGAGTCAATTCGTCAAAAACACCCCCTTCCAGTCAAACAAAGGAAACTTTCAAGGGCAAGTTAAATACCAAGGACCAGCCAAAGAGCAGGGAAAGGACAAGGTTCCAAACCAATCAGACGTGGTCAGACAATTGTTTGATTTTGTAAAAAGATAGGACACAATTAACAACCAGTTAGCGCAGAGTGCACTTTCAAATTCGGGTGTTCTAAACTCATTGCAGGTCCAGATGGTAGATATGCAGACGCATCAACGCCAGATTGATCAACAATTAGCTCAGATGGCCGAACTGATCAAGAATCCTTCGGGCAAAATCCCCTCCAACACCGAAACTACCAAGAAGGAAAGGGTGTGATCGAGAGAGACAGGGATAGAGTTGTAAGAGATGGATGATGGTAGAGGCTAAAGAGTGAAGAAGCTGGAACCATCAAGCTGGATACGAAAACTACAACGCTTCTCGGGAGGCAGCCCGAACTTTCTTTTCTTTCCTAGAATAGGATGCAATTTACTTTCCTGCAAAACAAACATTACAAACATTTGGACTGTAATAAGGCCTGAGTCAGCACATGTGCCACGTGTGCTGACTCTTTTGTTTTATGGGCCACCGCTCTATTTTATGGACTGGGATGGGTAATACTATCTGAGTTCAGGATCTTAACCTTGGCCAATGATGTTTTACTCATCGACTGCCTTTTCTCCACTTTGTTTTTAAGTTTTTCACCTTGATTTTGTTCTGAAGTTTTCATATCGGGCAGCAGCTCAACCGGCGCACTGAACACGCTCATTTCGGGTGATGGTATTTCAGGCGTCGCAAGGGCCGTGACAGATGGCATTCATAAGCGGCGTGAACCTATATCGTGCATAAGGAGTAATTGCCCTTGTGCCGACGGATGGACTGCCCGTCTCGAGAATGACCTATCCTAATGGCCGGCACGCGTTCCAGAAATTACCCATTTTACCCCCGGTCGTGATCGCTATAAATAGTATGGAAAGTTTACCGTGTCGGGCTACTGCCTTTATAGTTTTCACCTACCCATATCATGCTGTGATTTCCTCCGTTTGCTCTCGTGTCGCGCAACCTCCTTCTTCTCTAGTGTCGTGCGGAAAGTTCCAGAAAACAGCAAAGGTATAGCCTGATAGCCCGTGTGCCCGACACTAGCCTCCTATCACACATAACTTATTGGACTAACAGCTTTAGATGAGTTTTCTTGTATTGCCTGACACGTGTGTCGCGCGACACGCCTTTAGCATGCGCTTGCCCGATACGCCATATCGAGCGATAGCCATGTCACCCATCCTTGTGCCACCTCGCTTGTTTTATTGTCGGGCGACGTGTTGTTTTATCATGAAGGCCCTATCGAGCGCTTTGTTTCTCACAACCGTATCGCCCGACACACCCATGACGAACGATACCTGCACCTCGTATCGAGCATGAGCCTACATCTTTAAAAGCTCTGTATCTCCCGATACATTGGTGTCGGGTAATTCTTGTATCAGGCCGAATTCTATCGTATTTTCTGTTTTCTTTTAAAAAAATGCCAGTATCAAATTTTAATTCTTGCCTACATTAATATCGACACATTAAATTGATCAATGAATTTGTTTATGCTAACAGAAATGGCTCGTACAAAGCAAATTGTCGTTCGAGTTAACAAACACGGAAGAAGAATCGACACCGAGGCTACAACTGAAGCAACCACAATCGGGAAGAAGCGTCTGAATCCCGAGGCGGTTGGGCCATCGACGGCTGAAAAAAGAACAAGAACTGGAGAAGTGGCGACTCCAACAACAGCCCCAACAACAGCGGCAGAACCCCTGGATCACACGCCAGGAAGGTTCGTGCCGAGAGATGACGAGCATGGGCGCCGATATGCAGAACTGGCGACCAAGCTATACAGGCCGAGCAGATTCTGCCACTAGTCTTCTTTCATTCAGCTCGGTATTTTTGAAAGACTGGAGAGCGTCCTCACTGCGGCAGGACTGAGGAATATCTGTCTCAGCCGTTCTGCCTTCTACACCAAACTCACAAGGGAGTTCATGTCGTCTCTCTGCCGAGTGAAGAATACTGCTGAAGAAGTTGAATAATATGGCGGAGTAGACAGACTACAAGCGCGGTTGTACAACTCGGAGCATGCCATCTCTGAGAAGCTGCTCAATGGGATCTTCTCCTCCAGTGACGAGGAGAAGAATCTGATGAATAACGGTGAAAGAATCATCGAAGGAGACAGGTTCAACCCCGTGGAGCTCTAGAACAGGCTGACTGACGAGTCATCGTTTAAGCCGGGAAGCAAGGTGGCGGCAGTGCACTCATGTTTTTGGAGAATAGTACACAAGCTGGTGGCATACTTGCTGGTCAGTGACCACTAAGGAGGGAGATACTTGATCAACCTTCCAATCTTAGACAGGAGTAGTTTCCTCTATTGGAAGAGAAGTTTACAATACTACATCCAAGGATCAAGTCTTGAGCTATGGCAAATGGTGGACCATACATATAAGCTACCGGAGACCAATCTAGAAGAATGGGATGAAGCTACCATGAAGAAAGCCACCTTGAATGCAAGAGCAATCAACATACCACATGCCACCTTGAACTCCACTGAGTTCAACCAAATTTCCTCTTGTGAGACGGCCTATGAGGTGTGGAGAAAGCTATGCATCACTTATGAGGGGACAACTCAAGTGAAGAAAAGCAAAGTCTACATGCTCAAAGGGTTTCTTAAGAACTTTAAGATGGGAAAGGAGGATAAGATAGCCAACATGTACTTAAGACTCAAACCATTTGTAAATGGACTTGCCGTCCTAGGTCATCCTATGAGTAGAGGAGAGATGGGAACCCAAGGTGACTTCCATTGAAGAAGTAAGGTCTCTTGATGATATCCACATTGAAGAGCTCATTAGAAATATATAAGCCCATGAAATCACACTTGACAAAAGAGAAGAAGTTGAAAGACAGGCGAAGTAAGAGTTAAAGAGAATGAAGAAGGTTGAAATCAAAGCTCAAATTGAAGCCATTGTGGGACAAACATCTCCATCCTCTCATGTTGAAGAAGATGCCATGTACTCCAAGGGTAGACTCTATAAAGGAAAGCCTTCCTCCTCCATCTAGTGCCTTAAGTGTGGAAAGAAGGGTCACTTCAAGATAGATTGTCTACAAGGTAAAAAGACCCATCATTACACGAGAAGAGAAGAGAATTACATGAAGAAGGAGAAATGGCACAAAAGCTCAAGTGACTCCTCCAACTCAAGTGAAGAATCAAGTAGAGGATCTATCTCAATCTCTAGTGATGAAGGAAAATTTCATTTTCCTCTTATGGCTTCAATAAGTGAAGACTCAAATTAGGTAAATCTAAACTCTTTATATAAAGAATCTTTATCACTATCATTAATGCTACTCGTGCCTCTCTTAAGTCTTCTAAAAAGAAAAAGAAAAATCTTGCTATAATTGTTGATAACTTGCATGTAGAAATAGTTGATCTTGTGCATGCTAATACTTGCCTACTTGATGATAAAAATGCTTGTCTTAGTCAAGTAGATACTCTTAAACTTGAAAATGCTAGCTTGCTTGATAAGATTAGAAATCTAGAAGCTCAACCTCTTATGCATAGTGATAATGTAGAGCATAGTAACATTATGGATTCTCTCATGCATGATATTGTTGTTCTGAAATCTGAAAATAAGAACAAAGATTTTAGTTTGTAAGGTTTAGAATCAGAAAATAGAATCTATCGTTCTAAGATTACTATGTTTGAAAATGAAGATGCTTCCTTGCTTGATTAAATCAACGTTCTTGAATCTTCTTTTCATTCCACTAGTAGAGAGAATAATATTGCTACTCTTCATATTGATAGAGATTCCTATTTGAACAAATCTCTTTGCCTAGAAAATAATATTTTGCATGCTAGAGAAAAAATAATCATTTGTTTTCTACTATTACTTCTCTTATGCATGATAATCATAGTTTGAGATCTTCTTTGCAAAGATTCTTAGTTGGTAAAAAGAATCTTAATGATATCCTACACCATACTACTAAACAAATTGGTAGACATGGTTTAGGGTGTGACGGTATCCAATGGAACCAAAAAAGTAAAGGACCTCCAATTTTCTATGGAGAATCCTCTAGTTCCAAGGCTATGGGCACATGCAACTATCGCAATGATTTTGGTCATTATTCTAATTGTTGTCATTTTAGGAAAGCACCTAAGAATAATAGAACTTGGGTTGCTAAGCTAATCCCTCCAAACCCAAAAATATGATTGGGGACCATTTCATTTTTCTTCTTGTACGTATCTTGCTAATGGATTGACATGATCTATGAATTTTCAAATTGACTTCTCAATCCACTTGAAAGAAGAAAGGTGAGATGTGTATGAGGTGGCAACAAGTGGAAAGCAATGATAAGTACATAGGTAATATTATTCTTGGTCATATCCGATCATGGTGTGTTTTTGCCAAGTTAGTGTGCACGATACATGTGGTTTTCGAGTCAAAAGTGGTATTTTATGTTTCTCTTCACACTCTTGCTCAAAAACTATTTATAATCATTTTATATTGCATTACTAACTTGCTTACACATGTTTGGATATGGCTTTTATTTTTATTATGCCTCTAGATACGTTCTTCATATATATATATATATATATATATATATATATATATATATATATATATATATATATGTGTGTGTGTGTGTGTGTGTGTGTGTGTGTGTGTGTGTGTGTGTGTGCGCGCACACACGCTTTTTGACAACAACTTTGTCGGTCAAGTTTTTCCTGACAGAAACTTGACCGATAGGCACCAATGGATGTTGTCAACATTTGTTGTTGATTGAGTTTGTCCTGCCAGTAACTCGACCAATGACACTGTGCACATAATACACAGTTGGCTTGTTGAATGGGAATTTCCCTCTCAACTAGATTTTCTCAACCAATAGGCTTATTATTTAGCACTCCCATTTGGTACCTTCATTCATGCATATTGCCATGCTTTAAATTGTCTACCTTGCATACAACCCTATCTCTCTAATTTCCATAGTTTGGAATTCAACTAGTGGTATCCCTATATCTTGCTTGTTTTGAGTTATTTTGTAGGTTTTGATGATGATCTCTTTGGATCTCTTGGTTGTGTATTAAATTGCTTCCATTGTGTTCAAACTTTCTACATCTATATAGTTGTATATCTTTTTTGGATACAACTTTGAGGTTTTTAGTGGTGATCATATTTTGGTAATGATGCATATTTTCTAGTGAGTTAGATCCTTTCATGCTTCTGAAATTGCAATCTCTTTGTTTGTATATGTCTCTACATCTACTCATAGTTTGCTCTTGAATTTGTGCATCTTTTTCTATAGTTTAGATCCTACTAGTAGCCCTAACTTGTGATAACATCTACTAGTAGCCTACCTACATGTAGTTCTGGTTCTTTTCATCAAGTGGTATTCTATTATATGCTATGCATGTATCTTTTTTCATGCTTGCCCAAGCTTGTTCCTTGAATTGCATATCTACTATCTTGAGTTTCTTGCATAACATGTGATATAGGATATATAGAACTACATTGTATGTAGAATTTGGATCATACTTGAAATTTTATGTAGATTTTGCTCCGGTGTCTGATTTTGATGCAAAACTAGTGTTTTTTATGCAGAAACGACCTTTTGAGAAAGACTCATTGTATTACAATGAGGCCTGAAGATTTTTGGGCAAATTCCATCATATTAAGGGTCAAAATTGTGATTCATTATTTTTTTTCTATAATACTTTATCTTACCTTGATCTTTGCTAGAATTACATTATGGATTGTTCAAGTGCATGCTTTAACTTGTTTTTATTTCTATGCTTGGACAAGGCCCTATTTTTTGCTCTTCTACTCTCCTTTTATAACTTTTGTTATCTCCTTTCTTTTAACAAGTGGTGTTTCTTATCTCTTTATACCCCCACTTTTTGAAATGACAAAGGGGAGAAGGTATGTCTTCTTTTGACAAAAAAGGGAGAAGGAATGTCTTACACAAAGAGGATAAGCATGTCTATGTAAAGGGGAGAAGGTAAAGGGGAGAATACATATATGTCTAGAACATATATGAGTAGACGACATAGTATTCTATAAATATTATGAAAGCTAACTATGTAGGAAAAATAGCATCAATTGAGGGGGAGTACGATAAATCCATGAGCATCAATTGAGGGGGAGCATATGAACCAAATTTAAACCCTTAGGTTTCTCCAAAGGCATGATTTTATTTTAAAAATCCTTCAATAAATTTACATAATGGTTTGTCATCTTCAAAAAGGGGGAGAATGTTGACCATAGGTCAATGTTGACTCTAGGTTTACATTGACCAAACTCTTATTTTGATGATGACTATACCATTACAATTAATTGTGTCTAATGTCTCTACTTAAGTGATTTCAAATTAGGTATAGACACACTCCAAATGCCCTAACTTGCACATCTCAAATTGGAGAAAAGACAAGCAAAAATAAATGCAAGTGTACTTTTTTAGAATATGATGTAAATCCATTAGAATCACATTGTAAATCACGTGTAATAATTGTATGACTTGTAATTAATCTTAGAAAAAATCAAGATCACTTAAATTGAATGTATAAACATACTAATGTCATTTTTCAAAATTCATTACAGTCACTTTATCGCTTGAGTTACAATCTCGACCGATCCTTGATGGATTTTGAGAATATTGTTGATCGGTCGAGTTTCCTATACTCAGAACTCAACCGACCAATGCACTAGAACAAAACTGATTTAATTTATCAATCAAGTTCCTACTAGGACAAACTCGACCAATTGGTCAAATTAGCTTTGTCGCATAGTGCATTCGGTCGAGTTACCTTTTTAGAAACTCGTCTGATAGTAATGTACGGAAAAGTGCAAAAAAGTATTTCTAGCCATTGTGGAGTTACAAAAATTGAAATATATATGTTGCAAGCCAAAAAAATGTCTAGTTTTTGTTCTTAAGTGTTCCTAAAGGCTAAGAGGCATCCCCAAATATAAATAGGACCCCTTGGGTTTCATTCCAAGGTTGAGCATTCAATGCAAAACTCTACACGAGGTTCCTCTTCTATAGTTGAGTGCATTTTATAGCCTCCTGTCTCTCTCTATAAGCTCAATCACTTGCTACATCCATTAGAGTGAGTAGGAGATTTGTAAAAGAGTTAGTCCTACATGTATATCTTGTGAGGCTCTCACTTCCACCACCTCCCAATCTCTCATTCAACCATGAAGATGAAGGTTCTCTATCTTGGCTAAGAGAGGTTAATACGAACAAAGGAAGGAGTCCCTTAGTGAAGAAGAAGGCAAGGCTAAAGACTTAGAACAAGAGTGGGTAAGCCCTTGGTAAAGGCAAAATACTCCTTGCTCAAGTGGGTAAGTCCTTAGTGAAAGCTTCTCCGAGTGAAGGTGAAGTCAAAGGCAGAAGATCCAAGAAGAGTGGGTAATCCCTCCAAGGCCAAAGACTTGATGCAAGTGTGGGTAAGATCCTGGTGAAGGCTGAAGATATCTTGATCAAGTGGGTAAGTACTTGGGTAGGTTGAAGACTCTTGGCTTGGATAGGTAAGTTCTTTGGTTGGTCATGTATTGTAAGTCTTATGAATGAATATAAGAGTGCAATTGTAACATCCTTGACCTAGGTTTAGGGCTAACCCTATTTTTTCGGCTTAAATAAGTTGCTTGGAACTTTAATATAATTCTCTAAAGTGTTTTTTTATCAGGTGACAAACTTATGTTTCAAGTTTGGTCCTATTGAATGATGTTTGAGCAATACTCTCTTATTTTGGACCAAAATACAATTTACCCAAGTTGAGGGGTTATATTGCAACATGTCACATGTTGAATGTACCTCATGTGTTTTATCATCATAAGAAAAAGAATGATGCTAAGGGACGGCTTGTGGAAATCCTAAGTTCCAAGTTTGAGCTTGTTTGAATAATGTTAGTGCCTTGTGTACCAATTTTGGTACAAATTACAATTTAGCCAAAATATAGGGTTGATATGCAAATTTACACCTCTAGAGTGTCCCTACTCCCTTTTGTATCATTTAGAGTAGATATAAAGAAGGAGACACCATGTTTGAATCATATTTGAGTGATGGTACTCTTGGTGATGAAAAGACCAAGAAAGGGTTGAATATGAACCCTAATTTGAGTTGTGTCGGGTTGTAGAGTTCATATGAGAGTGTCTATCGGCCAAGGAACCATAGAGGAAGTATCATATTGGTTTGTGAACTCTTTGCCTTGTCCATTATGGGCTAAGCACCTCAAGGAGGTGGAGTGTATCGGTTTACAACTTCCTTGGAAAAGTTGTATTGGGTTGTGGATAAAGTGGTGATTGAGTTGAAATATCTTATCGAACAAGATAAGTGATGGCCGAAATTTAATCTATAGATTATCCTCAAGTGTTTTTCATGTCAAGATAAATATTATTGCATGTATGGACACATGTCAACCATGCATGTACACGTGGCACCTAGTAGTATAAGGTGATGACACCTCTTATACACTCTCTCCCATGAGCCTCGATTATATATACCACTCCTTTCACCTACTAGTAATTTTTTTTCAAAACTTACCACCCTCTTTCTCTTAGATATCATGCATAGGTGAATGGGTATCGTGCATAGAGCCTTGGTATCGGCCGTGACAAGGTGATATCGGCCATAGCAAGGTGATATCATCCATAGTGAAGTGATATCGGCCACAAGTGAAGGGATATTGGCAACAAGTGAGGGGATATCATGCATGAGTGGTGAGGTATCGTGCATGGTGCTAAGGAACAAGAAGGATCTCAAGCCTTAACCCTAAGGTGAAGCCATGATCATCTTCAACCTTGGATTAAAGCATGGATCTAGGGTTGTGATCTTCCTTTCTTTTCTTCTTCACCAAATACTTATCCATGGTGATTCTTTGAATATAGAGGAGTTGTGAAGCTCATATTCAACCTTAGGAATGTGAAGCTTTGGATCTTGGATCTTTGAAGTTGTTCTTGAGGCGGGTTATATAACTTGAACCCAATTATGTTATTATTCACCTTCAACTTGTTGATGTACTTTCAATTTCGAACTCTCTTGAATAATTGATGATCCTAAGAGTTCGAAAAGTTGTTTAGGACTGTTGTCCATGGACTAGTATAGTAAGAACAAGAGTCTAGAGGTTGATGATTATGGCATCATCATGGTACAACCCGATATAGGGTTGAAGTACCTCTAACCCAATATGGTGAGGTGAACATACCAATAGCACGATAAAATGATGAAGCATATACCTTGTGCATGATATGGTGTCAAGCATACACTATGTGCATGATATGGGGTCAAGAACATACCCTATGCATGACATGGATTCAAGTATATACTCTAATATGATATGGTGTTGAAACCCAACATAGTAATAGGGAACCTGATATACTTTGGAACTTCAAACCCCTATTAGTTTGTACATCTGGTTTGGTTTAGACTAACTTGATATCTAGCCTATAACTTATCACATGATGAAGGGTAGGACGATACTATGAAGGTTTGATGAGATATGAGCATAAGGGTCTAACCCAATATGAAAACCCTAATGATGAAGTAACCCAATATGGTAGCACGATATGGTGATGAGGATACACCTCAAGCATGATGGGGAAGCACGATATGGTGTCACGTGCACACCTCTATGCCCGATATGGTGGAAGCACCTCAATCCAATATACTTGATTGAGTAACACATGAAGTGTGTTATGTCAAAAGATACATTAAGATGTATAGAGTTCAATGCATTTTGATAATTGTAGGCCAATGTACCTTGAGAAAAGGATTGAGCCAACTTGATAAAGTATGATGAAATCTATGTCCTAGTGAGGATGAGAGAGAAACTCATACTTGTGTGATATTCATGTAATAAGCATATATTGATACTCCTAATAAGTGTGGAGTATGAATTAGGGTTTGATTCTTGATGATATGTACCTCAAACCCTAATTGGCTAGAAGGGGATACCCTAGCCCTGATAATGGGTGAAGGTATGAATTGGAAACCCTAATCGGCTAGAAGGGGAAAACCTAGGCCTAATAATGGTAAGGTTGTATTTCTCTTAATGAAAAGTGATGATATGAACTTGAAACCCTAATCGGTAAGAAAGGGAAACCCTAACCTAAATAATGGGAAGAATGTATTTCTCTTGTATCACATAGTGATGATATACATCTGAAACCCTAATCGGTTAGAATGGGAAACCCTAACCCTAATAATGGGAAGGTCGTATTTCTCTTATATTGCATGGTAATGTTATGTACTTGCTATTATTTTCATAAAGTGCTAACCATGCAGGAATCATGAGATGATGAGCATAGCCAGGTATGAGCTATGATGTTTCATATAATACAGATTTAAATAGGCCTTGTGATCCATGTTAAATAATTGTACAACAAGTATAATGCTTATAGGGTCTGATGACCTAAAAAGATAGTTGTTGCCTATTGAGAACTGACAAGATGTGTAAATGGGCCTTGTGAGCCATGTGAAATACTTGTGCAACAAGTATAATGTAAACCTTGGTCTGAGGACTTAGAGGTAACAATTACCTGATGAGAGGTGATAATGTTCAGTGATGAACTAAGGGTTTGAATACCCATATCTAGTAATCATGATGATGATAATATTAAGGGAGAAGAATCCCTAGTAATGTGATAAGGGACTATGATCCCGAGTGTTATACATTCAAAGTGTTCCAAAGATCATGAAAGTACTTGATAAATGTATTACACCTTTTTTTGTAGCATCTGTTATAATTCATGTTTGCAACTTGGTTGATGCTAAAAGATACTATAATGCACCTAATTAATCAAGTAGAATCTCATCATGTAATTGCCCTGATCATAGATCCATTCAATGTTAGAATTTTCTGAATGGTGGAACAAGTTTGTCTCGGAAAGCATATTTTTGAATATGCGGGGGTGAAGGATGACATATATCCTTACGTCCTAATGAAGAATTGATGTAGCACCTTCCTCATTTATTTTATATCGGGATTGATATGTGAATCTCCCAACCAATTGAGGAATTGATGTGTAAATTCTTCTTCATTAATTTATAACGGGATTGATATGTGAATCTCCCGACCAAATGAGGAATTGATGTATAATCTTCCTTATCATTATAATCCAGGGATGGGTAATTTAAATCTCCCTAAAGAGAGTGCATGTTGCGGCTGTAGCTCTATAACAAAGATACCAGTATACCCTGGTAAGCTAATTGTAGATGACACAAGATGTCCTGGCAATAGTCTCATACTGACTGAGACAGATGATGTCTTGGCAGCCGACTCTTCCATTGACCTTGTATGGTACCAATGCTTTACGTAGTCATGGTTGGTTGGAGCATGGGTGGTATACCTCATCTCCTCAGGGCATAAGTGTGATTGAGAACATGTAATTATATGTGTAGCGTATTTGCTTGAGATATGAATACAGAAACATTGGTTGATGCTTCATTACTTTTATGCATCTTAGATTGATAGATGTTATACATGTTCTTCATATTCCTTATAAAGAAAATAGATGATTTATTTCTCTATCATAGATAGCTGCATTACTTTAAAAGATGAGACTGCTCTATTCTGCTTATAAACAGTGATTAATCTTGCTTATTAATATAAAAGAACCTCTGCTCAGTTTTATACTATTTACCTGTGATAATAACATTGTTGGCAGAGAGTTATATCTCTCGATGGGACTTGTGTCTCACCCCATTGGTCACCAACATTTTTAGGTGGATACAGACGAAGAGGTAGAGACCTTACTGCAGAGGCAGAACAACAACAACAGGGGCAGCAGTAACACCTCAGGTTGAGTGTACTGTCTATCGTGTCTTGTAGATAGAAGTCCTATGTGTCGTCTCTGTACTCTCAGGTCCTTGGAGTCAGTACGTAATGGTTCAATAAATGATCTGAGATTTTGTCTTGTATGCCTCGAGGTTTTATGTTGCTTCAGTATATGTTTTGACAAAGCAATTGGTATATGTTATCCTTGAGATGTGATGGTACAATGTATGTACAATGTGAACCGTGATGTATATATTACTTTGGTTCTTTTCTTAAGAAGTTTCTTGGAAATGAATCTCTTTGCAAAATGGTTTTAATTTTTAGTGATTTTTGTTAATATGCTACTAATGTTTATTCCGCATAATTACTATGATGATTTGGCTGTCGGTTTGATAGTGGTCATCAAAGAATAGTTAAGAAATCCTAGAGGTTGACCTCTCTAGGTAGTGGACTGACATACTTCTAGTTTGAAGTGTGGAGCCACACTCTACATAGCTTGTCACTTGGTGCTTGTTCAATCTCTCTCTCCCTTTCTATGTATATTTTAGTTGCACTCAAATTTCCCATATTAGCAACCTTATCTTATGAAATATATTAAAGGTATAATGAATTTTATTTAAGTGAATTCAGCTCTATTCACCCCCCTTTAGAGCACACAATCACCCATCATGGGATCCAACAATTCCTACTACTTAAATGGAAATGATGTGTGGTTTGATAGAACCCTTTGCTGGTGTTTTCTTGAACATTACTATCTAAATGGTTAGGAACCTAATGGGCCATACACATAAGGATGCATAAGATAATTGAAGTTCACAATCAAACACATGATTAGAATGAATCTTAATCATAAACATTCTAAATAACCCTTTGATCGGGCAACCAATATGTCTGGTCAGACTACATATTGGTTCGATAAAGGGATCAATTCGTCAACTGAGTTTTCCATTGGATTGGACTGGTCAACCAATCAGATTTCTTGGTCGGCTGGTCAGAGTTCAACTGGGACAGTCCTAAATTAGAAAGAGACTTAGATCTAGATATAAATTGATGGATTGGTCAATCACCTAACCTGATATGACAATCAGAGTGCCCAACATGAACTTGATCGGGCAACAATCATAATACAACCCAAGTTTTTCAACAATGGACTATTTTTTGAATTTCAAATAAGAAAGGGATTGGAATTAGGGTTTTCTAAGCCCATGATTCTCCTATATATAGGGGGCACGTCCCAAAAGGTTAGACACATCTTTTATGACAAGTTGGATGTCAAAATTCTCTCTTCGAGAGAAGAAGTTACCCTAAGTGTTGACTCAAGGTCTAAATTGACTAAACCCTTATTTTGATGATGATTAACCATTTCACTTCTTTGTGTCTAATGCTTCTACTTGAGTGATTTCAGATTATATAAGGCACACTCCAAATGCTTAAACTTGCACATCTCAACTTGGAAAAATCAAGTCGCATATATATATATATATATATATATAGAGAGAGAGAGAGAGAGAGTCAGGCTAGAATATACTTGAGTGTACAGATTGCACAAATACATTCAAGTGTGTTTGCATTTCAAGACTATTTTTTGCAAAATATAAACCATTGATCTTCACCGTCATAATATAACTAGGCTACATACAAATTTTGGGCCCATTTGGATGAGTGTAAGTCACTCATATAAGGGTAACAAAATTGACGTGCGAAACTAATTTGAAATGCATAATTTTTGCGATCTTTATAACATGGCCTATAAATGTCCAAATGTGCTCAAATTTTGCGTATGAGCTATTTACAAGATGTTTAAGAAGATCAATTTATTATATTTTTGAAAAAAAATATTACATCACGAAAAACTACTTGAGTGTATTCTAGCCTGACTCTCTCTCTCTCTCTATATATATAAAGATCAAGAGTGAATAATAAATAGTTTTCTCCATAGATTGTAAATTACTTTTAATGGTTATATGACTTGTAATTAAGCTTTATGAAAATTTAGAGCACTTAATTTGTGACAACCCATCACACAAAGCGAGATTACTCAAAACCTAAACACAATAAACTATTATATAACACATCACTAAAAAAAGGATAATTAAAACCTATTAAATTTTCATAATATTTCTTAACAACATTAGCATAAAAGCCCATCTCAGATTATTTCATAAACCATACCAAAAATCTCTTATGAAGTCTATGTGTCCTCATCCATAACATATACACAAGAGATAACATCCACATGTACAACATCAGAATACTAAGAAAGCTCGAGTCGATAAAACAATATATTCAAAGCATTCCCGCCCAGACCTGAGAGTACATGGACGAATCTAGGACATACTAGATATATAAACAACTATCCTTCTATGATCGCTTACATCATATCCTCCTTGCTTCCAAAGGTCTTCTACTACTACTAGCGATCACCTAAAAAGATTGTGGTGACCCACATGTGAGACCCATGTCCCAGTAAGAGATATAACTCACAACAATACTTATTGATTGCAACATGTCATGTTATTAAATAGGTTAAGTAGATTAAGCAGATTAAACAGATAGACAAATAAAGAAACATAACAAGATTATCATTTATAAGAGCTTTATTAAGAGCAATTCTAATCAAAGTATTAGAATCTAGCATTATTCTCAATCACCATATGTAGATATTAACATAAGCATAACCATCATCATAAGCCTAATTAGCATCATATTTATCGATAACAACATGAGAATATTTGAATAGTAGGAACATGTCTAACAATATAGCATGTCTACCACATAGTCATCTCTAATAGCATAACATATCTCAATAATCTAATATGTCCAACAAGATAAACATACCATCATCATGAGTAGAGATAACAGCCTAAGCATAACTATCAACATGAGCATGATTAGAAGTATGATCATATCTAAATACACAGGCATGACTAACATCATAATCAATTCTAAAAAATTAAGTATAACTAACAATATGGACATTATTAATAGCATGACGCAACTAGCATCATAAATATAACCAACAATATAAGTATACCTAACTATATAAGCATGGCTACTTCTCTTATTGTATTATACATCATCTATATATGAAAAGAGAAAATAAGGGTTGTCATCGAATGTGAAGAGATGTGTATAACCCTAACAAATATACTACATGGCTGTATAATGTCTTTTATTAAGTCCCGGGGAGAGTGAGGTATGCCACTCAAACTCCAATTGAACATTACTAAGTCAAAATCAATTCCGTACAAGAACTAGGAGTACCGACATCCTAAGATCTCATTTACACCAGTTAGTACAGGTCCGTCACAGTGAGACATAAGTTCAAGCTACAAAACAGCCTAGTTCGCCCTTGGTATATAGGTCAAAACACTAGTGAACAACCTAGTTTGCCCTTATAAAGGTCATGATACAGTGAAACTGAGATACGATTGTATCCTTTCTCCAGCCAAGTTATGACCACAACCATCCTCAAAACACATCACATATATTGGATCACATCATTTGAGATACAGACACAACCGTTCCCCTATCAAGGTATGACTGCAACCATCCCTGTGAACATGTATATACTCAATAGTATATGAATATGAGCTTCCATTAAAGGAATGCTCATTTCACCATCCAACAAGTCCTAACATTGGAATGGATCTATGACACAGGGCACTACATGATTAAGTTTTGTTTATTATTAGTTAAGTGGATTGAGTGAATTAAGGATGAATCAAATAAGAGGACATACATATCCTAATTCATTTATAGCAAGCATTTGATATATAACAACTCCAGTAAATATAAAACATATAAGACATGTTCCTTATTACAACACCACATGATACTACTTCATTGTCATTCATGACTTTACTCATCATCACACCAACACAAGATATAAATCCTTATCACCTTATCCCTGGGTACCAACCCTTACCACATCATGGAGAGAATCAAACCTCCATTAGGGTTCAATCATGCCCAAAGGTCATTAAGACCATCATATTATCTTCTGCAAGAACATCATTATCTTTCCACGCCTCATCAAGGCTCAACTACCATCACATACATGTAACATATAATGTTTGGCTTAACATTGAACATAACAACAAATTATAGTTACAACAGTGTGGAGAGAGAAAGAACTCCATCGTTGTATTAATTGCACAAGGAAACTAAGCAACATCTTTGTGTTTCCAAAACAGCAATTGTATGTAATACCAGTTCTTATTATTTCTAAAAAATCTTAGAAGTAAGGGAATTCCTTTATTATAACAATATGCAAGAGAACTAGGTATAATTTACCACCATCTTTCAGTTGTACTAGGATTAGAGTTAACAACACAAGTTGGCTTAACATTGTAAATCAACACTTTACAACAATCTTAGGTTTATATTCATTTGAGGGCAGAGGTAAGACTACCAACTTATGGGGCTCAAAACCATTAATCCTAACTCATCAAATCCCCAACATCAGGTGCAATAAACACAACCTATCGAATCATAGACCACACATCAAACCATCAGATTCAAGGCAATTAAAATCATTGTATTGTGTATATGAATCACCATCATTGAATCACGACTGCATAAAACATAACCATCAGATGCAAGACACGTATAACCTCAAGACATTAATCTAGGAAAACCATAGAGTTATGACTTGTAAAAACCATGTACCACCATTGGGTGTGAGTCCTAAACTCACCATCAATTTCATGAGCAAGGAAACTAATCAATTAGATATTAGTGAAACCATTGTTTGTCTTAGCCAAGAAAACCATCGATTGAGCAACTAAGTGAACCGTTGATATATCAACAAGAGACTTTGTTTCTTCTATGGTGGCCACCTTTGTTTCCCACCTCTTGGGGAGAGTTCTAAGGATCTATGAGTTGATCTTTTGTTGATCCATAGGATGACCTAGGACGACAAGACCATTTACATTGGTTTTCAACCTTGCATACATTTCAGCTACCCTTTCTTCCTTTCCCATCTTGAAATTTTCAAGGAGACCATCAATCATATAGACTCTACTTTTCTTCACTTACTTTGAACCAAAATATGTGACACATAGCTTTTTCCATATCTCATAGTCTGTGTCACAAAACGAAATCTGGTTGAACTCAGTGGGGGAAAGAGAGGCATAGAGGATGTTGATGGCTCTTGCATTCAAGGTTGCTTTCTTCAAAGTAGCTTCATCCCATTCTTTTACCTTTATCTCTGGTTGCTTGTATGGAAGATCCACTAGTCTCCACAACTCAAGACATGATCCTTGGATGTAGAACCACAATCTTCTCTTCTAATAGAAGAAGTTTCTCCCATCAAAAATTGGAATATTGATGTAGTATCTCCCACCTTGATAATCAACCATCAATCCTACTTGTGGAAGCATTGCTTGAAGAAGACTTGCTCTGATACCAATTGTTGAATCTATAATGAACTCTAGAGGGGGTGTAGAGCTAAAAACACTTCAAAAAAATTCATTAGACCTTCAAGATATTTATAAGGTAATATTACAAGTGTGAACTTTGAGTGTAACTAAACAAGCATATCAAGGGAGGGAGAGAATGAAAAAGAACCAAATAACACAATTTATTGATAGTGGTTCCAACCTCTAAATTAAGAGATGTACGCCCACTAACTAGAGAGGTCAACCTCTAGGATTTTCAGCCATGTCTCACTCCTTATGTTCCATTATAAGAATTATAATGTAAGACCTCCCTTTTATAGGTCAAGGGTACCTCGCATACCATTTCAGATCAAGGATCTAATAGCCATTACAAAGGACTTACCTATCCATGACCAAGAGTATTCTACCTTACTAAGGACTTACCTACTCTTGTAACAACTCTTCGGCCTTTTTCAAGGACTTACCCACTACAACGTCCTAGGATTTGAAACCTCAGATAAGATGATCTTAAAAGGAACGATTGGTCTACCCATATCACCAAGGTGTACCTCCTTCTTAGGGTTTCCATCACTAAAGAACTCTATAGTTAAGCATACGTGACTTGGAGTAATACTAGGATGGGTGACCAATCGGGAAGTTGAACCTAGCTTGTGTGTGAGTGAGGACAAAGCGTGCAATTAAGGCTAGTGGTAGTCTGTGGGACCAATCGTCATTCCTAAAACTCTATTAGAGCCTTGCGTAGTGGGATCAGGCGTTACAAATGGTATCACAACCACAACCCCTCCATTAAGTGGGCCCCACATGGGCATGTGGCAGGCCATTCTTGAGATATGTAATCCAGACATGTGAGTTAGGAAGTTGATCTTGACTTGTGTGTGAGTGAGCACAAAGCACACAATTAAGGCTATTGGTGGTCTGTGGGGCCATTTGTCATTCCTAAAACCTTACTAGAGCCTTGGGTAGTGGGCCCAGGCATTACACCCACTCTTGCAACGAGTCTTATACCTTCAAGGGTTTACCACTCTTGACTTGGATCTTCTGCCTTGGACTTCACCTTCACCAATGAGAAGCTTTCACCAAGGGACTCCTTCCCTTCTTCTTCTTCACTTCTCTTAGCTAAGAGAGAGAATCTTCATCTTCATGGTAGAAAGAGAGATTGGGGTGGAGGAAGTGAGAGCCTCAAGATATACATGTAGGACTATCTCTTACAAAACTCATACTCACTCTAATAGACGTAGTAAGTCATTAAGCTCATGAGAGTGGATGGAGGCTCTTAGGAGGTAAATCTCCCCTAATTATAATATAGGGATCTTGATAGTGCTTGCCTAACCATGGGATGAAGCCTAAGGGGTCCTATTTATAGTTGAGGTTGCCTACTAGTCAGTAGAGACACTTAGGAATGAATTCTAACCATTTTGGGTGTTCCAACAAATATATCTTTGACTTTTACAATACTCCAACAGTTAGAAACACTTTTCTTCACTTTGCCGTACAATATTTTCAGTTGAGTTACCTTTTGGGAAACTAGACCGACGGTACTGTATGACAAGTCAAAGTGTAGATGTCAGTTGAGTTGTCGCCATGATAAACTCAACCAACCATGGACATTTGCCAAAAGTCAGACTAACTATCGACTGAGTTATCACCTGGACAAACTTGGCCGACAAGACAACCTATAATCACTTTTGACAAATGTCCAAAAGTGTTTATATATTCAAATTATGTAAGACCCCTGACCTGGATTAATGCTTAATCATGCTTTATTATCTTAAATAGGTGTTTAGATGCCTAACTAAACTTTTTCTTATTCTTTGATATTAGTGAATTAAGCTATGTTTCAAGTTTGGTCTAGTTTGGACATTGTTTGAGAAAGTTATGCAATTGTGTGCACATTTTTGACTTTTATGCAAATTACCCACATATGATGTTTTTCTTGTAGTTTTTCACATGCTTGTTGTGCCTCAAATGTTTTTCTATCATTCTAGATTTAGTTGGGGCTCCTATTTGCACCTTGGTTTTATACATGACAATCTACTTAGGATTTTCCTCTCATAGATGGGCTACCTTGAGTGCATGAACGATGGTTTTATTGTGAGTGGGGCCAACAGATGTTTTGCAAGCCAAGTTTTAGTGGGCCACCTGACCCCTACTACCATGGAGCTACTGGGTTGCATGGGATGGATGATCTTGACCTTAAATACTTGGCATGTTTTGTTAGACACCTTGCCTCTTTCTTCTCTATCCCTTTTAGCTTTTAATACCTCTTTCCTTACATGCAACAAATCATTTTACACACTTCATTCACCCCATCCATCCCCTCTTTCTACTGGATCTCGTCCTTGAAACATCCCTGACCTGAGTTATGGCATAAACCTAGAAATTTTGCTTAATTAAGTTATTTATAACTTGGTTTAATCTTTTGAAAAGTAATTAAGACTCAAGGAAAGTTTAATTTTCAAGTTTGAGCTTATTTGCAAACTGTTTGTGCATTATATGATAGTTTGGGTGTAATTTGCAGCTTACCCAAAATGAGGGGTTATATTGCAATATGCTACATTTTGAACATTCTTCCAATGCTTTAGCATCATAAGAGAGAGAATGATGCTAAGGGGTGACTTGTGGAAAGCCTAAGTTCCAAGTTGGAGCTTGTTTGAATAATGCTTGTGCCTTGTGTACTAGTTTTGGTGCAATTTGCAATTTACCCAAAATGTAGGGTTGATACGCAAATTACCACCTCTAGAGTATCCCTACTCTCTCTTAGCATCATCTAGGGGAAAGAGAAATAAATATGCACCATGTTTGAATCATATTTGAGTGATGGTATTCTTGGTGATGAAAGGCCAAGAAGAGTTGTATAGTTGAAACCCTAATATGAGTTGTATTGAGTTATAGAGCTATTATGGGAGTGCATATCGGCCAATAAGCCATAGAGGAGGTCCCATATTGTTTTCTAAACTCTTGGCAAAGGTCATGATGAGTGAAGCACCTCAAGAAGGTGATGGATATCGATTTACAACTTTCCTTGGAAAAGTTGTATCGGTTTGTGAATAAAGTGATGTTGGGTTGAAATATCTTGCTCAACAAGATAACTAATGGCTGAAATCTTATCCATAGATTATCCCTAAGATTTTTGCATGTCAAGATAAATATGTGTGCATGCATGGACACATGTCAACCCATGCATGGACACATGTCACCCAGTAGTATAAGGTGATGACACCTCTTATACACACTCTTTCATGAACCTCAATTATATATACCACTCCTTTCACCTACTAGTAAAACTTTTCGAATCCTACAACCCTCTTTCTCTTAGATATCATGCATAGTAGTTGAGGAGAAAGGAGGAGCTCGAGCCTTAATCTTAAGGTGAATCCATGGTCATCTTCAACCTTGGTTGAAGCACGAATCTGAGGTTGTGATTCTTCCTTTCTTTTCTTCTTCACCAAGCTCTTATCTATGGATTCTTTGCATATAGAGGAGTTGTGAACAAGTCTTGAATATTTGATAAGTTCATATTCAACCTTGGGAACGTGAAGCTTTAGATCTTGGAGCTTTGAAGTTGTTCTTGAGGTGGCTTATATAACTTGAACCTAATCATGTTATTATTCACCTTCAACATTGTTATACTTGATGATCTACTTTCAATTTCGAGTTTTCTTGAATAATTGTTGAATCCATGAGTTCTAACAGTTGCATAGGATTGTTGTCCATGAACTAGGACAATAAGGAGTGAAAGTCTAGAGCTTTATGATGATTACATCATTATGGCACAAACTAATATGGGGTTGAAGCACCTCTAACCCGATATGATGATGAAACCCAATATGGTGATACGAAACCCGATATACCTTGGAACCCCACACCCCCATCGTTTTGTGATTTTGGGTTGGTTGAAAAAGGACTAACCAGTTGTCTAGCCTATCACTCAACACATGGTAGATTGATACTTTAAAGGTTTGAAAAGGTATGAGCATAATGGTCTAACCCAATATGCAAAACATGAAACTTGAGTAACCCGATATAAGTGACACACACACATACACCTCTTGGATGACATGGTGTGAAGCACACACACACCTCTTGGATGATATGGTGTGACACACACACATACAACTCTTTGATGATATGGTGTGAAGCACACACACACCTCTTAGACGATATGGTGTGATACACACGCATACACCTCTTGCCCGATATGGTAAGCAAACATAAACCCCTTGTTGATATGGTAAGAAAGCATACACCTCTTGCCTGATATGGTAAGAAAGCATACACCTCTTGCCCGATATTGTAAGAAAACATACACCTCTTGCCCGATATGGAGGTAAGCACCTCCAATCTGATATACTTGATTGAGTAACACATTAAGTGTGTTATGTCAAATGATACATTATGATGGAAAGAGTTTAATGCATTTTGATAAGTGTAGGCCAATGTACCTTGAGAAAAGGGTTGAGCCAACTTAATAAAGTATTATGTAATCAATATACTAGTGAGAATGAGAGAGAAACTTGTACTTTGTGTGATAATCATTTAATGAGCATACATTGATGATCCTAATATGTGTGGACTATGAATCAGGGTTTTGATTCTTGATAATATGAACTTGAAACCCTAATCAACTTGAAACCCTAATTGGCTTGAAACCCTAATTGGCTTGAAACCCTAATCGGATTGAAAGGGAAACCCTAACCCTAATAATGGGAAGGTTGTATTTCTCTTGTATTGCATGGTGATGTTATATACTTGATATTATTTTTATCATGAAATACTAACCATGCAGGTATCATGAGATGATGAACATAGCCAGGTATGAGCTATGATGTTTCATATGATACAGATTAAATGGGCCTTGTGAGCCATGTGAAATACTTGTGCAATAAGTATAATATATACCTAGTTTGAGGACCTAGAGGTAATAGTTACCTGATAAGAGGTGACAATGTTCAATGATGAACTAAGGGTTTGAATACCCAGATCTAGCAATCATGATGATGATAATGTTAAGGGATGATAATTCCCAGTAATGTGATAAGGGACTGAGATCCCGAGTGTTATGCATTCAATGTGTTCCAAAGATTATGAAAGTACTTGATAAATGTATTACACCTTTCTCTGTAGCATCTGTTATAATTCATGCTTGTAACTTGGTTGATGCTAAAAGATATTGTAATGCACCTAATTAATCAAGTAGAACCTTATCATGTAGTTTCCCTGGCCATAGAACCATTCGGTGTCATGATTTTCTGAATGGTGAGTTTAACTCAAAGTGCATATTTTTGAATATGTGGGGGTGACGGATGAACATATCCTTACATTCAGATAGGGATTTTTGTGCGATCTCCCCAAGGAATACCAGGGTTGTTGTGTGACCGCCTTGATGAAAATGTACCAGGGTTGTTGTGTGATCTCCCCGAAGAGAGTACATGTTGTGGCTGTAGCTCTATAGCGAAGATGCCTCTATACCCGGAAAGCTAGTTGTAGTTTGACATGATGTCACTTCCAGTGGTCTCGTACTGACCGAGACGGGTGAGGTCTTAGAAGCCGTTTCTTCCATTGACTTTGTATGGTACCGATTTCGACTAAGCGGTGGTCTGTTGGAGTATGAGCGATATAACTCTTCTCTTCTGGGCATACATGTGATTGTAAATATGAAATCAGCTGTGTAGCGTATCTACTTAAGGATTGAATATGGAAACATTGGTTGATGTTACATTACTTTTATACATCTTAAATAGATAGATGTTATATATGGTTCTTCATATTCCTTATAAAGTGAATAGATGATTTATTGCTCTATCTTAGATAGATGCAATGCTTTAAAAGATGATTGTAACATCCCTGACCTGGGTTATGCTTTAACCCTAGGTGTTTTGATTAAGAAAGATAGTTATATGCTTAATCTTATCTTATGAAAAGTTATTAGGGCTCATGAGTAACTTATGTTTCAATTTTGGTCATGTTTGAACAATGTTGAAGCAATGTTTGCTTATTTTAGACTAAATTGCAAATTACCCAAATTGAGGGGTTAAATTGCAAATGTTACATGATAAGATGTTCCTCTGATGTTGATACATCATAAGAATGAATATGATGTAGTTCTATGGTTTCCACAAGCTTGGACACTAAGATTAAGCTTGTAAAGCAATCCTTGTGCATTAAAACCTAGTTTTGGAGTAGAAGTGCAATTTACCCAAAATCCAGGGTTCAATATGCAAATTACCACTTCAATAAGGTCCTTAATGTTTCTTGGCATCAGGTAGAGCAAATAAAATGAGATGGGCATCTCATTTGAATTAAGTTGGAGGAGAGAGAATCTTGATATTAAAATAATCAAGATTTAATCCTAATTGAAACCCTAATTCAATTTAGGGCAAAAATGAATGTATTAATTAAAGGGCCTTCAACCAAAATGTTATTGGTTGATTTTAAATAAGGATGGAAGTTCTTTTTCCAAGATAAGGAACGAAAATATCTCAAGTAGGTGAAATTCCACTCACCTTATTATAAAGAAAAGTAATATCCACTCACATATGGGATATTAATATAATAAGCATTAAGGTGCTTAATTTGCTTTTCCTTAAATCATGGATAATTGAGAGTAATATGAGGCAATGAAGATAGCCTCGTCCTTAAGGATTGTGAGGGGGAAGAGGCGGTCATGTTTTTGGAATTAAATGCATTTTAATAATGCATTTTCTCTCTCATCAATTTCTTTATAAAAGTGCCATTTCCAAGCCCAAACCAAGGCCTTTTTCGGATTTTATTCTTCCCCTTGCTTGAAAAATCGACCAAGGAGATAGGGAGGAGCAGGGAGCACGTCCCCAACATGTGTGTAAGCCCTTGACCTTCGTTCTCCTTGATTTCATGGTGGAAATCGAAAATAAATTATGGATTCCTTCTTATTTCGATCTCCTCTTCAACCCTAGCCAACTTTTTCATCCAAAAGCTTGAGGACGAGCCTAGGGGGAGTTGCAAGAGATTCATCCACCATTTTTGCCGTGGTATTGGATCTTTGGAGCTCAATTGGAGGTGGGTTTTATAACTTAAACCCTTAAACATTGCTATTGCATCAATTCTCTATGCTTTGTTGATTGATTTCTTCAATTTGATGCACTCTTGTTTCTTGCTGCAATTTCCATCAAGAACGGTTGCTGTTCTTGGTTGTTCGAAGGAAGGGGATGATGAAATCATCTTAGATGCTTATCCAAAGAAAATTACCAAGCCAAAAGGTTTTGATAGCTACTCCAAATCGTTTTAATTTGATTGTCTATGCGGTTTCAGCAAACTGTTTAAGGGCAAACGGTTTGAAACCGTTTGGGAGCAAACGGTTTCAAAACCGTTTGAGATGGCTGAACAAGCGTTGACCGTTTGGGAATCTTGTTACTAATTATGTAGGCTGATGACCCTCCAAATTTGAGGGGTTAAATACAAAGGAATCGTGAGTTGAAGGCCAATCAATTAGGAAAATCGAATTGAATTAAATGTTGATTTTCAACCTGATCAACTTGACCTGCTTGGGAAAACGGTTTCAAAACCGTTTGAGATGGTTGACCAAGAATTGACCGTTTGGGATTCCTGTTCATAATGATGTTGGGTAATGACCCTCCTAATTTGATGTATTAACGCCAAGGGAATCATGAGTTGAAGGCTAATCAATTAGGGAAACCTAATTGGATTAAGTGCTAATTTTCAATCTGATTTAATTGACCTTTTTGGGCAAACGGTTTCAAAACCGTTTGAGTGCGTTGACCAAGCGTTTACCGTTTGGGATTACTAATACTAATTATGTTGTCTAATAACTCACCAAATTTGAGGGGTTAATTCCCAAGGAATCGTGAGTTGAAGGCTAATCAATTAGGAAAACCCTAATTGGAATTAGTGCTGAAATTCCAATGAGTTAATTAGAGATTTTGGGTTGATTAGCCCAAACGGTTTCAAAACCGTTTGGGGATCACCCAAACGGTCTCAAGACCGTTTGGGGGTCACCCCAAGACCGTTTTGAGGTCTGGGGTCAAGTATAGTTGACCAATTAAAGGTCCAAAGGTACTAATCATATTGCAATGAAGTGCTGATTTGTTGATCAACTCGATAGACCAATCCTTGATGATTTTTCACTAGAATCCAAAGGATGGATGGGCCAAACGGTCTAAAGACCGTTTGGTGGTCACCCAAGACCGTTTGGAGGTCTAGGGTTGAGTATGGTTAGGTGTTTGAAGGCCTAAAGGTACCAAGTTGATCTGCAATAAATTGCTGAATTGGTGAGCACTTCAATGATCCAAACCCTACTTGGATGGCTTGGTTTTGAGTGATTTGATGGGAAAACGGTCTCAAGACCGTTTGGAGGTCATCCAAACGACCTCAAGACCGTTTGGGGTCAGGTCATACCCAATTTGGATGATGGTTCAATGGTTTCAAAGTAACTAGTTTTACATTGATTAGTGTTGTTGAATCATCGATTCTAAACCCTAATTCAATTGAATCAAACCCTAATTGATGACCAATTGAGGGTCAATTGAGGGTCAAATAAGTTTAAGGTTGACCTATTAAACTCAATTGAAGTATGATGGTAGGTCCAATTGATGACTAGTTCCATGAATCCAATGATTGAAGGAATCAACATTGGAAACCCTAATTCAATTGGATGCTTTATGTAATGGAGGTCCAATGTGATTGAATCTCTATACAATTAAGATGATGAATGATACATTGACCCAATGATGATTAGTAATGATAAAAAAAGAAGGTACAAAGGTTGAAACCCTAACAGTACCTAAGGGACTAGTACCAATTAAGGAATGAATCCCTAATTGCTTATTAGACCAATGACTTGATACACTACGTTAATCATAGTGGTATGCTCTTGATTGAAGGGTTGATATAACCTAATCAATTTGAGATGATGTTAACATGAATTCATACATGAATATGATTCATTTGGTGATTAAGGGTATGATCCTTAAGAAGAGAGATCATGAAACCCTAATCATGAATATAAACCCTAATTGACAGGGCTTTTGGGTTCTAACCCTAATTGAGGGCAATTCTAAATGTAACCCTAATCTAGGGTGAGGATGTAACCCTAAGTCAGTATAGTGATGTGTGAAACTCCAATTTAGGGAAATGAGATATAAAACCCTAATTGGGATGAATAGTGAATCTCTAATTATGGACAATTGAATGAAATCCTAATGGAGATGCATAGTAAACCCAAATTGTGGGTGACTATGGTAGAAACCCTAGTTGAGGGTGATTCCATGAGAAACCCTAGTTGAGGGTGATTCCATGAGAAACCCTAATTAAGAGTTAACATCACATGAAGCTCTAATGCTATGTTGTGATGAGAGGCCCTAAGAAGGGTGAAGGTATGTGAGACTCTAATGTGGAGTCATAATGCATAAAGCCCTAATCTTGGGCAATATGACAATGAATTATAATCCTAATTTTAAATAAGGGTATAAGGAAACCCTAATGATGAAATAGAAGGAATGGCCTTATAAAGGTGAAACATTTCATGTGGTTGATTATAGGCAAGCTTATAGCAAGTAATGCTTTAACTTGAGATGAGTCTATATTATTAAAGATAGTTGGACCATTCTTATGTGTGACCTATGCACTTCATGGTAAGGGTGATAGGTTAATGGATGAAAGGATTAAGATGGGAAAATACCTTAATCCAAGATAAGCTGATAACTTAAGGAAGTTGAAAGTGATTAGGAAAGTGATATATCAATATGTGATAAATATCACTTTTAGCATTACAGGATTGATATAGTTCAATACCTGGAATAGTTTCACAGGATTAGCATAGTCTAATACCTGGAATAACATCTGCACAGGATTGGTTAAACTCCAATATATGGAATAGTGTCACAGGATTGGCTAACTCCCAATACCTGGAATGCACAAGATTGGCTAACTCCCAATACTTGGAATGCACAGGATTGACATAGATCAATACCTGGAATAATAACACAGGATTGGCTAACTCCCAATACCTGGAATGCACAGGATTGGCTAACTCCCAATACCTGGAATAATAACACAGGATTGGCTAACTCCCAATACCTGGAATGCATAGGATTGACATAGATCAATACCTGGAATAATAACACAGGATTGGCTGACTCCCAATACCTAGAATAATAACACAGGATTAGCTAACTCCCAATACCTGGAATGCACATGATTGGCTAACTCCCAATACCTGGAATAATAACACAGGATTGACATAGATCAATACATGGAATAGTTGCACATGATTGACATAGATCAATACCTGGAATAGTTGCACAAGATTGACACAGATCGATACCTGGAATGATTGTACATGATTGACATTGATCAATACCTGGAATGGATACACAGGAATAATATAAATCTAATGCTTGTACTAGTTGCACATGATTAGTGTAATCCAATGTGTGGAATACTTATATAGGATTGGTATAGACCAATGCCTGAATAAGACATGATGATGTACACTCTCATGTCCATTATAACCAAAATCTGTTTAGCAGATTGGCCAAGGCTAAGTTGAAACAAGAATGTCTCATGGGTGACATATCAAGATAATGAGTGTCACAAGAGAATGTCTCATGGGTGACATATCAAGATAATGAGTGTCACAAGAGAATGTCTCATGGGTGACATATCAAGATAATGAGTGTCACAAGAGAAGTTTGATATGATGGTATAATATGGAGGATAAATGATATGCGTGTTCTTCCTATTCCTTATTAAGAGAATGCTTTAAACTGCTTATCATCTGCCTAGTTTTATATACTTAATTGCAATAATAATGTTTTGGTGGAGAGTTATAACTCTTGCTGGGGCAATTTACAATTGTCTCACCCCCGTGGGATCCAACATTTTTAGGTGGATGCGGACAAAGAGGCAGATACTCTTTTGTAGGAAAAGGAAAGCAACAGCTTGGGCAGCAGTGAGATCTCAGGTGGAGGCACTGACTACCAAGTCATATAGCTAGAAGTCCTATGTGTCGTCTCTGTACTCTCAGGTCCTCGGAGTTTTCAGTCAGTGTTTTTGATATATCAAACTGAGGTTTTGGCTTGATGCCTCGAGATTCATATGTTGTCTGTATATAATGTTCATAAGGTAGCTGATGTTGTAGTCTCTGAAAAGAGATGGTACAGATTATATACATTTGAACCAGAATGTAAATGTTATACAATGGTTCTTGTTGTAAAGGATTTCCTATGTGTGGATCTCTTTGCAAAAAGTTTTAATTTTTAGTGATTTTTGGTAATCCGATGTTAGTGATTGCTTCCGCTTAGTTAATAACGTTTGTCCGATCGACGTTGTTACAATGATATTGCTCTGTTATGCTTTTAAACAATGATTAATCTTGATTATTAATATAAAAGATCCTCTGCTCAGTTTTACACTGCTTACTTATGATAATAATATTGTTGGCAGAGAGTTATATCTCTCGCTGGGACTATTGTCTCACCTCGTTGGTCCCAACATTTTAGGTGGACGCGGACGAGGAGGTAGAGACCGTACTGCAGAGGGAGGAGAACAACAATAGGGACAACAATAACAACTTAGGTTGAGTGTGTTGTCTGTCGTGATTTGTAGAAAGAAGTTATATGTGTCTTCTTTGTACTCTCAGGTCCTTGGGAGTTAGTACATAATGGTTTTATAAACAATCTGATCTTTTGGCTTGTATGCCTCAAGGTTTTATGTTGCTTATGTATATGTTTGGGCAAAGCAACTGGTATATGATATCCTCGAGATAAGATGGTACAATGTATGTACAATGTGAACCATGATGTATATATTTCCTTGGTTCTTTCTTCAAGAGTTTCCTGGCAATGGATCTCTTTACAAAATGATTTTAATTTTTAGTGATTTTTGTTGATCCGCTACTGATGGTTATTCTGTGTAATTACTATGACGATTTGATTGTCGGTTTGATAGCGGTCATCATAGTCCCTCTCTCTTGATGAAGGAAAGGAGCTCAAAGAAGGAAGAGCTTGGGGCAATCTACTTGCATATGATAATGGGATTCAACTTTAGTCTTCTTTCAAGATTTTGAAGCCTCCTTAGTTGTTCTTGTCCCAAGCAACTAAGCTCTTTTCTCTTAGATACATTTCCTTGCTGATCCTACCCTCCTTTCTCTTCTTCTTGGTCAGATCCTTGGTCCCCATGCTTGAGTTTATGCTAGAAACATGAAAGACACTCTTCTTCTTGCTCCTTCGATCTAGGGTTTCTCATTCATGGAGATGGAACTAGTTTGGACGAATGGAGAAGCTCAAAGCTAGGATTTTCTTCCTTATTCCTCGAGTTTTTTATTATTAGGAGCTGCAACTTCATTCTAGAGGCAAGTTATATAACTTACTCAACGTTTATTGCTTACCATTCAACTTGCCATGACTAAATCTTGCTCTAAAACCTAGTAATGAGTAGCAAATTCAAATCCTTAGCTAAGTTGTGTGTGTGTGTATGTATGATTTTTGAATGTATAACTCTATGGTTTCTATCCTTCATCTTTTGCACACTCTCTATTTGGGATATGATCTTTATACCCTGCTTGTCAATGAATTGATGGAGTTCTTGTGGTAGAAATTGATGGTTGTCCTTGACGTAATTGAGCTAATTTCTACCTTGCTTCATGATCTGATGACTAGTGTTTTGTGTAGAACTATGGTGGTGTATTGATACTATTTTGATGAACTTACTAGATGCCTAAGAACCCATGGTCATAATATTCTTAGCTCTGGTTGGTTGATGGCTTTCATAATCGTAATAATTTATGGTGTTTGAATGGTTGAAACTAGATATGATTTATTCAGTGCCTTGAAAATATTTTTCTACTTGTTGAGTGACCCGGTGGGTTGGCCTATAGGAAGGAAAAATTTTGGTACTTTAGTTACTGTTTTGATTACTTTAGTTAGCTCAATAAATGATTATTATATTGTCTTCATTAATGTATGATCAATGATTACCTTAAACCCCGTGAATGATGGTTCTTCCTAGGGTTTTGAGCATATTTTTCCCTCCTTGTATTTCAATTCGATAGTTGGTTTTAATTTATGGTTTGATTGTTTTGTGCCAATTAATAGTTTGGATTTATCTTCTATTTTGACTCTCTTATTTTTGGGAAATGAATATCATGATTCTCTCCCAAGTGGTTCAAGTTGATGGTCTTAATTATCTCTCAAACGATGGTTTCTCCCTAATGCTTTGAGCTGATTTTTCTCTTGTTCCCATAACTTGATGATTGGACTTCTTGTGCCAACTGATTAAGGTTACTTAGTTGCTGTTTTGGATCTTCTTTTGTCCTTAAAAACAATAGCTTTGATTCCTCTCACAACAGATGGTTTTGATGCTCTTGCAATGGCTGATTCGATGGTCTCACTAGATTCACAATCAATGGATATCCTAATTGTTGATTTCCTAATTTCTCCAAGTGTTAGATCGATGATACTCTTTAGGTTCACAGTTTATGGTCATCCTAAGAGGTCATGGACTATTTTCTGTAAGTTTCAAAAGTATTATCCAGAACTTGAATTGAAATTGAATAGTGTTGAGATAGAAGACAATGCTTATCTTAATCAAGCAAAATGCTCTAAACTTAAAAACGCTAACTTGCTTGATAAGGTCAGATTTCTACAAGCTCAACCTCTTATGCCTAGTTCTAATGGAACATAGTAAAATTGTGAATTCTCTCATGCTTGATATTGATGTTCTTAAAACTAAAAATGAGGACAAAGACTTTGTTTTGCAAGGAATAGAATATGAAAACAGTGCTTATCTTTCTAAGATTACTTTTCTTGAAAAAGAAAATGCTTCCTTGCTTGCCAAAATCCATATCTTTGAATCTTCTTCTAGTTCTACTAATAGATAGAGCAATGTTGTTGCTCTTCATATTGAAAAAGATTCTTATATGATCAAAGATTTTTGCTTAGAAATGATCTTTTGCATGCTAAAGATGATGCTAATCAATTGTCTTCTACTCTTCTCTTATGAATGATAATTACAATTTGAGATCCTCTTTGCAAAAGTTCATATGTAGTAAAAAGAATCTACATGATATCCTACACCATACTATTAAACAAATTTGTATATATGGTATAGTGTATGATAGTAGACAAAGGAACAACAAAGATAAATGACCTCAAAATGTTCATGGAGAATCCTCTAGTTACAAGACTAAGGGCACTTGCAACTATTGCAATGAAATTGGTCATTATTCTACATATTTATCTTTTAGGAAATCACCCAAAAGAAATAGGACTTGGGTTGCTAAGCTAATCCCTCCGGACCCAAAAATGATTGGGGACCATTTCATCTTTCTTCTCATAGTTCACTTGAAAGTGGATTGTCATGAGCTATGGATTTGCAAAATTAGTTTCTCAATCCACATAAAAGAAGAAAGGTGAGATGTGTATGGGTTGGAAACAACTGGAAAAGAAATGATAAAACTAGAGGTGGATGTATTCTTGCTCATATCCAGTCATTTCTTGTTTTTCCAAGTTTGTATGCACTTCACATATGGTTTTTGAGTCAAAAGGGTATATTGCGATTCTCATCACTCACCTGTTCAAAAACTTCCTATGATGCTTTCATAGTGCATTACTAACTTGCTTATACATCTTTCAATATTCTTTATATTTTAATCATGTCTCTAGATATGTTTTTCTAAAATATATGTCCTTTTTGACAACATTTGTTGTCAGTCGAGTTTGTCCTGAAGAAACTCGACTGACAAACACCGATGGATTTTGTCAACACTTATTTTTTAGTTGAGAAGTTCAACCCAGAAACTCAACCGATAATATTGTGCACAAAATATATAAATGTCTTTTTGGATGAGAATTTCCCTCTCAACTAGACTTTATCAACCAATAGCATTATGCTATGGCACTCTCCTTGGTACCTATATATGATATGTGTATTGTCATGCTTTAAATTACCTATATTGCATACATATCTATCTTTCTAATTGCTCTAAATTGGTATCTTTATATCTTGAAATTACTTGTGTTGAGTTGTTATGCATGTTTTTTATGATGATCTTCTTAGATCTCTTGGTTGTGTCTTAAATTACTTCTATTATGCCCTAACTTGCTACATATATCTAGTTGTAAATCTTTTAATACAACCTTGAGTTTCTTGATGGTAATCATTTTTTTGGTAATGATGCATATTTTCTAGTGAGTAATATCCTTTCACACTTCTAAAATTGCTATCTCTTTGTTTGGATATTTCTCAACATCTATTCATAGCTTGTTCTTTAACTTGTGAATCCTTTTGTATGATTTAGATTATACTAGTAGCCCTAACTTGTGATGTCATCTACTAGTAATCCATCTATGTGTAGTTCTAGTCTTGTTCATCAATTGGTATCTTTACACATTAATTGGTATTCAACTATATGCTATGCTTGTATCTTGTTTCATACATACTCAAGATAGTTCCTTGGCTTGCATATCTACTATCTTGAGTTATTTTTTGCATAGCATTGCCTTTCCTATTTCCAGAATTACATCCTAGTTTGTTCAAATGTGTGTCTTGACTTACTTTATATACATTTCTTGCACAAAACCTTAGTTTTTGCTCTTCTACACTCCCTTTTCTAACAATTTGTATTTTAGCTCTTCAACCCCCTCATTTTTTGAAATGACAGAAGGGGAAGGAGACATGTCTTATGTAAAGGGGATAACACATATAGGTAGAACATATATGAGTAGAAGACATATATTCTATTAATTTTATGAAAGCTAATCATGCAGGAGAAATAGCATCAATTGAGGTCCCGTATGTGAATTAACATCAATTGAGGGGGAGCGTATGAACTCAATTCTATTGAAACCCCTATGTTTCTACAAAGGTATGATTTTACTTAAATGCTTTCCAAACATTTATGAAATGGTTCGTCATCTTCAAAAAGGGGGAGAATGTTGAATCTAGATCTAAATTGACTAAACCCTTATTTTAATAATGACTAACCATTCCACTTATTTGTGTCTAGTAACTCTACTTGAGTGAGTTCATATTAGATAAGGCACATTCCACATGCCCAAATTTTGTGCATCCTAACTTGAAAAAATCAAGTCCTACATGCATAAAGATCAAGATTGAAGAATAAATAGTTTTCTCCATAGATATTTGATGTAAATCACTTGTAATAACTGTATGACTTATAATTAAGCTTAATGAAAATTTAGAGCTCTTAAATCGAATATATAAACACTTTTTGATCATTTGTCAAAAGTGATTATAGGTTGTCTTGTCGGTCAAGTTTGTCCTGGTTGCAACTCAGCCGACAGTCTATCTGGCTTTTGGCTAATGCCCAGGGTTGGGCGAGTTCAACCGGTGACAACTCGATGGACACCTACACTTTGACTTCTCATGTAGTTTTGTCAGTCGAGTTTCCCAAAAAACAACTATGTCGACAACATTGTACAGTAAAGTGCAGAATTATATTTCTAGCTGTTGGAGTGTTGCAAAAGTCAAAAATATATTTGTAGGAACATCCAAAATAGCTAGAATCCATTACTAAGTGTCTCTACTAGCTATTTGGCAACATGAACTATAAATAGGACCTGTTGGGCTTCATCCCATGGTTAGACAAGCACTATGAAGGTCCTTGTATTATAGTTGAGAGGGATTTTCCTCCTAAGAGCCTCCATCCACTCTCATGAGCTTAATCACTTGCTACATCTATTAGAATGAGTAGAAGATTTGTAACAGAGCTAGTCCTTCATGTATATCGTGTGAGGCTCTCACTTCCTCCACCTCCCAATCTCTCTTTCTACCATGAAGATGCAGATTCTCTCTCTTGGCTAAGAGAGGTGAAGAAGAAGAATGAAGGGAGTCCCTTGGTGAAGGTGAAGTCAAAGTCAAAAGATCCAAGTCAAGAGTGGGTAAACCCTTGAAGGTGAAAGACTCATTACAAGAGTACATAATTCCTCAAAGAAGGTGGAAGACTCATTACAGGAGTAGGTAAGTCCTTAGTAAGGTAGAAGACTCTTGGTCATGGATAGCTAAGTCCTTTGTAATGGTTATTGGCTCCTTGATCCAAAAAGGAATGCTAAGTACCCTAGACCTATAAAAGGGAGGTCTTATCTTGTAACTCTTATAATGGAATGTAAGGAGTGATACATGGTTGAAAATCCAAGAGGTTAACCTCTCTAGGTAGTGGACATACATCTCCTAGTTTAAAGGTTGGAACCACTATAAATAACTTATGCTATTTAGTGCTTGTTCATTCTCTCTCTCTCTCTCTCTCTCTCTCTCTCTTTCTATGCTTGTTTAGTTGCACTCAAAGTTCACACTTGCAAAATTACCTTGGAAATATCTTGAAGGTCTAATGAATTTTGTTGAAGTGTTTTTCACTCTATTCTCCCCTCCCCCTCTAGATCCTATTATAGATCCAACACTAACCGCTGCTTAAGATAGGAGAAGAAAGGGAGTTATGGGATGGCTAGCACATTGACAACTATTGTTTCGCTTCAACTGGCGGCCAAGGTGGTGCCCCACATTATCCATCACTTGTGTCGATGAAGTAGAGGTCGAGACACACATGATGAGGCTTGAAGAAGTTGTTCCACTAGAAGAAAACCGTGCATCAACTTGGTGGTTGATCCAAACCTCTTCTAGATTTATTTGGATTTCGGTTCGAATTTGGATATGAGAGATCATGTTATTCATTGCCAAAAGATGCATCTCATTATTGGAAAACTAGTGTGCACAATGGTACAAGCTTTATTCCTTCCTATGTCTTTTGTTCACTAACCTTTTACAGCTATGCTAGATCTGACGTCTAGGATATAAAAGGAAGTTTTTTATAGTACCCCTTCCCAAAAATCCTACAATTGTATCAGAGATGACTTTGTATGCTTTAACTTTAGTTTGGGTTTTGAACCTCAAACATTCATTGGATGAATTATGTGCAAACTTGTTTCCATGAATCAAATTATTTCAAGTATGATATGATATATGTATACATAAATATTACATATACCTACCCAAGATATTAAAATTAGTTTTGTTTGGTGGATATAGATATGGAAATTAGATCATTGTGATGTGATCTGAAACATGTAATATTAATGTTTTCATATTCATCAAACATCATGTAACATGTATATGGCTTGCATGCCATGCCTTTCTCTATTCATTCTCCATGTAAATTTTAGTTATGAAATTAGAATAGGATGATGTGAAAACATCATAGGTGTACCGTGGTGGAGAGGAGAAGATGAGAAGAATCCCATGCCAAAGATGATGGTTCTTGATCAAGATGAAATGACGATAATGACATGCACAAATCATATCACATTTCAAACCATTTTTGGTTGCACATTTAACTCAATTTAACCATAATTATACTCTCATTCATGCTAGAATGTTTATTTCTTATTTTTCTTAACCGCAACATGGTTTTAATTGTAGGTACCCCATACTTCATTCATATTGAAGGAAAATGACCAAAATTCGATCTATTTTACATTTCCAAAGTTTCCCAATTTTTGGAGTTCATTATTCAAAAGATTACAAGCCACACTATTGGTGGACCACTCCAGATGGTGTATGACTCTCAGACATCAGATTCATCAGTCAAGCCAAGATAAGGCATATGGCTCAGATACACGCCGTGGTTCAGAAGGATTAGAATTTTCCAGGAAGTCTCCCTTACACCATGTAGGCACTTCACACGGCGTGCCATTTGCGATTGTGGGCCCATTGAAGCAGAAACCAAATCTCACACGACGTGTTGACTTACATACACTACGTGTGAGGTATACTTTCTGTACAAATTTAGAAACAAACAGTCATTTGTAATACATAACTAAACGCACCCCTTGGGAAGCGGATTACACATCATTTGGAGTATTTTGAGATGAAAGGCAAAGCAAGAGCAGAGGAGGGGCGATTTTGGAGAGAAAGCTAGGGTATCTCAGGAGAAAATCCAATCTTAACTCCATTTATCTTTTCCATCCCATTCTGATGCTTAGGAGAGGAGGTCACTGAAGCGACGAGCGGTTGCAGAGACAAATCTCCATCCTTTGTCTGGAGATTCCCATTTGTTCTTCATTATGATGAATTTATTTGTTATTCCTCTCTCTACTCATGTTCTATTCTATGATTTATTGCTTGTGCCTGAATTTTCTCACCATGAATGAGTAGAGCTCCTTTTCATGGGAACGGAAGAGTAGCTCCCATTTCATGACTCATGTGAACTTGAATTTCATATTTGATATTAGTTAATCTTCTGTATCAAAATGAGCTATGGTGTTTATCTTCTTGTATGCATGGCTGGCCATCATGTTTACATGCTTTAAGCTTCTTATTATATTCTGGGAAGAGATATTAAGAGGTAATAAATAGCTATTTTAAAAACATATGCTTGACCACGGGAATGGCTAGGATTATGTTGAGGATTCTAGGTTATAGTTCGAAACTGCGTATATGCATGACAATACTATATAGGGTTAGGACTATCTTATACCATTGGGACATGTACTTAGAGACAACCTACCTTTGTGAAGATTGACTAGTAAAAATGGAATTTATGGTTCTTTATTGGGTTATGAGGTGGAAGTAAAATCCCATATCCAAGATTCTCTTAGTCTGATTTTAATCATTCTCCAAGTGATGAGTAATTTTATTTTCTTTCTTTTATATTCATAATTTAGCTTGATCCAAAACCAACTTTATTATTATAATCGATCTAGATTGTAGAAAGTTATACATTTTGCACCTAGCTAGCCTATCTCCCTATGGTTTGACCTTGACTATTATCGATATCGTATCCTTGTAGGTGATTGACGAGTTAAGACAATTAATTATTTAAAACTCACTTGGCTTTGGGCAATCAACAAGTTTTTGACACCATTGTCGAGGAGTTATGATACTTCTTAGTTAGAGTAAAAGTGTTAATTCGTATTCGAGACTCGGTCAACATTTTTCACTATTCTTCTTTGTGATACCTTTTAGTTTTGTGTTTATCACTTGACTTTTACTTTTTGTAGTTTGTATGTGGCGTTCTAAGAGGGGTCTTGAAACATATATTTTATTAGACCTAGAGATTGAACATACCTTTTACAACCAAATAAGAGTAAAGAAGAGTGACAACTCTTCAAATGTTTAGGAATCAAAACCATCATCACCTTGCTCACCACCTTCACCACCACCTTCACCTGATCATCACCAAGAGCCAAACACGGAAGACAACATTCCTCTAAAGAAATTTATTATGTCTGCTGCCATCAACACATGTGGATCCATTGATCATCCAACTATTGAGGCAAATAACTTCTCTATCAACCCAACCATTATGTAGATGATCCAGCAAAACATATTTGGAGGAACTCCTATGGAAAATCTGAATCTTCACATAGCTGAGTTTTTGTAATACATGAACACCTTCAAGACTATGATGTCCCTGCTGATGGGGTATGCCAATTACTATTCCCATTCACTATACAAGATCGATCCAAGGTGTGGCTCTCTTCCTTACCTAAACAATCCATCAAAAGTTGGGATGAGTTGTTGAATGCTTTCCTTGCTAAGTACTTTCCTTCTAGCAAGACCGTACTAATACAAAGTAAACTCACCAATTTCAAACAACAAGAAGGTAAAACACTTTATGATATGTGGGAGAGATTTAAGGATATACAATGCCTTTATCCTCACCATAGATTGACCAATTGGCTATTGTACAAACTTTCTACAACATGTTATTCTACAATACCCATATGACTGTAGATGTTGCTGCAAACGGATCCCTTATGAACAAATCCTATCGGGAGGCATATGACATCATAGAATACATGACACAACCATTGCTAATGGAGCTCAGAAAGGACCAACCAACCTTTTTCGTCAAGTGACACTACTGAAAAGTCAGGTGGAAAGCAAACCGTCAAGGAAGTTGATCTTATTGCAACCAAACTTGATGCCTTGTTATAGAAATTTGAAAAGTTGAACAAACATTCAATCCAAGCAGTTGAGCAAGTTTGTGATGCATGTGGAGCCCCAAGACACAATTCTTCTTCTTATTGTGCCCCATAGATGAATGTTGGAGAGATGGTGGAGCAAGCTAATGCAGTAGGATGCTTTGGAATAAGCAACCATACAATCCCTATTCCAACACCTACAACCCAGGATGGAGAGTCACCCAAAATTTTCCTTTAGGAACAACAATCCTCAGAATCCACATCAACAGAACCAAAGCCAAAATCAACAACAACCAATGGGCAACCAAAAACACCTAAACGACGACCATCTGCTAGGATTCAATAACAACAACAACAATAAAACCTACAATCAGACTCAACCTAAGTCAATTTTGGAGAGCATGCTTGAAACTTTTGTGTCAACACAAATCCAACAGAATGATGAATTTCATGCACATGGACAAATTTTGAAGGATGCAATTACTCAAATCTCTTCAAAGGTAGACAACATTGCTACTCATGCAAAGATGTTAGAAAATCAGATTGCACAACAAGATCTAACAAATCAAATAGCTTCTTCTAGTTCACTGCCAAGTCAACCGGAGATGAATTCACGAGAATGCAAGTCTATTCTATAAGGAGTGGAAATGTGATCAAAAGACCCTTGCCGTCAGATGAAAAAGTAGTTGAAGATGTCACTAATAAAGAAGATGAGGTCAAAGAAAAGCACAACTAAAGATCAACCATCCTACAAGCCTATTGTCTAGTTTCCCCAAAGGTTTGCACACAAGAAGGATGATATCAAATTCCAAAAATTTATGGACATCCTCAATAAACTTTATGTCAACCTTACTTTTGCTGAAGTCATTGCTGAGATGCCTACTTATGAAAAGTTTCTAAAAGACCTATTAACCAAGAAAATGATAATTGATCAAGTGGAAACTGTTATGCTTCCTGAAAGGATGAGATCCATCATTCAAAATAGACTATAAGAGAACTTTGATGATCAAGGTGCCTTGACATTGCCATGCAAGATTGGTGACACAACTTTAGACAAAGGTATAGTTGATCTTGGTGCAAGTATAAGCCTTATTCCATCAACAGTGTGGGAGCAAGTTGACATTGGATATATGAAGTCAACCAAGAAGGCCATTCAATTGGCAGATCATACTATCAAATACCTGAGAGGAATTGTTGAAGATGTGCCTATCCAAGTGGGCAAATTATTTATTCCCTGTGAGTTTGTTGTGTTAGAAATGAATGAAGTCCCATCCAATCCTATCCTTTTTGGAAAACTTTCCTTCACACAACTGATTGTATAGTCTATGTATGGGAAGGAAAGATCACTCTTAGAGTAGGATAAGAACTAATGAAATACTCTATTCTAGATGCAATGAAAGCTCCAAACAAAACATAACACATCTGCCTAGTTGATTGTATTGACAAGTTCCCGAAGGAAGACAAAGATTTTTATAATTTCATTATTGAATTTTTGTGAATAAAGTGAATTGGACACCTCCATGGCTACAGTAATCCCAAACACTATTTCCAATTCTGATCCACATCTACCCCACGAAGCACTGTTGAAAGATGTCTCTTGCCAACCCACCAAGGAGAACAATGTAGAACTTAAACCCCTTTCACCAGGGCTAAGATATGCTTTTCTTAATCCTGATTCTACATCTCATGTCATCATAAATGATGATTTAACTGATGCACATGAAATTAAAATACTTAATCAATTACGTTTGCATAAATAAGTAATCAGTTATTCAATCGATGATTTAAAATGCATAAACCCCTCCTTTTGCATGCGTAGAAATAATTTGGAGGAGGATGCCAAGCCTTGTGAAGAGCCTCCTAGGCATTTAAATCAAGACATGCTTGAGTTTGTGAAGAAAGAAATATTCAAATTGAAAGATGCATGAATCATTTACCCTATAAGTGACTACCCCTGGGTGAGTGCTATTCATGTAGTACCCAAAAGGGGGAGGGATGCACTTGTCATTAAGGGGGTTAATGATGTACTGATACAAACATATGTAGCCACATGATGTCGCATGTGTATAGACTATAGAAAGCTAAACAAGGAAACTCATAAATATCATTTCCCCTTGCCATTCATTGAATTGATGCTTGAAAGATTAGCCAATCATTCCTACTCTTGTTATCTTTATGGCTATTTTGGACTTTTCCAAATACCAATTTACCCACCAAACCAAGAAAAGACAACTTTCACATGCACCTATGGCACATAAGCTTATAGACACATGCGATTTAGCCTTTGTAATGCACCAACAACTTTTCAACGTTGTATGATGGGTATTTTCTCTAATTTCATTGAGCATACAATGGAGGTTTTCATGGACGGTTTCACCATTTACATGAACTCTTTTGATGACTTATGCCAAATACTTGTCTAAAGTCCTTGAGCATTGTAAAAAGGTTAACCTAGTACAAATATGGGAAAAGTGCCATTTCATGGTACAATCGAGGGCAGTACTAGGTCATATGATTTGTAACAAGGGTACTGAAGTTGACAATGTAAAGGTAGAAGCAATAGAAAAGATGTATACCCCATCAACAATCAAAGATGCTCAAATCTTTCTTGTCCATGTCAAATTTTACACGAGGTTTGTCAAGGATTTTTCCAAAATAGCCAAGCCCTTATGCTCATTGCTTGCAAAAGATGTTGATTTTGTGTTTCATGATGTATGTCAAGCTATCTTCAGGAAGATCAAGGGTTCTCTCATTTTAGCCCCCATCATTCAACCACTAGATTGGGATGCACCCTTTAAACTGATGTACGATGCAAGTGACTACGCTATCATCACAGTACTTGGTCAATTGAAGGACAACAAGCTACATGCAATTCACTATGCTAGCAAGATACTAGATGAGCCCATATAAGTTATTCCACCACGAATAAGGAGACGCTAGCCATAATATACGCCTTCAACATTTTTTTCCAATATCTAGTGGGATCCAAGGTTGTGCTCTACATAGATCATGCAACCATCAAATATTTGATGAATAAGAAGGATGCTAAACCATGCTTGATTTGTTGGGTTTTGTTACTTCATGAATTTGACCTCAAGACCAAAGACAAAAAGGGAACTAAGAATAATGTAGTTGATCACCTTTCCAGGGTGTCTACAGATGCAAAGGATGCACTTCCTATTAATGACTACCTTCCGATTGAAAGGTTGTATGTTGTTGGTACACCACAAACACCATGGTTTGCAGACATCATCAACTTTCTTTCCACCGAGCATCTTCCACCTAATTTAACCTATTAACAAAAGAAGAAATTTATACATGACATCAAATTATACTATTGGGATGACCCAATGTTGTTCAAACAAGGTACCAATGGACTGATGTAGTGTGCATGTAAATAGGAAATCTCTAGCATTATTTCTAGCTGCCACTCTTCTTCCTATGAAGGTCATTTTGGGGAGATAAGATAACGACTAGATTCTTCAAGCTGGATTTTATTGGCCAACCTTATTGTGAGATTGCCATTCTTATGTAAGAGGATGTGATAAGTGCCAAATAACTAGTGGGATAGCAAGGAGAGATGATACGCCTCTCAACTCCATTTTGGAGATCGAGGTCTTTGACGTATGGGGGTGTCGACTACATGGGCCCCTTCCCATCTTCCTGTGGCTACAAGTATATCTTAGTCGCCTATGATTATTTTTAAAAGTGGGTAGAGGCTATCCCTACCCAAGCTTCGAATGCTAAGTTGGTACTTAAGCTATTTCAAAAAGTCATTTTTTCCTTGCTTTGGAGTTCTAAGAGTAGTGATTTCAGGTGGAGGGACACACTTTAGTGAAGAATAGTTCAAAATCTTCTCACCAAGTATGGAGTGATGCACAAAATCTCTACTCCATATCACCCTCAAAATATTGGATAAGTCGAAGTATCCAATAGATAACTAAAGAGCATTCTTGAAAACACTATTTCGAGCTCAAGGAAAGATTGGCCCCTCAAGTTGGATGATGCTCTTTGGGCATTCTGGATTGCATACAAGACTCACATCGGTACCATGCCATTCAAGCTCACCTATGGAAAATCTTTCCATCTTCCTTTAGAGTTGGAGCACAAAACCCTAGGTAAAAAGTGATGGCTACAACTTCAGGAGCTTGAAGAGCTATGGTTGTACGCTTATGAAAATGCAAAAATCTACAAGGAGTGAGCAAAGCATGACATGGAAAAAAGATTAGAAGAAAAGATTTTGCTGAAGGAGACTAGGTGCTGCTATTTAATTCAAGACCAAAGCTTTTTCCAAGGAAACTCAGATCCAAGTGGTCGGGACCCTTCCTGATTTTGAAGGTTTATCCATATGGGAATGTAGAGTTTTAAGGAAAACAATCGACATTCGAGGTCAATGGATAACACTACAAGCTTTCATAGAAGGAGACAAGATAGAATAGGGAGCCTCATGCTCCCTCATAGGACTTTGCTGATGAAGAAACCAGTCCACTTTTAGACTTTAAATGGAAGGACTTTATGGGAGACATCCTCACATTTAGATAGTTTGTTTTGAATCATTTCCCTTAATGTTGTTTAGTTTATAGTCATTTACTTTAGAATAAGACTTCATGGTGCAGAACTTCTTAGTTTGATGTGGGAACATTGAGTAGTTACTTGCATTTTGTAGGTGATTATTGCTACTGTCAGAGAGCGAGAGAGAGAACAAGGAGATACACGAATCATCTCGTGACACAACATGTGGAACACTCCACATGGCGGTGTAACTTATTTCTCAAATCCATAAAATATCAAAAGGATTATATCTTATATCGTGTGGGAGTGTAACACGATATCCCCAAGATCAAAAAGTTTTAATTCTACAACAACTTCAATCACACGATGTGTAGACTCAATCACATGGTGTGTAAAATTATTGGTGCAAACCACATTTATATAGAGATCAGGCACTACATTGTGTAGGCATAAACCATGGCATGTTTACTTCATGAGGAAAAAAATCGTCAAGTTTTAGAGGGAAGGTGCCTCACTTCATGTAGCCAACATACATGATATGTGAAGATCCAAGAAAAAAATTGACAAATTGGGCAGGAATCCACCCTTACGATGTGTGGCATGTAGTTATGCCGTTTAACCTTCGCGAGGAAGATTTCAAGTTTTTGACAGACTTTAGCCCTTACGCCATGTGGCATCTCTTATGATGTGTGAGTTTGTGATTTTTAGGAGGAACAAATGACAACTTTAGAGTGTGTGGTTCATCCTTACAATAGGTGTTCACATGAATAAAGAGCTCCAAACCATAAAACCAATTCATTTCACTCCCATCTCATGCCATGTACTCACACACCCAGTTACCCCTCCAATCCCTCCCTCATGTCACTCGACCGTCACTTCTGTTTTCTCCGCACGCTATGGCATCTCCACCCCTCTCCTTCTACTGGTGCCCAAAGATCTATGTGTTGGTATGTATGCCCTGAGAGCCAATCATGGGATCATTGGTGGGATACATTAAGATTGATTTGATAAACATCAAATGCAAGCTTCTAATTCTTTCTGGTTCAGTCATTTGAGATAGTGATAGAACATATTGAATGTCTAGAGAATGACAGTACTCAATGACGTATGCTTTCAGGTTGAGGACCTAAACGATGAGATCATACGGATGCTAAGAGTTTGTACATTCTCATTATGTCCCTAGTCGGATGTCATTATGGAAGGTATATAGACAACAATGACACACAAGACTAGATTGTGGTGTTGGTTGATGATAGAATCTCATTAGTCATGATATAGAGATATCAAACCAAACACATAGGTACTTGTTAGAGAACAAGTGTACCGGACAGACCCACCGTGAGTTTGACACATGGAACCATGACATGGTAGTCACAGTCAGTACTCATAGTGATGGTGGTGAGTGTGATTCTTTGACCTAAAATCACTACACTCAACACATGTCGTTGGGCACACTTTGACATCATCAAACACAGTCCTGAAACATGGGTTGTTATAAAGGTGATGATTGGGTGGCTTTGAAACATGGGGCTTTTGAGGGGTGAGTGATAGATATGGGATTTGTCCCTCCTGAGGGAGTTTGATATCCATGGCCACTTGATGAGTAGGATTGAGAAAGGCGTGCACGCATGTGTGAATCAGTATGTGATACTGATGTCATAACATATCTCTTCCAATCTACTCTGAGATCAAGAAAGTGAATGAACGTTGACAGGATGACTGTTCCATGCCTCGAGTTCATTCAGGATATTAGTGACAAAGGAATTATACATTCACTGTAACACCATTCACGGATTGTAGGATTGAAAGTTGTTCTCTAACTTTCTTTTTCACTTGGGTAGCACTGATGTGTGACTAGGCACCGCTCTTTGCTTGTGAAGTCATAAGTGTTATGGAATTTCACTGCCAACGTGAAATGGACCTACAGGGTCACACACATAGGATTTAACCTGGAAGAGGAGTTTTGTCCACAAACAATGTTTAGATTGATTACTAAAGGAGTTTAGTAGTTCAATTAAACACTCAATTAATTGATAGCTCAATGTCATAATGTTCAAGGTGTTGGACACATTGATTGGAGTATCAGATTGATTGAAACTACAATTGACTGATTCTGCACAATCTGCACTCCCAACCGATCGGCTCATGTGATGAACCGATCGGCTGAACTTGGTGAACCGATCGGCTCAGGTGGTGAGTCGATTAGCTCATGGACAGGGTGAAATGATTGCTTCAAGTGTTGAAACGATCGGTTCAACTGGTGCAATCGAGCAAGTTGGGAAAGTCAGGTTGGTGAGAAATTTCTTTTCGTTTCACTTGCCCAATTTGATTGGAACAAGGATTGGTATTTGATACCAATTAGAAACAAAAGAAGGAAAGTCAATCGGGAACTGATCAGGACCACGAACCGACCGGTTCAGAAATGAACCGACCATTTCATGGGTCCCAACCGATTAGTTGAGGTGTCAACCGACTGGCTCAGGTCCCCAACCGACCGTTTCAGAAATGAAACGATCGGTTCAGGTTGCGAGTTGGTTGTTTTTTTGTGGAAAATCTCGAACCCTTCTACTCCTACTTTATTCCCACATTTCCTGGGATAGAGAACCCTATCCCATGACCCTCCTATATATATAGGGGTATTGGGGGCTTCTCAAAGAACAACACAGTGCAACCAGTTGCTCTAGAAAGTTTTCGTTCTCTCTGGTTTTGGTAATTGAGAGAGCCCGAGCAAGTGCTACCCGATAAGGGAGGTACAACAAGGGAAAGACAACTGCAGAAAGCGACTGGTGGCAGGAGACTGTGTCGGTGACTAGTACGCTGACAGAAGGGTGCGACTCCTTCTAGTTCCTTGTAAGACAAGGAGATTGGAGTTCCAGGTGGTCTGTGTGGACTACTTCAGAGGCGGGAGATTTCTGCCGCTCGGAGGACAACTGTCAATCCCGACAGTCCCAGTGAGACCAGGAGTTGTCAGTCCCGGTGCGACCAAGAGCTGCATAGACACCGTCCAAGACCAGAGGTGAAGACCGTGCAAGCCACAAGGTATTGTCGCCGAGCAAGCCTCGGGACAAGGTATGATTCCACTAACCATCCTTTCCTATTGTATAGACGTTGACGTGTTTCCTTGTTCTGGGTTTGGGGAGGAGAAATTTTTTATTTCCGCTGCCTTCTCTGCCTCACCTAAAACCCAACACTATGGTCTAGAACCACCTCCATGGTGTTGCACTACAAGCATCAACACCACCCAGCCACCGCCTTCGACCATCACTCCTTGCCACTGAATCGTCCAAAGGAGAAGAGATCAAGACACACCTAATCAGCCAAAGCTCCAAACCCCAGATTCTCTATCATCAAGCAGCGAAAACCCTCAGATCAATAGTGCATATTGCCAACACACCATAACAGAAGCCTCCATGTCATGATTGTCTCAGAGAAGCCATGGAGAAGGAGCAAAGGATACACACATGTAACCTCCCGTTATGCCGTGTCATTTCATCCATCAGTTGCAACAATTTTAAGGACAAAGATCTGTGCCAAGCGAGCATACCCCAAGCCCAAGCCATCTTCCTCTAATGCACCCTATGTATTCATGGCGCACTTCGTGCTGAATGCAGAGGAAGTTGTCATCTCCATCATTTTGCCTCTTATCAGATAGTCCCGACCAGGTTTGTAGATCTTAATGACATGGAACAAATATGTATTCTCAATGAAGATAGGGACTATATTATCTTTCTCAGCCTGGTTCTATGTTTCATAATAGTGCTCCTACATACCCTTGCCTGACATATGAGTTTTTGTCAACTTTCAAAATGGAGGTTAATCCAAAGGATAAGCACGAGCCTTTTAGTCTAGTTTCATTCACATTAATGAACAAACCATTCAAGTTAACTTTCAAAAGATTTAGCAACTTGATGGAATTTGATTATGAAGGCAGTATCATCATGCCATAGGAATTTTATCTCAACACTTTCTAGATCCATATCACTGAAGAAACTATCTACTAACCTGCTAATTCCAGGGCATCTCACATTCATAACCCGATTATTCGTTATATTCACCACCTTTCCAACACAAGTGTTTTTGCATGGAAAGAAACACAAGGTATAGTTGGTAAATTGAATTTGTTTTTCCTATGGGATATGTTGGATAACTATGATGTAAACATTCAATATCATTTTCTTTCACGAATCATAGATGCCCAAAAAGAATCAAAAGGAGATATCATGATAGGGGGCTTAATCTCTAAACTTGCAATTGTTTTGAAGCTCGATCTATCTACTATTGATCCCATAGATGGAGGAGAATATGCCCGTTGTGATTTTCTCATTTCCTCTGGATTTCTAAGAAAAGTTAAGAATGGAAAATATTTTTAGAAGGTCCATAACAAATCCTTTGTCATTGAACTGCCAAACCCTACCATAACAATTCTCAAAGACAAGGCCAACGTAGAATGAATGATCTTCTGTAGATGCTCAACCCGAGTCTTCCTATACAAGAGCTGATCTTCCCCCACCTTCATCCATAAGTACACAAACAAACTTTACTTGGAGGTACCCAGACATGAGGCAGCTATACGGGTATATTCATAATAGATTTGATGATCAGGATACCCACATCTCTCAGATCTCCCAGCAGTACACTGACTTGTCCCAGAGTGTTACTGGCATCCACATCATGGTGTCTAGGATAGATTCTTGGCACATTTCTCAGGGTCATTATAGCTACCCTCTACATCCATCTCCGCATCTAGGACTGTCTTTTTTCATGGACATCATCAACCCAACCTTGTTCCCAGAGCACCTTCAACCTTCCTAGGAGGGTTTTGATCCGACCTTCTGATGCACCTAAGGTATCCAGATGTACAACTCTTTACTTTGTTATGAGCAGTGAGGATACTATAAATTTCAAGTTTAGGGGGTACAACCGACCAGTAGTTTTAGTTTTAGTTTTACTTTTTATGTCATTTCCTTTATGTCATTTAGTTTATTGTTTGAATGTTTTGCATTTCTTCACACATTCTTGCATGATTGATGAGTGAATTTTTTTTGTCATTGTGATCAATATCTTCCGTAGTGCTTGAACCATCAGGTTACATTAAGATAATTAATATATGATGACAATTGGGCATAAATCACCCTAATTGATTTTTTTTTGAAGTCATGGCTATTCATCTCCATATTTAGTTATTTGGCTAAACATGAATTGCAATTCTCTCAATCATTATCTTAAACCATGTAATGATTCAAATGCCTTGAATTTTTGAACTTAATAGCTTTGAGTACCAAGAAAATGACTTTGGCAATCCTATAATGCAATTTTCACTATTCTACTTGAAATTTTTACAAAATGAATATCCACTTGCATGACCTAAAATAATTGGGGGTGAGTTAGCATAGGACAACATGGTTCTAAAGTGAATCCCAAATCACTTAAAAAGAAAAAAAATTGAATATTTAGTTGAAAATTTAAACCCCACGAATGATGGCTAAGTCAACCACATTTTCCACCAACTCAATGAAGGTTGGGGATTACATTTGAAAGATGGAAATAAATCCCTAAACGGTCTTCCACATGCACATAAGCCTATATTAGCAGTTGAGTACCAAACAATGAAATCAAATTGATTTTTTTAATAACAGTGTCGTTGTAGGAAGAGGGATACTTAAAAGGAATTCTTAGTTCATTTCATTGAACTTTGTGGCCAATCATTATATTTTTGGCTTTGTCATATTATTTCTACTAACCTCTCTCTAGTTGATTCATCCAAGGCAATTTGAATGTCTATTTGAACTTAAATTCCTATCTTGAGAGTTAGAATTGATATCATGTTTACTTACACATATAAATGATGAAAAACTGCCATTTTGAGATCTATCAAGTCATATTCATATGGATCTGATTGGTGCCCATCTGTTTATCTCTATACATATATCTAATTCTTTTTAGAGGACAAGCGATGGTTCAAGCTTTAAACCATTTTTGGTTACACATTTCACTCAATTTAACCATAATTCTACTCTCATTCATGCTAGAATGTTTGTTTCTTATTGTTCTTACCTGTGACATGGTTTGAATTGCAGGTAACCCATATTTCACTCATATTGAAGGCAAAATGCCCAAAATCTAATATATTTGGCATTTCTAAAGTTTCCCAAAAATTTGGAGTTCATTACCTAACAGACTTCAAGCTACACGACGTGTGGACTAGTCCACACGGCATGTGACACTTACACATCATATTCATCATTTGAGACAAGCTACGATGTGTGGCTCAGATACACGTCGTGGCTCCTAAGGATCAAAATTCACCAAGAAGTCTCCCTTACATAGTGTGTCCACTCCACATGATGTGCCATTTGCGATCGTGGGCCGGTTGAAGCAGAAATCGAATCTCATACTAATGTTGAGTTACATACACAATGTGTGAGGTATATTTTTTTATGCCTTTAGAAACAAATGCTCATTCATAATACATAACTAACTACACCCCTTGGGAAGTAGATCACACATAAATTGGAGTGTTTTGATATTAGAGACGAAGCAGGAGCTGAGGAGGGGCACTTTTAGAGAGACATCTAGGATTTCTTAGGAGAGAACCCAATCTTGACTCCATTTCTCTTATCCATCCCATTTTGATGCTTAGGAGAGGAGGCTATTGAAGCAAGGAGCGGTTGCAGAGACAAATCTCCATCCTTTGGCTAGAAATTTCCATTTGTTTTTCATTCTAACAGATTTACTTGTTATTCCTTCTCTGTACTCATGTTCTATTCAATGATTTATTGCTTATGCCTGTATTTTTTCACCTTGAGTGAGTAGAACTCCTTCTCTTGGGCATGGGAGAGTAGCTCCCATGTCATGACTCATGTGAGATTGAATTTCATATTTGATATTAGTTAATATTATATGACAAAATGAGCTATGGTGTTTATCTTCTTGTATGGATGGATGGCCATCATGTTTACATGCTTTATGCTTCTTATTATATTCTGGGAAGAGATATGAAGAGATAGGGAATATATGTTTGAACATATCCTTGACCATGGGAATGTCTAGGATTATGTTAAGGATTCTAGGTTGTAGTTCAAAATCGTGTATGTGCATGGGAATGCTATATAGGGTTAGGACTATCTTATACCAATGTGAGATGTATTTAGATGACAACTTACCTTTGTGAAGATTCACTAGTAAAAATGGAATTCGTGGTTCTTTATTGGGTTATGATGTGGAAGTGAAATCCCATATCCAAGATTCTCTTAATCTCATTTTAATCATTCTCTAAGTGATTAGTACTTCTATTTTCTTTCTTTTATATTCACAATTTAGTTTGATCCAAAACCAACCTTATTATTGTAATCGATCTAAATTGTAGAAAGCTAATAGTTTCATGCCTAGCTATCCTAGCTCCTGTTGGTTTGACCTTGACTATTATCGATCCCGTATACTTGCGGGTGATTGATGAGAAACTCATTTGCCTTTGGGCTATCAACAAACAACAACACAAGAACTTTACAAATCAGGACTTCTGATCATCCGATCAGCTTGCTTGATCGGCCGACCACAGACCCTGAAAAGACAATGTTTAGGACATGTTTAGATGTGAATCTCTTGGTTGTTTTTATACCATACTTGTTGCCTCAAGTTGTTGTAATAGTTTCCATATTCTATTTTATTGCATATGGTGATTGTTTTAGTATATGATACATATAATAATGTATATGTAATGGTGATTGCTTAAAATTTCTTTTGATAATCCTGGAAATTGTGAATCTTGCACATTAGGCAAACAAATTAAAACTTCTTTTTAAAAAAATCAATGTTTAGTACATCTGGACCTCTTGAACTCATACATATGGATTTGTTTGGACCTATGTGAACATGATCTATAAGTGGAAAGAAATATTGCTTTGTAATCATTAATGACTACAGTATATATGTTTGGGTGTATTTTCTTTTTGGCAAAGATGATACTATTAGAATATTATTCAATTCTACTCAAAATTGAAAATTAACTTCACAATTTAATTTACACCACTAGGAGTGATCATAGGGGAGAATTTGAAAATCATGTTTGAATCATTAGTGAAATGACATTTGAGACGTTGGCCTTTAACTTTGAAGTATCAATTTTTCACATGGCTTTAGATTTCCTAGAAAAAAGAATAAATAAGAACTGTGCAATTATAATTGATCTATGACCTATAGATCATTCTTCTTAAATTGGACACCATATTACATCTTTGTGTGTTTTTTGTAAATGTGTGAATTTTCATAACCAGTCAACCATAATTCTTCTAGATCTTAAATTAAAGTAAATAGTCTCCCTTTATTGCATGAAAGTAAAAGTTGGGCTACTTGATCGCCCATTGAGATTTGTGTTTGATCTCACTGGTTAGTGACAATACATTCTATAAATTTGTTAGAAAGGTGTAGTGCCTAGTGGATTCTTGTTACGATATGATTTTTCCCATGTATTTCTGATTGAAATGAAATGATGTCAATAATAAGGAAATATTGGATTTTGTTTTGCATATCTAAAGGCTGTACTCACAATTTTTCTGCTGCTCACACTCCATAAAAAAATGGTATCTTTGAAAGGAAAAACCACTCTTTGCAAGAAATGGGTAGAACCATGCTATTAGAACATGAGACACCTAAAACATTTTGGGCTAAAGTCGTGAATACTGCATGTTATGTTCATAATCGAATCTCAATTAATTCACATCTCAAAAAGACTCCTTATGAAATACTCTTTCCTAAGACACACATAGTGGATTAGCTTCATACCTTTAGGACTCCATGCTATATTCTAAACACCAAAGATGATAGAGATAAATTTTATCCAAAAGTCACAAAAGGGTTCTTATTATGTTACTCAACCTCAAGTAAGGCCTATATAATCTTTAATACTGTCTCTAAGAAAGTAGAAGAATCAATTCATGTAATATTTCATGCAAAACCAACAAATAATGCTATAGGAATTGACAAACATCATTAATTGAAGATTTAACCATATCACCCGAAGACAATAACAATGCTAAATTTGAGAAAAATCAAAATCAAAATGTCACATTAACCAATTCCAAGAATAATCAAAGACCATCTATAAGATCTAGTAATCGGTGATCCTTTTGACAAAATGAAAACTAGATCTTCATTTAGAGATGTAGCCAACATGGCCTTTGTATTCACAATTGAACCTAAAAAGGTTGAGGAAGCTCTAAGATGATTATTGGATTATTGCTATGCAAGAAGAACTAAATCAATTTACTAAGAATGATGTATATGATTTGGATCCAAGACATGAAGAAAACCATCATTGGAACTAAATGGGTATATCATAACAAGATAAATGAAGCCAAGGAAGTTGTTAGAAACAAAGCTAAGTTGGTTGCCCAAGGGTATAATCGACAAGAAGGAATCAAATTTGATGAAACCTGTGCGCCAATAGCTAGACTTGAATCAATTTGTATGTTATTAGTCCTAATTGCACATAAAAACACCAAACTCTTTCAAATGGACATTAAAAGTGCATTTTTAAATGGAATAATAGAAGAAAAAGTTTATGTTGCTCAACCTCCTGATTTTTCTGATCCAAAACATATTGATCATGTCTACAAATTAAATAAAGCACTATATGATTTAAGACAAGCCCCTAAAAATTGGTATGAACATCTCAAAAATTTTCTTTCTCTATGGGAAAATCAGACCCTATATTGTTGATAAAAAATATGAATCATATTTTATCATTGTTCAAATATATGCTGATGATATTATTTTTGGTGATTCAAATGAATCACTTTGCACACAATTTAGTGATATCATTCAAACAATTTGAAACGAGTCTCATGGGTGAGTCTACATTTTTCTTGGGTTTTCAAATTAAACAAACTCCTCGTGGTGTTTTCTTCAACCAAGAAAAATATACAAAAGAGCCTTGAAACATTTTAATATGGAAAATTGCAAGTATGCCTCCACTAGAATGTCCACCTTTGCCAAAATTGACAAAGATGAGGATGGTGAACCCATCAACAACTCCTTATATAGAGGCATGATTGGTGGCCTGTTGTACTTAACTACATCTAGACCCGATATTATGTTTGTCATTGGTTTATGTGCTTTCTTTCAATCTTGTCCTTATAACTTTTACTTATTGGATGTCAAAAGAATCTTAAGATATCTAGTCAGTATAATCGACTATAGTATTTGGTATCCACGAGATAAACCTTTTGACATTAAATCTTATACCAATTTCGACTACACTGGTTGCCTCCTTGATCACAAAAGTACTGGTGGTGGTTGTTTCTTACTTAGAAAATTGCTCGTATCTTGGTTTAGTAAGAAACAAAATACCATTGCTTTATCTACCACCAAAGCAGAATATATGGCAGCTGACTCATGTTGTGCTCAAGTTTTATGGATGCAATAAGTTTTAAATGATTTTGGATTTTTGTTATATTTAACTCTAATTTTCTAGCATGACACTAGTAACATAAATTTATCTCATAATCCTATCTTATATAGTCATGCTAAACATATTGAAGTTAGACATCATTTTCTTCACTATCACATTGCTAAAAATTACATAGGTCTTCATCATGTTGACACTAAAAATAAATTAGCTAATATTTTTACCAAACCCCTTGCTTTGGAACAATTTAGAGTAATTAGAGATAAATTAAACATTGTTCCTCTTGAAAATGTGTATTTTGAGATATTATATTGCTCATACTTGCTCCATGCACATGGGAATTATATCATTGTGGTTGAAATTGACATTTTGATATTTTTTTATCTTTACTACTATGTGTATCATATTTAGGGGGAGTATCCCACTAAGGGGGAGTCATCTTATCTTCATAACTTTCTACCTTTTTGAGATGACAAAGGGGCATAAATAATTCTAAGCAAAACTTAATTCCTTGAACTTTATGATTTTATTCTATTAACTAAGATGGATAATTCATATCCTTTCTTAGCCAAAGAGATATCCTTTTCTTGCTATAAATTTATGCACATTTTCTTAGAGAGTTGGATGATATGTCCCATATCTCTATAATATAAATTTGCACGCATTCTAAAGACAATTAAGAAAAAGTGTAAAGAGGCGAGATCTCCCCCTTACTAAAATTTAATGAAAAATACACAACATCCATATATTTCTAGATTATGAAGCATGTATGCATAATAATTCCATTTAAATAAGCATGATCTAGATATAAAAATGTCAATAGTAGCAGCGGAAAGAAAAGATTAAGTTATTACATGGCTTTATACCAAGTTCACTACATGAGTTCATGAAAAGAACTAGAAAGGAAAATTGTAGGATCTAGAAGTAGCAACGAAGCAATTTCTTGAGTCTACTCCTAGGCTAGTCCCTCTTGGTCTTGTTCCACACCTTGTCCTAGGTCTGGGTGGTTGGGGATCACCCAAACAAGAGAAAGAAAATAAGGTATGTGTCAGATAAGGAACAAGATCAAGATAAGAACAACAAAGGAAAAGTTGGCTAAGAATATGGAGAGTCAAAAGTATGAGGCACATAACAAATATGATTCTTTCCATAACAAATAATAAGAAAATTCGCATGAAAAATTAAGTTAGACTAAATTAACTAAGTAGGGTTGTGGCACCTACCAGAACCCAACCAATAGGTGAGGGGAGAGTAAACACATTCCCAGTCACCTACAAAATATTTATATATGGGGGAGAGTAACACATTCCCCTAGGCGAAATAACACATTCCCAACTATGGGTGGTTGTACATAAGTACCACTACATTAGCTAATAAGTCAAACATATCACCATGCTCAAAGAAATCATATGGCAAGATTAAGAAACAAATAATAGTTATATGGCAGGTGGGGTCCAAGACCCAAGCAATAATGTATCAATTCTGATTTTGAGGCAATTATAACCAAAGAAGCAATAATAGGAAATTTAGTGTTTGATTCATTCCTCATGAGGGAAATTAGGTTTGGATCAAAAATATGCCCAACTTAAGGGGTAAAATGCACATACCTTAACTTAGAATCCTAATTATCACTTTTCACCAACTTAGAGGACTCCAAGATCACCTTTGCCTAATTTCAAGTTATTCACATGTATTAGGGTTTTATAGTGCATATAAGTGCAAGGAAACCCTAATTTTAGACCTTTTTGGAAAACCTCATATTTTGGTCATGAAACCTTAACCAAATGATTTATTATCTTCTCGTGATTAACAAAACATATTTATTTGTCCAAATTGGAGTTTATATGATTAAGTTACAATTTTTAAGACTTTTATGCATATATTTCCTTAAAAAATCATCCTTAAAAAATATGAAAATCAGATTCTGTAACTATTTTTATTGTATAGATCTCATTTTTCCAATTCTAAAACATATTTATTAATAATTTTTGGACAAATAGAGCAAAAGATATGATTTTTTACAAATTTTGACCAATTAGAAATCACCAAAAAACTAAATAAGCAAAGAAGAGATCATGAGAGAGAGAGGGGATGGGTCCACTGATATGGTCCAATCAGATGCGACCATGTCAACTGATCAAAAACCTTCTTGACTCACACCAAAGTAAAGAAACAAGGGTGAAAAGACCATAATGTTCCTCATGAGGAAAAGCGAAGAATGAAGAAAATAGGAGGGCAAGAAGGTCAAAGAACATGAAGGAATCTTCCCTTATCTTGCCCACATCATGGCTGCGAAGCAGCATGGCTAGAGCTTGACCAAAATTGGGCTAAGCCATAGATCACGATAATTTTTTGTAGTGAAGGTACAAAAAGAAAGAGGGTGGTTAAAAGAACATACTTCACAAATCAATTAGTTCATCGGAGTTGTCGAGGCCCAAGGAGAGAAGCCATAAACTTTGAGCAAGGTTCCGATCAACAATGTCTATGCGAAGAAGTTTAAAGAAAATTGGTGCTAGAGGAGAATAGCATAGGTGCTGGCGAAGGTTAGAGTACCAATATTTATAGGTGGGGGTTTGTATATGAGCAAAGGCCAGTCGGTCGAGGTCCCTTGGTGTCCGAGAATTGGGCGTTTCACAATTCCTTGATGAAATGACATGATTAATTGATTGTTATATTCTAAATCTAAATAGCAACTTGTAGGCGAAGAAATCTCAAATAATGATCGAGTGTGGAGAAATAAAATCAAAGTTTGAAAAACCACAAAAACGATGGCCGACCAACTTTCCCTGTTTGAGAGGGCAGACGACGATCTGTGGATCCTTCAATCCGTATCCAATGATAGGGAGAGACACACACATACTAGGTGTCATATGTGACATTAAATGTTTTTCATAATCCACATTTTTAATAAAATGTGGTTATATCATTTCCTTTTCTCTCTCCTTCAATAGAGGGTACACATAAAGTCCAAATTAAGTGAAAATTGACATCTAGCCTAACTAGGACATGTAGAATCCAGTTTTGGCATTAGTTTTTAGTTTTGAAGACTCCAAGTATTTTTTTAACTAAATCATGTTTTCGCTTTCCTATCACTTTAGAAACATCTAGAAGCAAAAAATTAATGTGAAGCTTCATCCTCAAGCAAACTTAAACTTGTGAAACACAAATTTGCCATTATTTTTTTTTCTTTTGAGATTATATTGCACATTATTTAATATTTTGGGCTTTTACACACTTTGTCTCTCCTAACTTCACTAGAAAAGTCAAGATTATCCAAATTAGATGAAAAAATATATATAGGCAAGTTTTAACATGTAGATTTTGAATCTGAGACTCTTTTCCACTTTTGAAGTCACTAAAAGAGTTATTTGATATTTTAGAGAAAACTCACATTTTACTTTCTCAAAATTTTATCGATAATTATTAACATTCCAAAATTGTGAAACTTGGAATTTAAGCAAACTCAAATCCAAGGAAAATGAATATGAACTTAGATTTATCCTTTGAGTTTCCTTTGATCAATTTTAGGCCATTTACTCACATTATCACTATTTGTCAAATTATATCATTTAATGCCACATTTTCTATTTTTTTTCCTTTTTCTCTAGCTTGTTCCAAAAGGCCATATAAAGTTATAGTACGAAATTATTTAATCATTATCTCACTTAATTGGTAAATTTGCACTTTAAACCCTGATTGAAATACTAACTGAGGTATTTGTGCAGAAAGATACATTGGCATAAATAGTGACCAAATATTCTCCAAACTACTAATAATTCCACAAATTCAACATCAAGGCCAAAAAGGATAGAAAGGAAAAGAAAAACTTAGGAAAAGGGCCACACTAGAAAAATACCTATGTTTCAGTATGTTACAACACTCCACCTCTTAAAGAGGATTCTATTCCCAAAATATCAAGCAAAAAGAGAAGGGTGAGTACGGAACATCTCATTTCTAAGATCCTGGTTGTTTAGTAACATCCCTGACCTGGGTTATGAGCCAACCCTAGGTGTTTTTCTTAATTATGTAATTATATGCTAGTGATTATCTCCTGGTATGTAATTAAAGCTTCTGAGGAACATATGTTTCCATTTCTGTGCTTTTAAACAATGTTGTAATATTGTTTTGTAATACAGGGACCTATGTGCAAATTACCCAATTAGAATGGTTAACTTGAAAATTTCACATGTTTAGATGTTCCTTTGGTGTTGATACATCATAAGATTAAATATGATGAAGTATGATGGATTCTCCAAGCTTGGGCATCAAGATGCAGCTTGTGGAGCAATCCTTGTACTCTAAAGCCCTAGTTTTGGTGTAAAGTGCAATTTGCCCAAAACATGGGGTGCAACATGTAATATACACCTTCTAGAGTATCTTTTATAACTCTTGGCATCATTTAGAGTAAAAAATGATGAAGAGGGTGCTTCAATTGAATAATCGAATAAGAATGATAACCTTTGTAATTAAATCACCAAGTTGTAAATAGAGAGACCTCTTTTATATATGCACCTTAGTAATAAGTTGACCTTCTTTGCCTTTAGCCTTTGGTTTTAGAAGGAGCCTTGCTTAAGAAATGGGGAGAAGGGACGTGCCTAAAGGATAGAGGGACCTAGATGTGAAAATAAGAAACTAGATGTCCTTAAGTTGAAGTTTGACCCCAAAGTACATATACCCCTTCCTTTGCAAATAAAGAACCGTTTCCCCTTCCGTCTCACTTATCCCCTTGTTAAACCGACTCAAGGTAGAGCTCTGGAGCAGAGGAGATCGGCCAACCTGTTCTAGGTAAGAATTGACCATCATCTTGCTCAGACTCATGGAGGAAGTTAGGTTGCAAGGTTGGTTTTATGGTTTTCTTACTTAGTTCTTTCCTTCTAGTCATCCTTTCCCAACCAATTCTTGGAGAAACAACCTTGGCCGACCTGTGGAGCTCAAGAAGCCAATAAAGGCTTGGAAGCTTGAAAGCTTGGAGCTCTAGGACCGACCTTAAGGCGGGTTTTATAACTCTAAAACCTTTTGCTTTGTTATGCATATCTTCTTTCTTGCAAATAGTAGCTTGTTCTTCTTTCCCCTACCTTCCCTTGCACTCTTGCAAGCAAAACCATGAAGAACAGACCTTAGTCTCAAGGTAGAAGATGATGGGCGTTAATTCCAATGTTAATCCTTATCTTACTTTACCAAACGATCTTGCACTTTTGGTCTAAACGGTTTGCAAAACCGTTTGAAACCAAACGGTTTCAAAACCGTTTGATTTCATGCAGTTTACAAGACCGTTTAGAATCAAACGGTCTCCAAGACCGTTTGGGATATTTGACCAGGCGTTGACCATTTGAGGGTCTGTTGGACACATTATGAATTAATCATCTACAAAGAATCATCATCTAATTGCAAGTAAATCCCAAGTTGAAGGCACTTTAATCACCTAAACCCTAATTGGATTCAATTGCTGATTTTAAGGACCAATCATGTTGAAGTTTGGGTTGAGTGGCCCAAATGGTTTCAAAACCATTTGGGGATCACCCAAACGGTGTTAAGACCGTTTGGTGACCACCCAAGACCGTTTGGAGGTCTACGGTTAAGATAATTTGATCAATTGAAGGTCCAATCACAATAGGTTGTTGAATTAATCAAAAGTGCTGATTTGTGACTTATTTAGGGTTCAACCCTTAACAAATGGACTTAGTTTTTGGTGTGACTTTGGGAAAACGGTCTCAAGACCTTTTGGAGGATGTCCAAATGATCTCAAGACCGTTTGGGTCAAGTCATGGTCCAATTGGGTGACAATTTATGGGTTCAACTTCAATTAGACTCATATTGATGGATGTTGATGGTTGATTGATTACAATCCCTAATTCAATTGGTTCCAACCCTAATTGGCTATCAATTGAGGGTCAATTGAGTGTCCAATTGGTTAAGAATAACCCTAATTGGCTCAATTGATAAGTGGTTAACATATATGAGACCAATTGAGGGGTTCAACATTGAAAACCCTAATCGATTACAAGTGTTGATGCCCCTTCTAGATCCATGCAGTTTTGAGACTTTTGGACCAAACGGTCTCAAGACCGTTTGGGCTCAAACAGTTTCAAAACCGTTTAAGCTCATGCGGTTCGGTCATGCAGTTTGGTCATGCAGTTTGATCAAATGGTTTCAAAGTCAACCATGTCCAAACGGTCAACATGATCAAACAATTTCAAGACCATTTAAGGTCAAACGGTCTTGAGGGTAAATATGTCCATGCGGTCTTGAAGGTCAAAGGTTTCAAACGGTCAACCCCTGCATGCGGTTTCAAAACCGTTTGGAGGTTGAAGTGTGAAACCATTTGGGGACTTTTAGAGTTAAAATTGTTTAATGCCTTGAAGACTTAGATGGTTCAATGGTTGATTAACTCAAACCCTAATGATACCTAAAGACATTAAGGGGTTAAGTAATTAGTAGATTGACCCATGTTATGGTTAATGGTGAACATTACCAATGTACCTTTGAAGGGTTCAAGTAGACAACACCCCCTTGATTAAGCAAACCCTAATGACATGATAGGGGTGACTTAACTTATGTTAATCAAAGTTGTCTTGACCTAACCTAATCTAGAGTGATGTAATCACCATCTATTAGTGAGAGGAGAGAGAAGACTCCTAATATAAATGAAAGTCAAATAAAATACCTTCAATATGAACGAATACACATGATTAGGGTATGATCCATCAAGGAGAGATCATGGAAACCCTAATTATGATAATTGATGAATCCTAACCTAATTTGAAGGCATTAATGATGATAATTTCATACATGGTGATGCTATGAGCTCAATTCACCATGAAGTGAATAGTAAACCCTAATTCTAGGGTAAATACATGTAATGGGAATAATAAACTCTAATTGAGGGTTTGGTGATGAAATGTACAATAAACCCTAATTCCAGGTTATGCTTTTAAGCATGAATCTTTATAATTAAAGTATGAGATGAGGAATCATTATTCCTAATCATAATGAAAGAGATTGAATAACCCTAACTGATGTTAATAAGGGAACCTAGCCTTAAGTGAAGGCATGAAGGTACAACCCTTGATTTGAAAAGGTTATTCCTGCTTTATAAATTGCTGATCTGGAAATGAATTGTTTATCATTATCAGTTGAATTGATCATGCATGTTCTTATAAGAGAATAATCATAACTAGGTAAGGGTTATGATATTATATTCATTGAAAGCATGTTGTAGGCTTTATGAATAGTGATGTATGCTATGTTACCTAAGTTAAGTGACATCCTATGAGATTAATGGGATGTAAGAGCCATGAGTAACATCAAGGTCATGCTGATTAGATGACTTGTGATGATCTAAGGGTTTGAAACCCCTAATCTTGAATCATAGTAATGGAATGATTAAGAATTGATATCCATTTGATAACTGATGTGAGTTAAACTTGATACATTTAGTATTCTTCTGTTATAACAATGTTTAATACTTAGATGCTTGGAAACATGTTTGATGCTAAAAGAATACTGAAATGTACCTAAATAATCAAGTATAATCATACCATGTAGAGCCCTGATCATAGATCCATCATAGTCAGCAGCTAAATGATGGTGAAATAGGTTTTCCTAAGGGAACTCCTGGATCACATACTTTTGAGTATGTGGGGGATTATGGACGCGAATATCCTTACGTCCTAGTGTAGGAATTGATGTAGATGTACCTTAATACATCAACCCGTCACTATGTGTTTATGCCGGGGTGATGTTTCATTATTCTCCCGAGGAAATCTTTAATGCCACATCGATGAAAGATAAACAAGAGATCTTTCGATGGTGAAGAGAGTACATAATGCCACTGTGACTCTAATAGCGAAGTGCCAGAATACCCTGGTAAGTTATAGTAGCAGAGACACGAGATGTCCTGCATGTTGATCCTCACACTGACTGAGGAAGATGAGGTCATAAGAATCCAACTCTTTTGATGACCTATGTATGATACCGATGCAACTTAGTAGTGATCGATTGGAGTATGAGCGATATACCTCATCTCCGCAGGGCATAATAATAATGCTTGTAAAACATAATCAGCCGCGTAGAATATCTGTTAGGATTGAACTATGAGAAACAATGATTGATGTTACATTGTTTATATTAATATCCTGTTCAAGTATCTAGCATACATGTTCTTCATATTCCTTAAAGAAGTTGCTTTACTTAAATATCAAAATTTTTGTTGAATGATTTAAATTACCTTGCTTATGTTATCCATTCCTTGCTATAATAAAGCTTCTGGCGGAGAGTTATAACTCTCGCTGGGACAATTATTTAAAATTGTCTCACCTCGTAGATTTCAACTTTTTAGGTGGTCGCCGAGGACGAAGGAACCGGTCTGTGGGTGAGCAGTTTCAGCAACAGCAACACCAGGGATAACCGTGAATCTCAGGTGGAGATACTGACTGTCGAGTCCGGTAGTTAGTTTGTCTTATGTCGTCTCTGTACTCTCAGGTCCTAAGAGTCAGTAGGTATGAGATTTTGGTTTTAAACCTCGATATTTTGTGTCTGCATGTATATAATCACTCGAGAGGTGATTTAACAGAGATGTAATGTTAAAACATAATGTAAACTGTTTATCTTGTTTCTTATAAAGAAGTTTTATAATTTAAAGATTTTTTTTCTTCAAAAGTTTTAATTCTTAGTGATTCTTCGTATTCCGCTGCTAATTAATCGTTTCTGCTGAGTTTACCTCATGATTTACGGTTCAAAGCCGACATGTTTCTTCCAATCTTTGGTACTTCTAGAAACTCCTCACAGGCCAGGTTCTCATGGATAACTAAGGTTTCACTTTTGAGATTTCCTTTTATGAGATATAACACAATTAACATTTTTAGATTATTAGAATTATATTTATCCTTATTATTCTTTTACATGGGAGAATCTTCCCCTATGTCGCCCATGCCATGGTTGTGAAGAAGCATGGCTGAAGCTTGACCGAAATTGGGTAAAACCACAGATCACAATAATTTGTTGAAGTGAAGGTACAAAAAGAAAGAGGGTGTTCCGAAGAACTTACTTCACGAATCAATTGGTTCGCCAGAGTTATCGAGGCCCAAGGAGAGACCCCAAAAACTCTAAGCAAGATTTTGGTCAGCGATGACTGTGCAAAGAAGTACGGAGAAAATTGGCACTAGAGAAGAATGGCATAGGTGTTGGCGGAGGTTGGGATACCAATATTTATAGGTGGGATTTTTTTTATGAGAAAAGGCCAGTTCATCGAGATTCCTTGGTGCCCAAGAATTGCAAATTTCCCAATTTCTTGATGAAACAACATGAGTAATGTATCATTAGATGCAAAATCTAATGAGCAACTTGTAGGCGAAGAAATCACAAACAATGATCGAGTGTGGGGAGAGAAATTGAAGTTTGAAAATAAAAAAAAATGGCATCCGACTTTCTCTGTTTGCGAGAGCTAGATGGCGATTTTTGAATCGTCCAATCTGTATCTAATGGTGAGGAGAGGCACAAACATCCTAGGTGTCATGTGTGACATTAAATGTATTTCCTAATCCGAATTTCAATAAAGTGTGGTTATATTATTTCCTTTTCTCTCTCCCTCTCTCTCTTCAATAGAGGGTACAAACAAAGTCAAAATCAAGTGAAAATTGATACCTAGCCTAACTAGGACATGAAAAGTCAATTTCAAAATTAGTTTTCAGTTTTGGAGACTTTAATTATTTTATTTAATTCTTTTAAAGTAAATCATATTTTCTCTTTCCTATCAAATTAGAGACATCTAGAAACAACCAGTTAATGCGAAACTTCCTCCTCAATCAAATTTAATCTTTTGAAATAAGAATTTTCCATTGATTTTCTCTTTTGAGATATTTTACACATTATTTAATATTTTGGGTTTTTATTGACTTTCTCTCTCCTAATTTCACTAGAACATTCAAGATTATACAAATTAGATGAAAATCCACACATAGGCACGTTTTAACATGTAGATTTCGATTCTGAGACTCTTTTCCACTTTTGAAGTCACTAAATGAGTTATTTGATATTTTGGAGAAAACTCACATTTTCCTTTCTCAAAATTGCATAGATAATAATTAAAATTCCAAAATTGTGAAACTTGGCATTCAAGCAAACTCAAATCCAAGGAAAAGGAATATGAACTTGGATTTATCATTTGAATTTCCTTTGATGAATTTTAGTCCATTTACTCACATTATCACTATTTGTCAAATTATTCCATTTATTGCCACATTTTCTGTTTATTCCTTTTTTCTCTTTCTTATTCTAGAAGGCCATAGAAAGTTCTAGTACAAAATTATTTAATAATTATCTCACTTAATTGGTAAATTTTCATCTTAGACCCTAATTGAAATACATAGGTATTTGTGTACAAACCCATAAAATGGCATAAACACTGACCAAATATTCTCCAAACCGCTGATAATTCCACAAATCCAACATCAAGGCCAAAAAGGATATAAAGCAAAGGTAAAACTTAGGAAAAGGACCTAACTGGGAATATACTTAAGTTTTTGATATGTTACAAAAAACTCACTAAGGTATACAAATTTTATTTTATTTTTTTGCTTGTAACTAGAAATGTTTGCCATCTTCAAAAAGAGGGAGATTGCTGGCTAAATTTGACATTATCTTATCTTCTCTTTTGATGATGAAAAACATTTCCTATTTGTAGATTTAACATGCTATCTAAGTATTTTAGGTGATCAAAGAACTAAGTCAAGATACAACGACAAAGACCATGCAATTTTACACATGTTTGGATGCTTGTAGGTGTAGTACCATGAGTATGATTGTACAAATGTGTTTTTTTAAAATTTATAGATATGATGTAAGGACAAGTGATGATCTTCCTAAACCTACCAAAAACCCTATCCCATACTCATATTAAGCCTTTAGGGTTGTTAGGTTATATTAGAAAAATCATTGGATAGGTTTTGTCATATTTTGCATATCTTTCTAAAGATCTCTTCTTGATCAAAGTCTTCATCGATCGAAATCCATTTGGTTAAAGACTCTATCAGTAGGGAAAGAGGCGTTACAACATATTGAGTTCTGGGTCTCGGTCAAAATCTTTCTTGATCGAGATTGTCGACTGAAGAAAATTTCAACCACCAAAGAGATGTTGTGCCTATTTGAACCACGAAGTTCGACCGACACATATACATTACACACATTAGTGCTCCCATGACACTTCTTAGTCAACTAATTGGTCGACCGACACTCGGTCCAAATCTTTCTTGACCGAGAAAGTTCTGGAAGTAAAATATATCAACGATCAAATTAGTCATTGCAACTCAACTAACTTAATCCTAATAACTAGTTCTCTACTAAGAACACCCTAAACATTCCCCACAATTACCCTAAACAATTGTAAATAATTCCTATAAATAGTAGCGGTCTTAGGACACCTAGCACATACTTGAGCATTCTACTACGTGCAATCTTATTAAAAGTGCTTAGCTTCTACTTTTTCCACCTCAAGCTACCGTCAAGATATCCTAAGCCTTAGCTCAATACTTGTGTCCTTCTCCACATAATATAGCTTTCCTCAAATCTTTTGGAGTGGATCATCATCACTTGCCCATTAATGATTATTTGTATATCTTGTGAAGAGCATTGTAATTTCCTTCTTCTCTTCCTATTCCTATGCTACAAATTGTTGTTGCTTCTCACTACATTGAAGTAGAAGGTTGTGGTGAATCTCTCTTGGTTCTTCTTATGGGTTGAAGCCCTAAGACCAAGGTGGTGGAGCTTGATTACCGATCATATCTAAGTGGGTGACCTTCCAGTGGCCCGTCAAAGAAGGTGATAGTTTTCCTTGAGCTGAAAAGGAGGGGTTGTCTTTTCTCCTCAAAAGGCACTGGTAGATTTTATGTATTGTGTATTGGTATAGAAAAGGAATAAAATACATGGTTCAAAAATCTTGGTTGGAAACAACTAGGCAGTGGACTGACATTATTTGTTGGAACCACTGCAAATCTTTGTGTTCTTGTGGTTTCATCTTTTGTCCACTAACTTGTTTCATATTTAACTGTGATTGTGTTTTAATCTTAGAAAAAGTTCATTTGATTCTATTCACCCCTCTATAGAGTATTCAATTGGTATCACAGTAGGTCTTCAAGGAGCTCTAACAAGTCTTGAGTAATTCGGGAGAATGTGCTTAGCCACCTCAATTTTGAGGGATCACATGTCAGCTGACTATTGATGTTTGATGGATTGAACTACACATACGAGAAGAGGAAGATGCAATCTTACTTCCTAAGGATTAGCTTCTAACTGTAGAAAATAATTGTTCATCCTTATGCACTTCCAAACAGGGAGTTAGAACAATTAGATGCTGAAACGATAAAGAAAACCACTCAATGAAAAGGCTATAAGTATTCTTTATTGTTATTTATCTTCTAGTGAATCTAATCGCATGCCCTCTTGTGAATCATCTTAATAAATTTGGCATAAATTGTCCGTAACTCATGAGGGTACTATCCTGGTAAATAATACTAAGATTAACATGTTAAAACAAGGAATTGAGCTATTTTATGCAACCTAATGAATCTATTGTAGAGATGTATGCTATATTTTTTAACATTATCAACACCATGAGTGATTTGGGAAAATACATAAGAAAATAAGATCAACTCTCCAAAATACTTAGGTCATTGCCACCTAAGTAAAATTAAAGGTCATCGAAATAGAGGAGGCAAATGATCTTATAACAGTGAAGATGGAATAGATCATAGGGAACTTGGAAATGCATGAAGTCACTCTTAAGGAAGAAGAAAAAATGGAAGCCAGACAACAAAGGGGAAGAAGGAAGGCACTTGCTCTCAAAGGCACCACCAAAGATTTATCAAAGAACAACACTCAAGAAAATAGTGACATAAGTAGTAGTGATGATGAAAGTGTCTTGATTATAAACAATAAGAAATATAAACGATTTCTTTCTTCTAGGTGCTTTGAATGTGGAAAAAAAAGTCCACTTGAAGAATGAATATCCTAAGTTCAAGAAAGGTAAGTAGTCCTCATTCAAGAAGAAAGACAAAGGAGACAAAGCCTACAAAGCTACATGGGATCAATCAAGTGATGATAGTGAAAGCATCAAAGAGGAGGAGGTAGAATGTCTCATCGCAAAAAAGGTTAAAGAAGAAACCAATGAGGTAGATATTTTTGTTTTATCTAAAGAAGAATTAATTAGTAGCCTTGAAGAAATACAAACCAACTATGTTGATTGCAAAAAATAAAAGAAGAAAATTTTCGAAACCATTGATAAACTTCATGTTAATCTCAATAATTTTAGTTCTAAAAATGATACTCTAAAATCTTCAAATAGTGTATTAAAAGTATCTATTGAGAGTTATAAGGCTAAAATAATTGTTCTTAAAAATAACAATAGTCTTCTCTCTCAAGAAAAGGTTGATATGCTTGATAAACTAAATGATTATCAAACACAACCTATTTTGTGCACTCATTCAGATTGTGATGTTTTGGTAAAAGAAAGAAACACCTTGATTTTGATTCTTTCTCAAGTAATCTTGGATATAACTAAAAAGCTTGCTGAAAATGTTGAGTTTAAATTTTTTTTCTTCTAAATTAATGCAAGGAAACAAAAGTCTTAACGATATCCTTGATAATGCTTCTAAATAAGTAGGAAGGAGAGGTATAAGATATGTGCCAAAGAACAAATCTTCACATATGGATAAAACCAAAAGGACATATGTTCCCAAGACTATAAATATATATGTGCCTAAAAATAAAGTTGTAGACCCTCAAAATAAAAAGAGAAATCAAATATCTTTTATATCATGTTACTATTGCCAACGTGTTGGACATTATTCCTTTTCATGTGATTATCAGAAGAAAGGGGCCATTGACATGATTTGGGTTCAAGAGTTGATTACTTTCATGCCTTTTGAACTCCATGCTATATTTTAAACACCAAAGATGGCAGAGATAAATTTGATCCAAAGTCATAAAAGGGTTATTCTTAGGTTACTCAACCTCAAATAATGCCTATAGAATCTTTAATACCATCTCTGAGAAAGTAGAAGAATCAATTCATGTAACATTTCATGAAAAACCAATAAATAATGCTATGGAAATTGACCTTCCACCATTAATTGACGATTTAACCATATCATCCAAAGATGATAATAATGCAGAATTTGAAAAAAATAAAAATCAAAATCAAAATGAAGAATCACATAAACCTATTCAAAGAATAATCAAAGACCATCCACAAGATCTAGTAATTGGTGATCCTTTTGACAAAGTGAAAACTAGATCTTCATTAGAGATGTAGCCATAATTGACCTTAATAGGTTGATGAAGCTCTTAAATATGATTATTGGGTAGCTATTCAAGAAGAACTTTATAAATTGACTAGGAATGATGTATGGGATTTGGTTCTTAGACCTAAAGATAAAACCATCATTGGAACTAAATGGATATCTCGTAACAAGATAAACGAATCAAAGGAAATTGTAAGAAACAAAGCTAGGTTGGTTGCTTAAGGGTATAATCAATAAGAAGGAATTAACTTTGATGAAACCTATGTACTTGTAGCTAGATTTGAATCAATTTGTATGTTATTAGCCTTAATTGCACATAAAAACATCAAACTCTTTCAAATGGATGTTAAAAGTGCATCTTTAAATGGAATTATAGAAGAAGAAGTTTATGTCTCAGCCTCTCACTTTTGAAAATTCAAACATATTGATCATGTCTAAAAATTAAAGAAATCACTATATGGTTTAAGACAAACCCCTAGAAATTGGTATGAACGCCTAAAAAATTTTCAATTTTGAAAATGGTTTCTCTATGAGCAAACCAGACCCTACGTTATTTACTAAAAAATATGAATCAAATTTTCTCATTGTTCAAATATAGGTTCATGATATTATTTTGGGTGCTTCAAATGAATCACTTTGCACACAATTTAGTGATATCATGCAAAAAGAATTTGAAATGAGGCTCATGGGTGAGTTGACATTTTTCTTAGGGTTTCAAATGAAACAATCTCCTCGTGGTATTATACTCAACCAAGAAAAATATACAAAAGAACTCTTAAAAAGTTTTAATATGGAAAATTGCAAGTATGCCTCAACGTTAATGGCCACCTCTGCCAAAATTAACAAATACGAGGATGGTGAACCCATTGACAACTCCCTATATAGAGGCAAGATTGGTAGAATGTTGTACTTAACTGCATCTAGACCAGATATTATATTTACCGTTGGTTTATGTGCTTATTTTCAACCTTATCTTAAGAACTCACACTTAGTTGCTATCAAAAGAATCTTAAGATATCTAGCCAGTACAATCGACTTTGGTATTTGGTATCCATGAGATCAACCATTTTACAATAAGTCTTATACCGATACTGACTATGCTGGTTACCGCCTTGAATGCAAAATCAATAGTGCTAGTTTTTTCTTGCTTGGAAAATTGCACGTACCTTGGTTTAATAAGAAATAACATTTTATTGCTTTATCCACCACCAAAGTAGAATATATGGCAGATGGTTCATGCTGTGCTCAAGTTTTATGGAAGCAACACATTTTAAATGGTTATGAATTTTCATTATCTTTAACTATAATTTTATTTGATAACACTAGTCAATACTACAGAAATAACCTTTGACGTCGGTTATTTAAGGCCTAAGGCATCAGTTTCCAAGTGACACCCAAGTGGGCGCCGCTAAAAGTCGACCCCTTCAGCGCCGGTCCCCCAATCGACGCCATAAACCTTCCCGCCACCAAAAACACGTCAACAAGGGGACTATCGGTGTCGGTTCTTAAAGAAAACCGGCATGATAACCTTATTAAAAACATTTATTATTAATTAACAAACGACGCCATACCCCTTCCCACCACCAAAAAGGTGCCAGTAAGGGCATCATCAACGTCGACTTTATATAGGTAACCAACAGCATATCCACAGCTACAACGACCGTGCTACCCAGCCCGACCGTGGTACCTGGCCAGAATCTACTAATAACCGACACCATCGACATCGGTTTTTATACTAATAACCGACGCCATATCCCCTTCCACCAAGGATGTGCATCTGTTTCACAGATAATCGATGCCAGAAGGGGATAAAGATGTCGGGTTTACACTAACAGCCAACGCCTATGTGTTTTGTTGTCGGTTTTACACAAATAACCGACGACTATGTTCTGATTTTTTTTCTTATCAGTTTGAAGGCCTGCTGTATGGATGGTCAGCAGGATGCAGAACCTACAGTTTAGTTCTAAACTACAGGTTTACAACATCCATTGATATCAGCCAACAACATGCCACAAACCTGCAAAATTAACAAGATAGATAATATTATATATTTATCATGTGATTCACACACATGTATAAGCACATTTAGTTCATATTATTTTTCATCACACACATGTAGAAACCAATAGTTCCATTTCAAATTTCCTCCATTTTCACACACATTTAGCAACCTGTAGTTCTATTCATTTCATCTCTTTTCACATTCAAACACATGTAGAAACATTCATGTATTGATCATCTTCACATTCACACATGGAAATTCATAAAAAGTCATTCACATTCACACAAAAATAATTATGAGAATGAAGTTTAGAAATATCATTCTTTATTCATCATCGTCATTATCCCAATTATATTTAAAAATTCCCACTACTTGTAGGGCTTCTGCCCATTATTCTCTTACATCATTTAACTCATCCATCGTATAGGGAGTCTGTACATCTAATAACTTTTTACCTATAGTGAAGTCAGTTTTAAACACCTGCAAAGAGAATGATATATATATATATATAATTAATAATATATAATAATATTGATATATTTCATATTATCTAATGAGACTACATATAATACTTGATGTATGATATCGATTTCCATTGCGGCATGTTCGATAATTATGCTCATAAATCGCATCACATAATATCCACATGCCCAACTGTTGTCTTGTGTAGCACACTATAAATTGAAACATAAAAAATATTCAAAAATACAAATAAACACAGTTCAGATAAATAATATATACATTGCAGTCGGGAAATTACTTTCACATTCTGCCAAGTTAGTGGCTGGTTCTTTTTCTTGGGGACCTTTTGTAACATCCCTGACCTGGGTTATGAACTAATCCTAGGTATTTTGCTTAAATATGTAATTCGATATTTGAGGTTATCTTGTGTAATGTAATTAAAGCTTCTGAGGAACATATATTTCCATTTCAATCCTTTTTGAACAATGTTGTAATATTGTTTTGTTAATTTTGGACTAATGTGAAAATTACCCAATTAGAGGGGTTAAATTGCAAATTGCACATGTTGGGATGTTCCTATGATGATAAGACATCATAAGAATGCATATGATGTAGTGATATGGATTCCACAAGCTTGGGCACCAAGATATAGCTTGTAGAGCAATCCTTATGCTTTAAAACCTAGTTTTGGTGTAAAGTGCAATTAACCCAAAACCTAAGATGCAACATGTACAATATACTCTCTAGAGTATCTTTCATGACTCTTAGCATCAAGTAGAGCAAAGAAAATGAAGAGGGCGCCTCATTTGAATGATCAAATAAGAAAGATAACCTTAATATCTAAATAACCAAGTTTTAAGCAAAATGGCCTTTCATATATATAGCTTATTAAGATATATGGTTTCTTTTCCTTTAACCTTGGATGAGAGAGAGGCTTTGCATGTGAAAAGGAGGAATAAACATGGCCAAGGGTGGAGTGAGAATGAGTGGATGGGTTTAATAAATAAAAGAAATAACTATCTTTTCTTTGCCTTGATAATACCCAAAAATATATAAGCACCCTTTTTCCTCAAAACAAAGGATCGTTCGTTTAGCTCTTTCTCCTCATCTTCTTGCTTTGGACCTACCAAGAGGGAGCTCTGGAACAGAGGAGGACGACCAAGCTGGTTTGGGTAAGCTTTGATCATCACCTAGCTCGAATTCATGGTGGAAACTCTAATACAAGGTTGGTTTGTTAGTTTTCCTTACACAACTTTTCTTTCTAGCCATCTTCTCCATCCAAATCTTGAAGAACGGACCTTGGAAAACCTTTGGAGCTTCACCCACCATTAAAGCTACGAATCTTGGAGCTCTAGATCAGATATAAAGGTGGGTTTTATAACTCTAACCCTTAAGCTTTGCTTTTGCATCCTTCTTTCTTAGAAACATTGCTTATTCTTCTTCCTTAGGCATCTTTGTTGATTCTTGCAAGCAATTCCATGAAGAACAGCCCCTGTTCTTGAGGTGGAAGATGATGACGTTAATTCCAAAGTTTATCCATAATCTTGCTTTAGCAAACGGTCCTCCACCTCTTGATCAAACGGTTTCCCAAACCGTTTGAGAGCAAACGGTTTCAAACCGTTTGAAAGCAAACAGTTTCAACCAAGAACACATGGAAGCAAATGGTCCAGGACCATTTGTATGTGTTGACCATGCATTGACCATTTGGAGGTATGTTGTAAACAATATGGACTAATCACCCACCAAAAATCATCAAGTAATCCCAAGAGAATCACCAATTGAAAGCACATTAGTCACCTAAACCCTAATCGGGTTAGTTGCTGATTTCAATAATACAATTAAGTTGAAGTTTGGGTTGAGTGGCCCAAACGGTTTCAAAACCATTTGGGGATCACCCAAACGGTCTCAAGACCGTTTGGTGATCACCCAAGACCGTTTGGAGGTCTAGGGTTAAGTAGGGTTGACCAATTGAGGGTCCAATGATATCAAGTTGTTGAACAATTAAGTGCTGATTTGGTGACCTAATCTAGGGTTCAACCCTTAAGAGAATGACTTGATTTTTGATGAAATAATGGGAAAACGGTATCAAGACCGTTTGGAGAATGTCCAAACGATCCCATGACCATTTGAGGGTCACCCAAGAACGTTTGGAGGTCTAGGGTTGACTATGGTTAAGTGGTTAAAGATTCAAAGGCAATAAGTTGTAGTACAATTAATTGTTAACCTAATGATCAATCTAATGAGCTAAACCCTAAGTGGTTGAGTTAGTTTTTGGTTTTGACTTGGGAAAACGGTTTCAAGACCGTTTGGAGGTCATCCAAATGATCCCAAGACCGTTTGGAGTCAGGTCATGACCAAATTGAATGATGGTTCAATGGTTTCAAATCAATTAGACTCATGTTGAGGAGTGTTGAAGGGTAATCGATTCCAAACCCTAATTCAATTGATCCAAGCCCTAATTGGTGATCAATAAAGGGTCAATTGAGTATAAAATCAGTATAGTGTTGATATAATTAACTCAATTGATAAGTGGCTAACAAGTGCATGAACGATTGAGTGGTTCAACCTTGAAAACCCTAACTCAATTGAAGTGGTTGAGACACTTTTTGGTCCTTGCGGTTTTGATGTGGTTTGGACCAAACGGTCTCGAGACCATTTGGGTCCAAACGGTCTCAAGACCGTTTGAGTCCAAACGGTCTCAATACTATTTGGGACCAAACGATCCCAAACCGTTTGGTGCTCATGCAGTTTCAAGATCAATTTTGCCCATGCGGTTTCAAAGTCAAAGTTGGCCAAACAGTCCAAAGACCAAATGGTCTTCACCCCATCTTGGGCAACCGGTTTTGAGTGTGCACTTTGTCAAATGGTTTCAAAAGTAAAAGGGACCAAACGGTCAACACCACCAAATGGTTTTATGGTCCATCCAAGACTGTTTGGTGGGTTAGTGTGCAAGACCGTTCGAGGTCTAAAAAGGTTAAGAACATTTGATACCTTAGTGGTCAAGATGGTTTAGTGGTTGACTAACCTAAACCTTATATATATCTAAAGTGATTAAGAAACTAAGTAATTAGTGGATCAATGCATGTTATGAAATGGTGAACATTACAAAAGTACCCTTGATGGGATAATGTAACTAATACCCCTTGATCAAGTAAACCCTAATGACTATAATGGTGATGACATAACTTATGTTGTCAAGGTTAATTTGACTTAGTCTAATCAAGGGTGATGTAATCATCATATCATAGAAAGAGGAGAGATAAGACTCCCTATATGAATGAGAATCAAGCAAAAAATCTCCAATATGTTTGAATGTGTCTAATTAGGGTATGATCCTTCATAGTGAGATCATGGAAACCCTAATCATGATGATTAACGAATCTTAACCTTATTTTGGAGCACTAAGAGAAGTAATTCCCAAACATGATGATAGTATAATCTTAATTCATTGAAATGTGAATAGTAAACCCTAATCTAGGGTAATGTGATGTAATGTGAATAATAAACCCTAATCTAGGGTAATGTGATGATGTGAACAGTAAACCCTAATTCTGAGTTATGCTTTTAAGTATGAAACTCCATGATTAAATTATGAAATGAGGAATTACTATTCCTAATTTAGTTAAAGGGGTTGGTTAACCCTAATTGAATTAAAAAGGGAAAACCCTAACCCTAATAAGGGTATAGTGGTACAACCTTTGAATAATAAAGTTATCTTTGCTTTGCAATGTGCTGATTTAGAGATAATGTGTTTATTATCAGATGTATTAATTATGTAGGTCTTTATGAAATGGTGAACATAGCCAGGTAAGAGCTTTGATGTCACATTCATTGAAAGCACATTATAAGTTTTGAATGTAATGATTTGCTATGTTGCATAGTGAAAGGAAACATAAGAGATTGATAGGCTATATGAACCATATGAAATATCAACATTGCTATTATTTTGTTTATACTGTCAAATGACTTGAGGATAGTATGATACTTGATAACAAGTGTTTTGGTGACTTAAGGGTTTGAATACCCATGTTCTTGAAACATAATGATGAAATGGTTAGGGATTTATATGCCAATGATAACTAAATGTGAATTGAACTTGATACAATCAATACTCTTTCTTTATAGCAATTGTCTTATTGGTTTATGTTTGAAAACATGCCTGATGCTAAAAGAATGCTATAATGTACTTAAATAATCAAGTATAATGATATCATGTAGAGCCATGACCATAGATCCATCATCGTCATAAGTTTAATGATGGTGAAACAGGTTTTCCTAAGTGAACTCCTGGAGAGCATACTTTTGAGTATGTGGGGGTTATAGACGCGAATATCCTTACGTCCTAATGTAGGATTTGATGTGAGATGTACCTGTAATTTCCCAATCCTTCATTATATGTTTATGCCGGGATGATGTATCACTAATCTCCCGATGATGTTGTTAATGCCGCATCGATGTGAGATAAACAAGAAATCCCTTGATGGCGAAGAGAGTACAACACGCCACTGTAACTCTAATAGTGAAGTTTATAGAATACCCTGGAAAGCTATTATAGCAGAGACACAAGATGTCATGCATGTTGATCCTCACACTGACTGAGGAGGATAAGGTCGTAGGAATCCGACTCTTCTAATGACCTATGTATGGTACCGATTGTGATTTTGTAATGGTCGGTTGGAGTATGAGAGGTGTAACTCATCTCCTCAGGGCACAAAAATGTTTGTAAAATGTAATAAACCGTGTAGCATATTGGTTTAGGTTGAATTACGAGAAACAATGGTTGATATTACATTTTTTATAGTGCTCTAGTTAAATAACTAGTATACATGTTCTTCATATTCCTTATTGATATATGTCTTGTCATCCAATTAAGTTATAATTGAAATGATTGCCTAGAGAATGCTGCTCTACTTAGTTTAATCAATGAATTGCCTGCTGTTAAATAATTTAGTCCTGCTGCTCATTGTTATCTTAATTATTGCAATAACAATGCTTCTGGTGGAGAGTTATAACTCTCACTGGGACAATTATTCAATTGTCTCACCTCCGTGGGATTCAACTTTTTAGGTAGACGCCGAGGACGAAGGAATCCATCAGTGGGTGAGCAACAAAAATAGCAACAGCAACAACATCAACATCAGGGACAACAATGATTCTCAAGTGGAGACACTGTCTGTCAAGTCTTGTAGATAGATTGTCCTATGTGTTGTCTCTGTACTCTCAGGTCCTAGGAGTCAATAGATGTTTAAAAGAAGATCTGAGACTTTTGGCTTAATGCCTCGAGAATTTTGTATCTTGCCTTGTACATCTAACAAGTTAGTTGATGTTTGTAATACTCGAGATGTGATATTACAGAGATGTAATGATAGATCAGTTTGTAAACAACTTATCATGTTTATTTATGAAAGGGTTTTATCATTTATAGATCTCTTTATAAAAAGTTTTAAAATTTTGAGATTTTCAGTAATTCCGCTGCTAACAAAACGCTTCTGCATTAGTTTAAATTCATTGATCTTGTTTCACGAGACGGTCGTCACAACTTAGTGGTATCAGAGCTCTAGGTTCGTTGAGTCTACAGAGACATAGGACTTAGGATGTTGAGTCTGTTCTAGTGTCTTCCAGTATGTCTGATAGTGTCTTCTACTCATTTAGGAGGAGAAGATAAGACTAAAGATGTCTGGACCACACGAGGAACATGTTGTAGAGAGTAGTGTCGCTACACCCAGAGGAGGTGCAAGAAACCAAGAAAGAGAAGAACCTATACCTGAACCACCCCAGTTCAATCCAGCTGACATGGGGAGCCCAATCGTCCAAGCCATGTTTGGGCAGTTTATGACTGCCATGACACATATGACTGATAGGATGCCTATACCTGCACCTAGGGCACCTACCCATCCTGAAGGACAAGGAATCGGCAAGACATTTGAATGACTTCGCTGAGTTGGAGCCACAGAGTATGCTGGAACAGCTGACCCAACAGATGCTGACTTATGGTTAACTGAACTAGAGAAGGCCTTTAGAATCCTAAACATCCTAGAAGCAGAGAAGGTTAGACATGCTGTATACCTTCTCAAGGGGAGTGCTGGTCATTGGTGGACCATGGAAGAACAGAAAAGGCCAGGTGTGGAGATTGCATGGGAAGTTTTTCGACGGGAATTTATTAACATATACTTTCCTAAGACGTTTCTGGATGAGAAAATATCTCATTTTGAGAGGTTAAGACATGGAACTATGAACATTAGCGAATATGAGGCTAAGTTCATGGAGCTGTTGCGGTTCTGTCTGTACATGGCAGCTACAGATGAAGAAAGGATTAGGCATTTTGAGAAGGGATTAAACACTGAGTTGACTACTCCCGTGTCTGCTCTAAAGAACAGGGAAAGGTTTGCTACCTTTGTGGAATCATTCAGGAGGATAGAGAGGTATGTATCAGAGAAGAGACAGACCAAGAACAAGAGAATGTATCCCCAGTTCCAAGGATCTTCATCTAAAGATTTCAAGAAACCTCGGTTTTCTGTGCCTACACCACCACCTAGGTTCGGTACCCAGACGCAGTGGACGTCGAATAGGGGTAGAGGACGAAGCCTACCACTAGAAGGAGCTCACAATTCAGCATCTATGTCGGTTACAAGACCACCCAGACCACAACAACTGAACAGAAACTGTTATATATGTGGAAAGATGGGACATCTGATGAATGATTGTAGAGCCAGAGAAGTGAGTGTGACTCAACCTCAGAGGCAGAGTCAGCAAGTATCCCAAAGGAGATAGTTCCCAGGAAGTGCTAGAGGATGTGGAAAAGCGTCCCAAGCTGGATCATCAACACCAAGTCAGCGAGCACCGAATCAACCACAAGCAACGACAAGATTCTACGCAATGAATCCACCTAATGCAGTGATCAACCCTCAGGTTGTGGCAGGCCAGATGGAATTTTTATATTCTGATATGTCTACATCTTGCGTTGTATATGTTTTAATTGATCCGGGTGCTACACACTCCTTTATCACTCGAAGAGTGATTTTTGACTGCAATTTGACCATAAGTCATAGAGTAGATAGTTTGTTATTAGAAACTCCGTTGATGGGATCTACTGTGTTGCAGGAGGTATGTTCTCCTTGCATCCTCTTCTTTTCTGAGCATCGCATTCAAGTGGAGATTATACTGCTTGAGATGCATGAATTCGATGTAATCCTAGGAATGGATACCTTAGAAAGGTATAAGGTTGTCTTGGATTGTGTGTCCAAGCAAGCTGTGTTCACCAATGAAAGTGACACATTGATCTTTCAAGGAGAAAGAAAGATTCTACCAACCTGTCTTGTATCAGCTATGGTTGTGGAGAAGCTGATGAGGCAAGGATGTTATGCATTCTTGGCCCATGTGATAGATACTACCATGGATAGTCCTAACCCTGCTGAAGTTCCTGTAGTCAGGGAATTTGTAGGTGTATTTCCTGAAGAACTTCCAGGTGTACCACCGCCCCGAGAAATAGATTTTGAAATTAATCTAATCCCAGACACGCAACCTATAGCACAAACACCATATAGGATGGTGCCTGTTGAAGTGGCAGAACTCAAGAAACAGCTGCAAGAGTTAATTGAGAAATGTTTCATCCAACCGAGTACTTCACCCTGGGGTGCTCCGGTCCTCTTTGTTAAAAAGAAGGATGGATCAATGCGGTTGTGCATTGATTACAGACAATTAAATAAAGTAACAATAAAGAATAAGTATCCTCTGCCGAGGATTGATGATCTATTTGACCAGTTGCGTGGTGCAACCATCTTCTCAAAGATAGATTTGAGGTCAGGATATCACCAACTGCATATTATGGATAGTGACATATTTAAGTCTGCCTTTAGGACAAGGTATGGTCACTATGAGTTCACAGTTATGTCGTTCGGACTAACTAATGCACCAACTGCATTTATGGAAATCATGAATAGAATCTTTCGACCTTTTCTCGATCAGTGTGTTGTTGTCTTTATAGATGACATCCTGATCTATAGTAGAGATGCTCAACAGCATGAACAACATCTTTGTCAGGCTCTAACTTTGCTAAGAGAGCATAAGCTATATGCTAAGTTTAGAAAGTGTGAGTTCTGGTTGCCAGAAGTTTCTTTCCTTGAACACGTAATATCTACCTCAGGTATTCGTGTTGACCCTAAAAAGGTAGAATCTATTCTGCTTTGGGAGCAGCCGAAGACACCAAAAAAGATCTGAAGTTTCTTAGGGTTGGCAGGCTATTATCAGAGGTTCATTAAGAACTTCAGTTCTATAGCTTTACCCTTAACTAAGTTGACCAGGAAGGATTTTCCTTTTACCTGGAGTGATAAGTGTCAACAATCTTTTTAGCTATTGAAGGAGAGGTTCACAAGTGCACCTGTACTTGTGTTACCTGAGCAAGGGAAAGGATATATAATTTTCTGTGATGCTTCTAAGAATGAACTAGGATGTGTGTTGATGCAGGATAAACAAGTGATTTCTTTTGCTTCTCGACAGCTTAAGAAACACGAGGAGAATTATCTGACACACGATCTAGAACTAGCTGTTGTGGTTCATGCCCTGAAGATCTAGAGACATTATCTTTATGGAGAGACATTCTAGATTTTCACAGACCATAAGAACCTTAGGTATATCTTTTCTCAGCATGAGCTTAATATGAGGCAACGCCGCTGGATGGAGTTAATCAAGGACTACAATTGTACAATTGATTACCATCCAGGGAAAGCCAATGTAGTTGCTGATGCTTTGAGTAGGAAATCAGCAACACCATCCTTAGATAGAACACAACAAAATTCCTTGGTGTGCTCTAGGAGAGATATGCTTATCTCCTTAAGGCAAGACAATGTACAGTTAAGAGTATCGTTGTTATCAGGGTTGTTAGCTGAGATGCATATAAAACCTACTCTGAGAGAGTATATTAAGGAGACACAACAAGTTGATGTTGTAGTTCAACAGATCAGATCAAAGTATGGTAGTGAGAAACGAGACGGTTTCCATGACTCAGATGATCAAGTAGCCTGTTATCATGGTAGGATGATAGTACCGGATGTGGATAACTTGAGAAAGTTAGTCCTAGAAGAAGCTCATTCTTCAATGTATGCTATGCATCCAGGAAGCACCAAGATGTATCAAAACTTGAAAGATATGTATTAGTGGCCTGGAATGAAGAAGGATGTTGCTGAGTTTGTTATGCGATGTCTTGTGTGTTAGCAAGTTAAAGCTAAACACCAGAAGCCTGCAGGAATAATGCAACCTTTACCCATACCACAATGGAAGTGGGACCATGTAACCATGGATTTTGTGGTTGGCCTACCTAGGGCAACCAAAGGGCATGATTCCATTTGGGTAGTAGTTGATAGGTTGACAAAGACATCACTTTTCTTGCCTGTCAAAACAACCTATTCTGCTGAGAAGCTGGCACAGTTATATGTTGATGAGATAGTGCGGCTGCATGGAGTTCCAGTTACCATTGTTTCTGACAGAGGTCCCCAGTTTACGAGTCATTTTTGGGAGTGACTTCATAAAGCCTTAGGCACACAGTTAAGGTTTAGTACAACCTTTCATCCCCAGACTAATGGACAGTCAGAAAGAACCATACAGACCTTGGAGGACTTGCTTAGAGCATGTGTTGTTCAGTTTACGGGAAGTTGGGATCTACACCTAAGCTTGATAAAGTTTTCCTACAATAATAACTATCAACATAGTATTGACATGGCACCTTATGAAGCTTTGTATGGTATACGTTGTAGATCACCCCTATGTTGTTATGAAACTGGTGAATATCAACTTTTAGGTCCTGATCTTGTGCAGCAGACCACTGAGAATATTAAAGTAATACAACAACAGATAAAGACTGCACAAGATAGGCAGAAATCTTATGCTGATAAGCGTCGTAGACCTTTAGAATTCCAGGTTGGAGATAGATTGTACCTCAAGGTCTCACCTTGGAAAGGAGTTCTTAGATTTGGAAGGAAAGGAAAGTTAGCTCCTAGGTTTATGGGGCCTTATCCAATCATTGAACGGATTGGACGGGTAGCTTATAAGCTAGAGTTACCACCAGAGTTATAGAAGTTACACCCTGTGTTCCACATTTCCATGCTTAGGAAATGACATCCTGATACAGAATCAATTGTGCAACCTATGGAAGTAGAACTAAATAATGAAGTGTCTTATGAGGAAGGACCTGTATCGATCCTTGATAAAAGAATTAAACAACTGAAAAAGAAAAATATAAGTCTTGTGAAAGTCCTCTGGAATCATCATGGTGTTGAAGAAGCCACATGGGAACTAAAGGAAGAGATGAGAAGGAAATACCCTGCTCTTTTCTCTTAATATGTTTTGTTGATTTTGAGGACGAAATCCTTGTAAGGGGTGGATAATTTATAACATCCCTGACCTGGGTTATGAACTAACCCTAGGTATTTTGCTTAAATATGTAATTAGATATTTGAGGTTATCTTGTGTAATGTAATTAAAGCTTCTGAGGAACATATATTTCCATTTAAGTCCTTTTTGAACAATGTTGTAATATTGTTTTGTTAATTTTGGACTAATGTGCACATTACCCAATTAGAGGGGTTAACTTGCAAATTGCACATGTTGGGATGTTCCTCTAATGATAAGACATCATAAGAATGCATATGATGTAGTGATATGGATTCCACAAGCTTGGGCACCAAAATATAACTTGTAGAGCAATCCTTATGCTTTAAAACCTAGTTTTGGTGTAAAGTGCAATTAACCCAAAACCTAAGATGCAACATGTAAAATATACTCTCTAGAGTATCTTTCATGAATATTAGCATCAAGTAGAGCAAATAAAATGAGGAGGGTTCCTCATTTGAATGATCAAATAAGAAAGATAACCTTAATATCTAAATAACCAAGTTTTAAGCAAAATGGCCTTTCATATATATAACTTATTAAGATATATGGTTTATTTTCCTTTAACCTTGGATGAGAGAGAGGCTTTTCATGTGAAAAGGAGGAAGAAACGTGGCCAAGGTTGGAGTGAGCGTGAGTGGATGGGTTTAAGAAATAAAAGAAATAACTATCTTTTCTTTGCCTTGATAATACCCAAAAATATATAAGCACCCTTTTTCCTCAAAGCAAAGGATCGTTCCTTTAGCTTTTTCTCCTCATATTCTTGCTTTGGACCTACCAAGAGGGAGCTCTGGAACATAGGAGGATGACCAAGCTGGTTTGGGTAAGATTTGATCATCACCTAGCTCGAATTCATGGTGGAAACTCTAATACAAGGTTGGTTTGTTAGTTTTCCTTACACAACTTTTCTTTCTAGCCATCTTCTCCATCCAAATCTTGAAGAACGGACCTTGGTCAACCTTTGGAGCTTCACCCAACATTAAAGCTACGAATCTTGGAGATCTAGATAAGATCTAAAAGAGGCTTTTATAACTCTAACCCTTAAGCTTTGCTTTTGCATCCTTCTTTCTTAGAAACGTTGCTTATTCTTCTTCCTTAGGCATCTTTGTTGATTCTTGCAAGAAATTCCGTGAAGAACAGCCCCTATTCTTTAGGTGGAAGATGATGACGTTAATTCCAAAGTTTATCCACAATCTTGATTTAGCAAACGGTCCTCCACCTCTTGCTCAAACGGTTTCCCAAACCGTTTGAGAGCAAACGGTTTCAAACCGTTTGAGAGCAAACAGTTTCAACCAAGAACACATGGAAGCAAACAGTCCAAGACCGTTTGGATGTGTTGACCAGGATTTGACCATTTCAAGGTATGTTGTAAACAATATGGACTAATCACCCACCAAAAATCATCAAGTAATTCCAAGAGAATCACCAATTGAAAGCACATTAGTCACCTAAACCCTAATCGGGTTAGTTGCTGATTTCAATAATACAATTAAGTTGAAGTTTGGGTTGAGTGGCCCAAACGGTTTCAAAACCATTTGGGGATCACCCAAACGGTCTCAAGACCGTTTGGTGATCACCCAAGACCTTTTGGAGGTCTAGGGTTAAGTAGGGTTGACCAATTGAGGGTCCAATGATATCAAGTTGTTGAACAATTAAGTGCTGATTTGGTGACCTAATATAGGGTTTGACCCTTAAGAGAATGACTTGATTTTTGATGAAATAATGGGAAAACGGTCTCAAGACCATTTGGATAATGTCCAAACAATCCCAAGACCGTTTGGAGGTCTAGGGTTGACTATGGTTAAGTGGTTAAAGATTCAAAGGCAATAAGTTGTAGTATAATTAATTGTTAACCTAATGATCAATCTAATGAGCTAAACCCTAAGTGGTTGAGTTAGTTTTTGGTGTTGACTTGGGAAAATGGTCTCAAGACCGTTTTGAGTTCATCCAAATGATCCCAAGACCGTTTGGGGTCAGGTTATGACCAAATTGAATGATGGTTCAACGGTTTCAAATCAATTAGACTCATGTTGAGGAGTGTTGAAGGGTAATCGATTCCAAACCCTAATTCAATTGATCCAAGCCCTAATTGGTGATCAATTAAGGGTCAATTGAGTATCAAATTAGTAGAGGGTTGACCTAATTAACTCAATTGATAAGTGGCTAACAAGTGCATGAAAGATTGAGGGGTTCAACCTTGAAAACCCTAACTCAATTGAAGTGGTTGAGACACTTTTTGGTCCTTGCGGTTTTGAGGTGGTTTGGACCAAACGGTCTCAAGACCTTTTGAGTCCAAACGGTCTCAAGACTGTTTGGGACCAAACGATCCCAAACCGTTTAGTGCTCATGCAGTTTCAAGATCAATTTTGCCCATGCAGTTCAAAGTCAAAGTTGGCCAAACGGTCAACAAGACCAAACAGTCTTCACCCCATCTTGGGCAACCGGTTTTGAGTGTGCACTTTATCAAACAATTTCAAAAGTCAAAGGGACCAAACGGTCAACACCACCAAATGGTTTTAAGGTCCATCCAAGACCGTTTGGTGGGTTAGTGTGCAAGACCGTTTGAGGTCTAAAAAGGTTAAGAACGTTTGATACCTTAGTGGTCAAGATGGTTTAGTGGTTGACTAACCTAAACCTTATAAATATCTAAAGTGATTAAGAGACTAAGTAATTAGTGGATCAATGCATGTTATGAAATGGTGAACATTACAAAAGTACCCTTGATGGGATAATGTAACTAATACCCCTTGATCAAGTAAACCCTAATGACTATAATGGTGATGACATAACTTATGTTGTCAAGGTTAATTTGACTTAGTCTAATCAAGGGTGATGTAATCATCATCTCATAGAAAGAGGAGAGAGAATACTCCCTATATGAATGAGAATCAAGCAATAAATCTCCAATATGTTTGAATGTGTCTAATTAGGGTATGATCCTTCATAGTGAGATCATGGAAACCCTAATTATGATGGTTAATGAATCTTAACCCTATTTTGGAGCACTAAGAGAAGTAATTCCCAAACATGATGATAGTATAATCTTAATTCATTGAAATGTGAATAGTAAACCCTAATCTAGGGTAATGTGATGTAATGTGAATAGTAAACCCTAATCTAGGGTAATGTGATGATGTGAACAGTAAACCCTAATTCTGAGTTATGCTTTTAAGTATGAAACTCCATGATTAAATTATGAAATGAGGAATTACTATTCCTAATATAGTTAAAGGGGTTGGTTAACCCTAATTGAATTAAAAAGGGAAAACCCTAACCCTAATAAGGGTATAGTGTTACAACCTTTGAATAGTAAAGTTATCTTTGCTTTACAATGTGCTGATTTAGAGATAATGTGTTTATTATCAGATGTATTAATTATGCAGGTCTTTATGAAATGGTGAACATAGCTAGGTAAGAGCTATGATGTCACATTCATTGAAAGCACATTATAAGTTTTGAATGTAATGATTTGCTATGTTTCATAGTGAAAGGAAACATAAGAGATTGACAGGCTATATGAGCCATATGAAATATCAACATTGCTATTATTTTGTTTATACTGTCAAATGACTTGAGGACAATATGATACTTGATAACAAGTGTTTTGGTGACTTAAGGGTTTGAATACCCATGTTCTTGAAACATAATGATGAAATGGTTAGGGATTGATATCCCGATGATAACTAAATGTGAATTGAACTTGATACAATCAGTACTCTTTCTTTATAGCAATTGTCTTATTGGTTTATGTTTGAAAACATGCCTGGTGCTAAAAGAATGCTATAATGTACTTAAATAATCAAGTATAATGATATCATGTAGAGCCCTGACCATAGATCCATCATTGTCAGAAGTTTAATGATGGTGAAATAGGTTTTCCTAAGTGAACTCCTGGAGAGCATACTTTTGAGTATGTGGGGGTTATGGACACGAATATCCTTACGTCCTAATGTAGGATTTTATGTGAGATGTACCTGTAATATCCCAATCCTTCATTATATGTTTATGCCGGGATGATGTATCACTAATCTCCTGATGATGTTGTTAATGCCGCATCGATGTGACATAAATAAGAAATCCCTCGATGGCAAAGAGAGTACAACACGCCACTGTCACTCTAATAGCGAAGTTGCCAGAATACCCTGGAAAGCTATTACAACAGAGACACAAGATGTCCTACATGTTGATCCTCACACTGACTGAGGAGGATGAGGTCATAGGAATCCGGCTCTTCTAATGACCTATGTATGGTACCGATTGTGATTTCGTAATGGTCAGTTGGAGTATGAGATGTGTAACTCATCTCCTCAGGGCACAAAAATGTTTGTAAAATGTAATCAGCCGTGTAGCATATTGGCTTAGGTTGAATTACGAGAAACAATGATTGATATTGCATTGTTTATAGTGCTCTAGTTAAATAACTAGTATACATGTTCTTCATATTCCTTATTGATATATGTCTTGTCATCCAATGAAGTTATAATTGAAATGATTGCCTAGAGAATGCTACTCTACTTAGTTTAATCAATGAATTGCTTACTGTTAAATAATTTAGTCCTACTGCTCATTGTTATCTTAACTATTGCAATAATAATGCTTCTGGAGGAGAGTTATAACTCTCGCTGGGACAATTATTCAATTGTCTCACCTCCGTGGGATTCGACTTTTTAGGTAGACACCAAGGATGAAGGAATCCATCAGTGGGTGAGCAACAACAACAACAATAGCAGCAGCAGCAACATCAGGGACAATAATGATTCTCAGGTGGAGACACTGTCTGTCAAGTCTTGTAGATAGATTGTCCTATGTGTTGTCTCTGTACTCTCAGGTCCTAGGAGTCAATAGATGTTTAAAAGAAGATCTGAGACTTTTGGCTTAATGCCTCGAGAATTTTGTATCTTGCCATGTACAGCTAACAAGGTAGTTGATGTTTGTAATACTCGAGATGTGATATTACAGAGATGTAATGATCGATCAGTTTGTAAACAACTTATCATGTTTCTTTATGAAAGGGTTTTATCATTTATAGATCTCTTTATAAAAAGTTTTAAAATTTTGAGATTTTCAGTAATTCCGCTGCTAACGAAACGCTTTCGCATTAGTTTAAATTCGTTGATCTTGTTTTGCGATACGGTCGTCACACCTTTCCTCCAGCTTTGGCGTACTCTTATAAATCCCTACATGTTAATGTAACAAATTAAATTGCATAATTAAATAGTAATATAATAACATATGTTAACGGATATAAAAATATGAAATATTTCTCACGGGAATAATGACATTTTCATTACGTGTCCATATATATTCACTTCCTTCCCCACATGATCTAGATAATAGACATTGAACGTCTCAGGGACAATAACTAGTAACTCCTAATGCTTACCACTAGGGGTAAGAAAGTTATAAATTAATAACTCAAAAGTCACAATAAAAATGTAATTTTCTTAAGTCCAAATTATAAGCAAAGTAAACTTACCCGACATTGAATGGAGCTATTATCACCGTCTTCTTGTTTTTACCAAAATATTTAAAAATATCACAACAATATAAAGTAAGTGACCTAGGGTTTTTAACTACAAGACTAATCAAATATGGAACCAAAAATCCCACATGGAGAAATGAAAAATCTATACATATCGTGTGAAAGTGGCTGCAAAACATGTATTACGTATGCATTAATATATAAGAAACCAGATCATTGTATATAAACCAAGGTATATGGATGTATAAACAAGATCTCACCATATCCATAACTCTATCATAGATGTGTTCAACCAATCATAATGAAACAACTCCAAAATATCTTGTTATCATATGATTGATCCCCATTAATATGTATGCATTAATACATATGCAAAACTTGTATTACGTATGCATTAATACGTATGCAAAACTTGTATAAATAGATTGTTATCATATGATTGACCTGCAACTTCCTCTAGAATAATAACATTTATAGGGCAATTTGGATCATGTTCGCCTATCCGATCTGCCATACCCCTACAATTAGGACCTAACGAGGCGTGTAGGTCCCTTGGAAACCAACTTGGTACTTTAAGAGGTGTAGGTGGAGGCCGAGATGTAGCAGGTGTCTTCCTTTTAACCTATATATATAATTTCATATCAATTGAGGAGGGAGAAGGGAGCCGGTGAGCAGGGAGCCGGCGAGCAAGGAGAAGGGTGGTAGTGAGCAAGGATCCAGCGAGCACAGCATCGGCGGCGGTGAGTAGGGAGAAGGGCGGCAGGGGCGAAGAGCAAGGAGAAGGAGCAGCGCGGTGACGACGAGCACAGAGCAGTAGGGAACGGCAGGCGGTGGCACACAAGGAATCGCCAGACCTATTCTCACAGGGATGAAATAGAGAAAGGGGAAGAGTCGGCTTCGCGCGGGTGCTATTAAGTTAACCATCAACGTGAGTTATTAAAAACACCGACACTTATAACAATAGGCATCGATTACCAAAAAAACTGACAACACTTCTCAATGATAGTCGTCAGTTTCAAAATGAAAAACCGATGTCTATATACATATGCCAACAAAAAAATGTTCTCGAATTCTGACCATAGTCATCGGTTGCCGTAGAAAACCGATGCCAAAGGGGGTGAAAATTTTACCGGGGACAGTGCGTGAAAACACATAGGTGTCAGTTATTGTAAGAAAAATAACAATAAAAATGGGCCCAATTTCTGTCTCACGAAAAAACCTTTAGTCGTCGGTTGGTTCGTTAACAACTGACGCCGTATGTTAAATTTTGGAGGTAATTTTTTTTCAATGGAAAATTTAGATTTGGTAGTCAATTTTGGGTGTCAGTTTCTTATTGAGGAACTGACGCTAAATAAAAAGCGATACCCGTGTCTGGCCACTCCCCACAGATATATGTCGGTTTTTGTATTGAACCGAAACTGTAGGTTTTAGGCATCAATTTTAGTTAACAACTGATGCCTATAAATGTGACGTTATAAGCCATTTCTGTAGTAGTGAGTGACACCAGTGTATCTCATAATCATATCTTACACAGTCATGCTAAACATAATAAAGTTAGACATCATTTTCTTCGCGATCACATTTCTAAAAATGTCATATGTCCTCATCATGTTGACACTATAAATCAATTAGTTGATATTTTTACAAAAGCCCTTCCTTTGGAATAATTTAGAGCAATTAGAGAAAAATTAAACATTGTTCCCCTTGAAAATGTGTATTTTCAAATCTTTTCCCAATTATTTTGCTCATACTTGCCCAGTACACATGGACACCATATCATTGTGGCTAAAATTGACATTTTGATATATATCTTTATCTTGACTACTATGGGTATCATATATAGTATCACACTAAGGGGGACTCATCTTATCTTTGTAACTTTCTAACATTTTGAGACGATAGAGAGGGAGAAACAATTCTAAGAAAAACTTAATTTCTTGAGTTTTATGATTTTATTCTCTTAACTAAGATGGATAATTCATATCCTCTCTTAGTTAAAGAGATATAGAGTTCCTACTATAAATGATTGCACATATACTTTGAGAGCTAATATGTTTCATATATCTTTAATGTAAATTTGCACACACTCTAAAGACACTCAAGGAAAATCTCACTAATGTATACAAATTTTATTTTAAGTTTTTGCTTATAATTAGAAATGTTTGGCATCTTCAAAAGGGGGATATTGTTTTCTAAATTGGACATTAGCTTTTATTATCTTTTCCTGATGACAAACATTTCCTAATTGTGGATCTAAAATTCTACCTAAGTATTTCAGGTGATCAAAGAACTAAGTCAAGATCCAACGACAAAGACCATGCAATTTTATATATGTTTGGATTCTTGTAGGTAAAGTTGTACGATGAGTATGATTATACTAGTGTGTTTTTGTCAAAATTGATAGATATGATGTAAGGACAAGTGATGATCTTTCAAAACCTACCTAAAACCCCATCCCAAACTCATATGAAGCTTTTAGGGTTGTTAGGTTCTATTAGAAGAGTCATTAGATATTTTCCCATATTTTGCAAATATTTTATAGAGTTCTTCTCATTTTAAGTCTTCATCAAACAAAATCCACTTGTCAAAGACTCTGTCAACTGGGAAAGAGGAGTTATAACATATCGAGTTCTGGGTCTCAGTTGAAATCTTTCTCGACGAGATTGTCGGTCAAAGAAAAGTTCATCTGACAAAGAGCCGTTGTGCCTATTTGGACCAAGAAGTTCGACCGACACACAAATGTTAGACCCATTTGTGCTCTCAGGACACTTCTCTATCGACTTATTGCTGACTGAGACAGTCTCGGTCAAAATCTTTCTCGACCGAGAAAGTTCTAGGAGCAAAATCTATTAATGATCAAATTAGCCGTTGCAACTCAACTAACTTAATCCTAACGACTAGTTCTCTACTAAGAACACCCTAAACACTCCCCATAGTTATCCTAACCACTTGTAAACAATTCCTATATATAGTAGAGGTCTTAGGACACCTAACACATACTTGAGCATTCTACTACTTGTAATCTTACTCAAAGTGCTTAGCTTCTACATTTGCCACTTCAAGCTTCCATCAAGCTAGCCCAAACCTTATGTCAATACTAGTGTCCTTCTCCACCCAATATAGATTTCCCTAAACCTTGTGTAGTGGATCATCATCACTTGTGCATTAGTGCTTATTTGTATATCTTGTGAAGAGAATTGTAATTTCCTTCTTCTCTTCTTGTTCCCATGCTATGGATTGTTGTTTCTTCTCAGTACTTCAAGGCAGAAGGCTATGGTGAAGCTATCTTGATGATACTTCTCTGTTGAAGGATGGGTCAATGTTCTATAGGTTGATTGCAATCATATCCAAGTAGGTGACCTTCTGACGGCTCATCAAATAAGGTGATAGTTCTCCTTAGATGAGAAAGAGGGTTTGTCATTACTTTTCAAAAGGCACCAGTAAATTTTATGCATTGTGTATCGGTGTAGAAAATAAATAAAATACATGGTATAGAAATCCTAGTTGGAAACAACTAGGTAGGGACTGGAACCATTTAATAGAACCACTCTAAATCTTTATGTTCTTGTGGTTTCATCTTTTGTCCACTAACTTGGTTTATATTGCTGCATCCTTTTAGCAAGTTTCAATTAACTGTGTTTGTATTTTAATTTTGCAAAAAGTTCCTTTGACTCTATTCACCCCCTCTAGAGTCTTTCAAGAACAACTACAACCTCTAAGGTATCCAATGTTTTGATGATATTATAGTCCCTTTGTCAAATATCTCCATATCAAAATTGAGGCATGTAATGTCATCCTCTTATCATTCAATCTACGTTCCTTGAACTAGAGTAGAGTATTCAAGATATTGTGAGGTCAATATCATATATTGACTCACATGAGCATGGCCATGCATTTGATAGTCTCCCATATCAAGTAGTTAAGGATTTCACTTCAAAGGAGGTACAAGTTCCATCTACATCATCATAGTATGCCCATATGCAATAGTGTACCCAATCACTACCTTTTTGGCAACTTGTATTTTTAGAGCATCTTGGGATAGTATCAAAGTACATAGACGAACATGTATTACTGCAGTGACTTTAGGTCTAAGGATCACATACACCATCATCACATTGAGATATGACTCTAACATGTCATTACATGAATTCCATATGGCAATCCCAAGGTGGGTCTATTCAGTATAACTTGTTGTCTAACAAGTACACATGCATCTGAGTTGATATCTAATATCATGACTAAAGAAACAATCATCACTCATCATACATGCCAGTCTTGTGTATTATTGTTTCCTATACCATCCCCAATAATAACTGAATAGGGAAATTACAATATTGAACACTCTTATTATACATATAATCTCATGTTCAGGTCCTCAACCCAAACTATATTTCATTGATTTAAAAATTTCTTAGGACATTATTAGGTTTATTCATCATCTCAATGCCAAAACTAACATAATAAGTGGAATTATCTTTTATTAATTATCAAATAAAGTACAACATATCCCTTTACAATCATCAGAGGATGGCTGTTAGGTCATATAACCAATAATCTCCCACTTTCCCTAGAGCCAATCACTCATGAACCTAAGTCCAATAGATCTAACATGACCATCATGTTCTACTATGAAAGTGCTTCATTCAGAGGATCAACACCATTTCTTTTAGTTGGTACCCTACATAGATTTATATCTCCACATTGTATGATTACACATATTCAATGGTAACACATGAGTATGTGCTTGGAGCTCTCATGTGATATGGGTTACCTAGATTGTGCTACAACTCCATTGTTGTCATGGTTTACTCTGCTACGTCTTGAATGGTTGAAATCACCCCAAGTTCACTGATGAAATTCTTGATCCATCCTACTTCCTTTGCTGCCTTGGATGAAACATTGTACTCGACCTCTATTGTAGAGTCATCCAGTTTCTCCTGCATGGAACATTTCAAACTTACAACTCCACCATTTAGGAAAAGTACAAATCCTCATTGCAATTGATAATCGTCCTTGTCGGTTTGGAATCTTGCATCAATGTAACCTTTTACAACTAACTCTTCCTTACCACCATAATTTAAGAGTTTCTCCTGAGTTCTTCTCAAGTACTTAAGGATGTTCTTTATTGTTATACATTGAACATCACTTGGATAAGACTGGAACCTACTCCTTATGCTCAAAAGCACGTGAGACATGTGGGTGCATACATATAATTGCATACATGATAGTTTCATTTTCTGACACATATGGAATCTTACTCATGTGTTATCACTCTTCTAAAGAGTTGGGACAGTCAATTCTAGAGTGACGTATTCCATGGAACATGGGCAAGTTCCCTCTATTATAATTCTACATGCAAACCTCTTTACCACTTTGTTAATGTATGTACTTTGCCTTAGGTCATGAAGCTTTCTACACACATTTCTATAGATTTTAGATCTTATTACATAGGAGTTTCACCTATGTTCTTCATAGAGAAGGTACTACCCATTGAGTTCTTAATCAATTGTAGAGTAGGTACACCATTTCCCTTCGATATGAGAAATACAATAATGCTCCCACTAACCTTCTTTTAAACACAAGTTTCATCTTCATTTTGGATAAAGTCAAACCATTTGATTATCTCATCAAAATGAATATTACAACTCTGAGATGTTTGCTTCAATCCGTAGATTGACCTTTGTAATTATTGACTTTGTAGGCTGCATTTAGAGTGATAAAACCTTCGGGTAGTGTCATGTACACATCCTCTAGAAGATTTCCATTAAGGAAAGAAATTTTAGCATCCCTTTTCCAAGTCTCATAGTCATGATAAGCTATAATGGAAAGCATGATCAATATGCACTTAACCATAACAAATGCTGAGAAAGTTTCATTGTGGTAAACACCTTGAACTTGTTTAAAATCCTTTTGTAACAATATACCTTTATATCTTTGTACTTTACCATCCATGTCTCACTTCTTCTTGAAGACCCATTTTCACCCTATGGGTTTAACCACTTCAGGTGGATCCACCAATGTCCATACCTTGTTTCTATACATGGAGTCCACCTTAGATGTCATGGCCTCAAGCCATTTCTCATAATATGGTCCCTCAATAGCCTCATTGTAGGTTTTTGGCTCATCATCCTCAATAACCAACACATTAGTTTCTAGAGTGATGAGAAATACATATCTCTCTGGCTCAAGACATGCCCCACTAGACCTTCAAGGTTCTTGTATCTTGATAGGGACTTGAGGTTACATAATTGTTTTTGGTTACTCTTAGTCCTTACCTACCTCTACAGGTTCAATTTTATCTCATTGATCTTGAACTTCTTCAAGTTCTATTTCCTCTCACTGGTTCCTATGGAAATAAATTTCTTTTCGAGGAATGCAATTGTTCTGGAAACAAACACTTTGTTTTCAAATGGAATATAAAAAGTAGTAACCCTTAGTTTTCTTGTCATCTCCAATAAAGATATATTTATCTAATTTGGCTCCAAGGTTTCCATAGAACTGTTTCTTGACATAAGCTTAACATCCCTAAACTTTCATGAAGGATATATTAGGGCATTTTTAATTCTATATCTCATATGGTGTCTTTTCAATAGATTTGGAAGATACCTAGTTAAGTGTAAACATGACTGTTTTGTTGGGTTTTAGGGGAGATAGAGAAGGCAGCAGAAATAAAAAAATTTCTTTTCCTAAACCCAGAATAAAGGAATCACGTCAATGTCTATACAATAGGAAGGATGGTTTGTAGAGGCATACCTTGTCCCGAGGCTTGCTCGGCGACATTACCTTGCGTCTTGCATAGTCTTCACCTCCGATCTTGGACGGTGTCTGTGCAGCTCCTAGTCTCACTGGGACTGTCGGGATTGACAGCTCTCCTCTGAGTGACAGAAGTCTCCCGCCTCTACAGTCATCCACACAGACTGCCTGGAACTCCGATCTCCTTGTCCCACAAGGAATTGGAAGGAGTCACACCCTCCTATCGACGTACTAGTCACCGACACACTCTCCTACCACCAATCGCTTTTCTACAGTTGTCTTTCCCTTGCTATGCCTCCCTTATCGTGTAGCACTTGCTCGAGCTCTCTCGGTTACCAAAACAAGAGAGAATGACAACTTTGTAGAGAAACTACTGTTCTGAGTTGTACTTTGAGAAGCCCCCAATACCCCTATATATAGGAGGGTCATGGGACATGGTTCTCTACCCCGGGCATTGCGGGATTAAAGTAGGAGTAGAAGGGTTTGAGATTTTCCACAAAACAACCAACTGTGCCAGCTGAACCGATCGTTTCAACCCTAAAATGATCGTTTGGTGACCTCAACCGATCGGTTCACACCTGAACCGATTATTTGGGACCCCTGAGCTGATCAGTTCACTGCTGAGCTGATCTGTTCGTGGTCTTGGTACAACTCAAACTGACTTCCATATTTGTTTCCAACTAATCAAATATTAGTCCTTATCCAAATCAAATTGGTACAAGTGAAACACATTGTATTTGCAAAACGATCTCGATTGGTCCACGAATTGATCGGTTCAACAATTGAGCCGACCGTTTCATGACACATGAGCGGATTGACTCACCATATGAGCTGATCGGTTCACCACTCCGAGTCGATCGGTTCATCACATGAGCCGATCGGTTGGGGTGCAGACTTTTGCAAAATTAGTCAATTGCAGTTTCAATCAATCCGATACTCCAATGGTCCAACACCTTGAACACTATGATTTTGAGCTATCAATCAACTGAGTGTTTAATTGAACTACTAAACTCCTTTAGCAATAAATCTAAACACCATTTGTGGATAAACTCCTCTTCCATGTTAAATCCTATGTGTGTGACCCTGCAGGTCCATTTCACATTGGCAGCGAAAGTCCATAACACTTATGACTTCACAAGCAGAGAGCGGTGCCTAGTCGCACATCAGTGCTACCCAAGTGAAATAGAAAGTTGGAGAACAACTTTCAATCCTACAATCCATGAATGGTGTTACATTGAATGTATAATTCCTTTGTCACTGATGTCCTGAATGAACTCAAGGCATGGTAAATCATCCTTTGAACGTTCATCCATTTCCTTGATCTTCTCAATCCTACTCATCAAGTGGCCATGGACATAAAATCCCTTAGGAGGGACAAATCCCATATCAATCACTCACCCCTCAAAAGCCCCATGTGTCAATGCCACCCAATCATCACATTTATAACAACCTATGTTTCAGGACTGCGTTTGATGATGTCAAAGTGTACCCAACGACATGTATTGAGTGTAGTGATTTGAAGTCAAAGAATCACACTCACCACCATCACTGTGAGAGCTGACTATGACTACCAAATGATGGTTCCATGTGTCACTCCCACGGTGGGTATGTCCGATACACTTGTTCTCTAACAAGTACCTATGTGCTTGGTTTGATATCACTATATCATGACTAATGAGATTCTGTCATCAACCAACACACAATCCAGTCTTTAGTGTTATTGATTTCTATGGTTATTTCCACAATAACAACCGACTAGGGACTAAACAAGAATTTATACTCTTAACATCCGTATGATCTCATCATTTAGGTCCTCAACCCAAAATCATACGTCATTGAGTAAAACAATTCTTTAGACATCTATCATGTTACACTATCATCTCTGAAACAGTTAAAACATATAGATCGGAAATTGCCTTTATTATTATTAAAATCATTTACAAAGTACCCCATTACAATCATCACATGACTTTCTCTATGGGCATACATACCAACAGACTCCCACTTGCACTTAGAGCTAGTCACCTAGGAACCTCAGTCCTTATGACCTAGCATGACCATCATGCTTCTGCTGAGAAAGGGCCTTAGTCCGTGGATCAACTATGTTGTCTTCAGTTGGTACTTTGCAAATCTTCACATCTCCTCGCTGTATGATCTCTCGTATGTGATGGAAGTGCTGCAGTATGTGCTTGGATCGCTGATGTGATCTGGGCTCCTTAGCTTGTACAATAGCTCCATTATTGTCACAATAAAGCTCAATTGCATCACAACTACTGGTAACTACACCAAGTTCAGAGATGAACTTCCTGATCCACACAGCTTCCTTTGCTGCATGTGAAGCAGTAATATACTTGGCCTCTGTAGTAGAATCGGCAACTGTTTCTTGCTTGGAACTCTTCCAAATCACAACTCCATTGTTTAGGCAAAACACAAATCCTGATTGCAATCTGTAATCATCTTTGTCGATTTGGAAGCTTGCATCAGTGTAACCCTTTACAACCAGTTCTTCCTTGCCACCGTATATAAGGAACTTATCCTTAGTCCTTCAAAAGTACTCAAGGATGTTCTTTATGGCTGTCCAGTGAGCATCCCCAGGATCTGACTGGTACCTGCTCGTCATGCTGAGGGCATACGAGACATCTAGGCATGTGCACAACATAGCGTACATGATGGATCCAATGACTGATGCATATGGGATCCCATTCATACGCTCCCTCTCTTCACAAGATTGGGGACATCGAGTTCTAGAGATGGTGACTCCATGTAGCATGGGGATGTTGCCTCTCTTTGAGTTCTCCATGCTGAACTGCTTCATCACCTTGTCAATGTACGTGCTTTGACTTAGTCCGAGAAGCCTTTTAGATCTATCTCTATAGATCTTGATTCCTAGAATGTAGGATGCTTCTCCTAAGTCCTTCATTGAGAAAGTATTCCCAAGCCAAGTCTTTACTTTCTCTAAGGCTGAGACATCATTCCCCATCAATAGTATTCCATCCACATACAATATGAGGAATGTGGTCGTACTCCCACTAACCTTCTTGTACGCACAAGGTTCATCTTCATTTTGAATAAAGCCAAACACTTTGACTTCCTCATCAAATCGAAGATTCCAACTCCGAGATGCTTATTTCAATCCATAGATTGACCTTTGCAGCTTACAGACTTTATTGGCATTATTTGGATCTACAAAACCTTCAGGTTGTGTCATGTACACATCCTCATTTATATTCCCATTAAGGAATGCGGTTTTAACATCCATTTGCCAAATCTCATAGTCATAGTAAGCCACAATGGCAAGCATAATCCTGAGGGACTTAATCATGGCAACTGAAGAAAAAGTTTCGTCATAGTCAACACCTTGAACTTGTCAGAATCCCTTTTCAACCAATATGCCTTTATAAGTTTGCACATTTCCATCCATGTCGGTCTTCTTCTTGAAGACCCACTTGCACCCTATGGGTTGTAGACCTTCAAGTGGTTCCACCAAAGTCCATACTTTGTTGGAGTACATGGATTCCATCTCAGATTTCATGGCCTCAAGCCATTTCTCAGAATCTATTCCCTCCATAGCCTCTAGATAGGTAGTTGGATCATCATCTATGATCAACTCACCGCCTTCCTAAGTCACAAGGTATCCAAACCTCTCAGGTTCAAGGTGTGTCCTACTAGATCTACGAGGTCCTTGTGTTACTAGGAGACTGAGATTCCACAACACCTTGTGAATCTCTATGTTCCTCTTGTACATCTACCAGTTCAATGTTTTCTTGTTGGGCTTGAACCCCTTCAAGCTCTATTTTCCTCCCACTGTTTCCTATGGAAATAAATTCCTTTTCTAGGAACACAGCTGTCCCAATAACAAACACTTTGTTGTTAGTAGGGTGGTATAAATAGTATCCCCTTATTTTGTTGGGGTATCCAACAAAATAACATTTATCGGATTTGGGTCCAAGCTTATTAGGAAACATTTTCATGACGTAAGCCTCACAACCCCAAATCTTAATAAAAGACAAATCGGGACGCTTCCTGTGCCATATCCCATATGGTGTCTTTTGAACCGATTTAGAAGGTACTCAGTTAAGTGTAAACGCGGCGGTTTCAAGAGCATAACCCCATAAGGAAATTGGAAGATCATCTAAACTCATCATTGATTGCTCCATATCCAGTAAAGTGCGATTCCTTCTTTCAGACACACCGTTATGCTGTGGTGTTCCAGGCGGAGTCCATTGTGATACAATACCATGGGCTCGCAGAAGGTCCTCAAACTCTTGGCTTAAGTATTCTCCCCCTCGATCGGATCGAAGTGCTTTAATACTTTTACCAAGTTGGTTCTATACTTCATTCATGAAATCCTTGAACCTTTCAAGGGTTTCTGACTTATGTTTCATCAAGTATACATAGCCATACCTACTGAAGTCATCAATGAAGGTAATGAAGTACTGATACCCACCTCTGGCATTAGTTCTAAAAGGCCCACATACATCAGTATGTATGAGTCCTAATAGATCACTAGCTCTCTCACCTTTACCTAAAAAGAGAGTCTTGGTCATCTTACCCAACAAACATGATTCACATGTCTCTATTGATTCATAATTAAAAGAGTCTAGATAACCATCTTTATGGAGTCTAGAAATGTGCTTCTCATTTATGTTCCCTAGACGACAATGCCAAAGATACGTTTTGTTTGAGTTGTTGAATTTTTGCCTTTTGGTGTTTACGTTGTATACACTTGTCTCTAGATCTATCAAGTATAGACCATAAGACATTGGGGCACTTCCATAAAAGTTCCCATCTTTTGAAATAGAACACTTTCCATTCTTAATAAGAAATTCAAAACCATCCTTGTCCAAACAAGAGACGGAAATGATATTCCTATTTATGGCAGGTACATAATAGCAGTTCTTCAACTCTATTATTAGCCCACTAGGTAGAGTTAACTCATAGGTTCCTACAGCACTGGCGGCAACTCTTGCCCCATTGGCAACACATAGTTCAACCTCACCTTTCCCTAAACGCCTACTTCTCTTAAGATCCTTCACATTTTAACAAATGTGAGATCTACATTCGGTATCAAGTACCCTTTAATCTCTATCACGTATACACCATAAGTACAGATCTCTATCTCTCGCTTCTTCTTCCATTGTTCCTTCCATCCTCTCCATGTTTTGAGCACATGAGATCCTAACATTGGTTTGGCAAGAGAACCCTTCTCTCCCTTACCTTTGTCCTTAGTTTTTATTCCATTGATCTCCATCAATGAACTATCCTTATTCTTAAGCACACATAGCGTGGATTTAAAGGCTACTAGTATCTCTGGATTGTGCAGAATACTTCTCACAATCCCTAACCAGTTATGGAATTTGTTCTCAATTAATTTTCCCATTTTAAAATATGATTCTTTTGCCATTCTATAAGAGAAAAATTCATTTGTCAAAAATCCTTTTGATTTGATTTGAATAAAAATTGACAGTAGTTAATTAGGACTTTAATTAATTACCGCTCCCACTATTTTGATTCAAATTGACATCCCTCACTATCAATTCGGAAGATTGCATCGTACAATCTCCTAGTGGGTCAAGATCCTGAAATCCTCTGATTCATGGACCAGCTAGGGCTATCACCCACAACTCAGATCCTTCAGGTAGGCAACTTTTACCAATTGCATCATATGCAACTCTTGAAAGATGTCATGCGCAACTCCTTGCCATGATCACCTCCATGCCTTAAGGTGCTAGATCCTATCTAGGTCACCTTGTTAAGTTTGACCCAAAGCCAACATTATGAATATGCACCCTGCTAGGGAAGACCCACATATCCATCCTTCACGCTTCCACGAGATAGACGGTGCACCACGCTAGGGCGTTCGCACACTTGGCCGATCAAGCTTTTCACGTGTGTCGCATTTGGAAGGCATCTAAAACTTTAATATTTTAATGAGGGATTTGGTTTTATAGGTACATATACATATCCAATCACCACAATATAGTAAGTATCATATACATGCTATATCCCACAGAAAACATGCAAAACGATAAAATCAATGATTATGGCCATCCTAATGTGATTCCTCGAGCCAAGAGGAATCAGAGTCATCTAGGTCCACATCACATGCAACATGTAGAAGATGAACTCTGTGCTTTGCCTTTCTGGGTTTGATCAACTCATCTCCATGATTGATCAGCTCGCCATCAGACCGGTCGGTTGGGTGCCACCAGCCGATCGACTGGCACCTCCAGCCGATCGGTTCACTGGTCGCCATGCATCTCATCAGGCTGCCACCCACTTGTCTTGCTCCTCGAACCGGTCATCAAAAGGTCCACCGTTCTTTGACATAACAGGAAATAAAATCCATCCTTATTTACATTTGAAAAAGGAAACCCCGAGTTACATCCGGGGGAACAAAGGTAGGAAAGAAATCTCGAGTTATCTCGAGTTACATCAGGAATAGGAGATAGGGAATCAGTGCGCAAACTGAGATGCAAACAACCACATACAACCAAGCACACATACATAGGGTTTATTGGCCATAACCACGCTATACATCCACACAAAATTCATTTAAGGGTGATGTGTATCGAGTGCATTTATATTACATATCGTATATGTATATTGGGATTTGTGGATTGGACATGCATAAAGCCAATTTTATTCGCATCGTATGCAATAAATAAAGGCGACAAACCAAAATAGATCATATCGATAATCCTAAAGCATAGAGAAGTTGACGTGGCTCTAATACCACTGTTGGGTTTTAGGAGAGACAGAGAAGGTAGCGGAAACAAAAAAATTTCTTCTCCCAAACCCAAAATAAAGAAATCACGTCAACGTCTATACAACAGGAAGGATGGTTTGTAGAGGCATACCTTGTCCTGAGGCTTGCTCAAAAACGTTACCTCACATCTTGCACGATCTTCACCTCCAGTCTTGGATGGTGTCTGTGCAGCTCTTGGTCTCATCAGTACTGTCGGGATTGACAACTGTCCTATGAGCGGCAGAAGTCTCCCTCCTTTGCAGTCGCCCACACGGACTACCTGGAACTCCAATCTCCTTGTCCCACAAAGAATCGGAAGGGGTCACACCCTCCTGTCGGCGTACTAGTCACCGACACACTCTCCTGCCACTAGTCGCTTTTCTGTAGTTGTCTTTCCCTTACTCTGCCTCCCTTATCAGGTAGCACTTGCTCGGGCTCTCTCAGTTACCAAAACAAGAGAGAACGACAACTTTGCAGAGCAACTAGTGTTCTGAGTTGTACTTTGAGAAGCCCCAAATACCCCTATATATAGGAGGTTCATGGGACATGGTTCTCTACCCCGGGCATTGCAGGATTAAAGCAGGAGTAGAAGGGTTTGAGATTTTCCACAAAACAACCAACTGCGCGACCTGAACTGATCGTTTCAACCCTTAAATGGTCGTTTAGTGACCTCAACCAATCGGTTCATACCTGAACCGATCGTTTGGGACCCCTGAGCTGATCAGTTCGTGGTCCTGGTCCAACTCAAATTGACTTCCATATTTGTTTCCAACTAATCAAATATTAATCCTTGTTCAAATCAAATTGGTACAAGTGAAACAAATTGTATTTGCAAAACGATCTCGGTTGGTCCACGAATCGACCGGTTCAACAATTGAGCCGATCGTTTCATGACACATGAGCCGATCGACTCACCATCTGAGTCGATCGGTTCATCACATGAGCCGATCGGTTGTGGTGCAGACTTTTGCAAAATCAGCCAATTGCAGTTTCAATCAATCTGATACTCCAATCAATTGGGCCAACACCTTAAACACTATGATTTTGAGCTATCAATCAACTTAGTGTTTAATTGAACTACTAAACTCCTTTAGAAATCAATCTAAACATCATTTGTGGATAAACTCCTCTTCCAGGTTAAATCCTATGTGTCTGACCCTATAGGTCCATTTCACGTTGGCAGTGAAAGTCCATAACACTTATGACTTCACAAGCAGAGAGCGGTACCTAGTCACACATCAGTGCTACCCAAGTGAAATAGAAAGTTGGAGAACAACTTTCAATCCTACAATCTGTGAATGTTGTTATAGTGAATGTATAATTCCTTTGTCATTGATGTCCTGAACGAACTCAAGGCATGGTACAATCATCCTTTTAACGTTCATCCATTTCCTTGATCTCAGAGCAGACTGGGTGAGATGTGTGTGACATCAATATCACATATTGATTCACATATGCATGCACATGCCTTTCTCAATCCTACTCATCACGTGGCCATGGACATCAAACTCCCTTAGGAGAGACAAATGCCATATCTATCACTCACCCCTTAAAAGCCCCATGTGTCAAAGCCACCCAATCATCACCTTTATAACAACCCATGTTTCAGGACTACGTTTGATGATGTCAAAGTGTACCCAACAACATGTGTTGAGTGTAGTGATTTCAGGTCAAAGAATCACACTCACCACCATCACTGTGCGAGCTGACTGTGACTACCAAATCATGGTTCCATGTGTCACTCCCACGGTGGGTCTGTTCGGTACACTTGTTCTCTAACAAGTACCTATGTGCTTGGTTTAATATCAATATATTATGACTAATGACATTCTGTCATCAACCAACACACAATCTAGTCTTTAGTGTTATTGATGTCTATGGTTATTTCCACAATAACAACCGACTAGGGACTAAACAAGAATGTATACTCTTAACATCCATATGATCTCATCGTTTAGGTCCTCAACCCAAAAGCATACATCATCGAGTAAAACAATTCTTTAGACATCTATCATGTTACACTATCATCTCAGAAACAATTAAAACATATCGACCGGAAATTGCCTTTATTATTATTCAAATCATTTACAAAGTATCCCATTACAATCATCACATGACTTGCTCTATGGGCATACATACCAATAGACTCCCACTTGCACTTAGAGCCAGTCACCTAGGAACCTCAGTCCTTATGACCTAGCATGACCATCATGCTTCTGCTGAGAAAGGGCCTTAGTCAGTGGATCAACTATGTTGTCTTCAGTTGGTACTTTGCAAATCTTCACATCTCCTCGCTCTACAATCTCTCGTATGAGATGGAAGCGCTGCAGTATGTGCTTGGACCGCTGATGTGATCTGGGCTCCTTAGCTTGTACAATAGCTCCATTATTGTCACAATAAAGCTCAATTGCATCACAACTACTAGGAACTACACCAAGTTCAGAGATGAACTTCCTGATCCACACAGCTTCCTTTGTTGCATGTGAAGTAGTAATATACTTGGCCTCTGTAGTAGAATCGGCAACTATTTCTTGCTTGGAACTCTTCCAGCTCACATCTCCATTGTTTAGGCAAAACACAAATCCTGATTGTGATCTGTAATCATCTTTTTCGATTTGGAAACTTGCATCAGTGTAACCCTTTACAACCAGTTCTTCCTCACCACCGTATATAAGGAACTTATCCTTGGTCCTTCACAAGTACTCGAGGATGTTCTTTACGACTGTCCAGTGAGCATCCCCGAGATCTGACTGGTACCTTCTCATCATGCTGAGGGCATACGAGACATCTAGGCGTGTGCACAACATAGCGTACATGATGGATCCAATGGCTGATGCATATGGAATCCCATTCATACGCTCCCTCTCTTCACAAAATTGGGGACATTGAGTTCTAGAGATGGTGACTCCATGTAGCATGGGGACGTTGCCTCTCTTTGAGTTCTCCATGTTGAACCACTTCAACACCTTATCAATGTACGTGCTTTGACTTAGTCCGAGAAGCCTTTTAGATCTATCTCTATAGATCTTAATTCCTAGAATGTAGGATGCTTCTCCTAAGTCCTTCATTGAGAAAGTATTCCCAAGCCAAGTCTTTACTTTCTCTAAGGCTGAGACATCATTCCCCATCAATAGTATGCCATCCACATACAATATGAGGAATGTGGTCGTGCTCCCACTAACCTTCTTGTACACACAAGGTTCATCTTCATTTTGAATAAAGCCAAACACTTTGACTTCCTCATCAAATTGAAGATTCCAAATCCGAGATGCTTGTTTCAATCCATAGATTGACCTTTGCAACTTACAGACTTTATTGGCATTCTTTGGATCTACAAAACCTTCAGGTTGTATCATGTACACATCCTCATTTATATTCCCATTAAGGAATGCAGTTTTAACATCCATTTGCCAAATCTCATAGTCATAGTAAGCCACAATGGCATGCATGATCCTGATGGACTTAATCATGACAACTGGAGAAAAAGTTTCATCATAGTCAACACCTTGAACTTGTCGGAAACCCTTTGCAACCAATCTGCCTTTATAAGTTTGCACATTGCCATCCATGTCGGTCTTCTTCTTGAAGACCCACTTGCACCCTATGGGTTGTACCCCTTCAGCTGGTTCCACCAAAGTCCATACTTTGTTGGAGTACATGGATTCCATCTTAGATTTCATGGCCTCAAGCCATTTCTCAGAATCTATTCCCTCCATAGCCTCTAGATAGGTAGTTGGATCATCATCTATGATCAACTCACCGCCTTCCTGAGTCACAAGGTATCCAAACCTCTCAGGTTCAAGGCGTGTCCTACTAGATCTACGAGGTCCTTGTGTTACTTGAGGAGACTGAGATTCCACAACACCTTGTGAATCTCTATGTTCCTCTTGTACATCTACCAGTTCAATGTTTTCTTGTTGGGCTTGAACCCCTTCAAGCTCTATTTTCCTCCCACTATTTCCTATGGAAATAAATTCCTTTTCTAGGAACATAGCTGTCCCAGCAACAAACACTTTGTTGTCAGTAGGGTGGTATAAATAGTATCCCCATATTTCCTTGGGGTATCCAACAAAATAACATTTCTCGGACTTGGGTCCAAGCTTATCAGGAAACATTTTCCTGACGTAAGCCTCACAACCCCAAATCTTAATAAAAGACAAATCGGGACGCTTCCTGTGCCATATCCCATATGGTGTCTTTTGAACCGATTTAGAAGGTACTCGAATAAGTGTAAACACGATGGTTTCAAGAGCATAACCCCAGAAGGAAATCGGAAGATCAGCAAAACTCATCATTGATCGCTCCATATCCAGTAAAGTGTGATTCTTTCTTTCAGACACACCGTTATGCTATGTTGTTCCAGGTGGAGTCCATTGTGATACAATACCATGGGCTCGCAGAAGGTCCTCAAACTCTTGGCTTAAGTATTCTCCCCCTTGATCAGATCGAAGTGCTTTAATACTTTTACCATGTTGGTTCTATACTTCATTCATGAAATCCTTGAACCTTTCAAGGGTTTCTGACTTATGTTTCATCAGGTATACATACCCATACCTACTGAAGTCATCAGTGAAGGTAATGAAGTACTGATACCTACCTCTGGCATTAGTTCTAAAAGGCCCACATACATCAATATGTATGAGTCCTAATAGATCACTAGCTCTCTCACCTTTACCTGAAAAGAGAGTCTTGGTCATCTTACCCAACAAACACGATTCACATGTCTCTATTGATTCATAATCAAAAGAGTCTAGATAACCATCTTTATGGAGTTTAGAAATGTGCTTCTCATTTATGTTCCCTAGACGACAATGCCAAAGATACATTTTATTTGAGTTGTTGAGTTTTTTTCCTTTTGGTGTTTACATTGTATACACTTGTCTCTAGATCTATCAAGTATAAACCATAAGACATTGGGGCACTGCCATAAAAGTTCCCATCTTTTGAAATAGAACACTTTCCATTCTTAATAAGAAATTCGAAACCATCCTTGTCCAAACAAGAGACGGAAATGATATTCCTATTTATGGCAGGTACATAATAGAAGTTCTTCAACTCTATTATTATCCCACTAGGTAGAGTTAACTCATAGGTTCCTACGGCACTGGCGGCAACTCTTGCCCCATTGGAAACACATAGTTCAACCTCACCTTTCCCCAAAAGCCTACTTCTCTTAAGATCCTTCACATTTGAACAAATGTGATATCTACATCCGATATCAAGAACCCCTAACAAAGAAGTAGTAAGGTTAATCTCTATCACATATACACCAGAAGTAGAGATCTCTATCTCTCACTTCTTCTTCCATCGTTCCTTCCATCCTCTCCATGTTTTGAGCGCATGAGATCCTGACATTAGTTTGGCGAGAGAACCCTTCTCCCCCTTACCTTTGTCCTTAGATTTTGTTCCATTGATCTCCATCAATGAACTATCCTTCTTCTTAAGCGCACATAGAGTGGATTCAAAGGCTACCGGTATATCTGGATTGTGCAGAATACTTCTCACAATCCCTAACCAGTTATGGAATTTGTTCTCAATTAATTTGCCCATTTTAAAAGATGATTCTTTTGCCATTCTATAAGAGAAAAATGCATTTGTCAAAACTCCTTTTGATTTGATTTGATTTGAATAAAATTTGACAGTAGTTAATTAGGCTTTTAATTAATTACCATTCCCACTATTTTGATTCAAATTGATAGCCCTCACTATCAATTCGGAAGATTGCAGCGTACAATCTCCTAGTGGGTTAAGATCTTGAAATCCTTTGATTCATGGACCAGCTAGGGCTATCACCCACAACTCAGATCTTTTAGGTAGGCAAATTTTACCAATTGCATCATATGCAACTCTTGAAAGAAGTCATGCGCAACTCCTGGCCATGATCACCTCCATGCCTCTAGGTGCTAGATCCTATCTAGGTCACCTTGTTAAGTTTGACCCAAAGCCAACATTATGAATATGTACCCTGCTAGGGCAGACCCACATATCCATCCTTCACGCTTCCACGAGATAGACGGTGCACCACGCTAGAGCATGCCCACACTTGGCCAATCAAGATTTTCACGTGTGTCGCATTTGGAAGGCATCTAAAACTTTAATATTTTAATGAGGGATTTGGTTTTATAGGTACATATACATATCCAATCACCACAATATAGTAAGTATCATATACATGCTATATCCCACAGAAAACATGTGAAACGATAAAATCAATGATTATGGCCATCCTAATGTGATTCCTCGAGCCAATAGGAATCACAGTCATCTAGGTCCACATCACATGCAACATGTAGAAGATGAACTATGTGCTTTGCCTTTCTGGGTTTGATCAACTCATCTCCATGATTGATCAACTCGCCATCAGACCGGTCGGTTGGGTGCCACCAGTCGATCGACTGGCACCTCCAACCGATCGGTTCACTGGTCGTCATGCATCTCATCAGGCTACCACCCGCCCGTCTTTCTCCTCAAACCGGTCATCAAAAGGTCCACCGTTCTTTGACATAACAGGAAATAAAATCCATCCTATTTTACATTTGAAAAAGTAAACCCCGAGTTACATTCGGGGGAGCAAAGGTAGGAAAGAAATCTCGAGTTACATCAGGAATAGGAGATAGGTAATCAGTGCGCAAACCAAGATGCAAACAACCAAATACAACCAAGCACACATACATAGGGTTTATTGGCCATAACCACGCTATACATCCACATAAAATTCGTTTAAGGGTGACGCGTATCGAGTGCATTTATAATACATATCATATATGTATATTGGGATTTGTGGATTGGACATGCATAAAGCCAATTTTATTCACATCATATGCAATAAATAAAGGCGACAAACCAAAATCAATAATATCGATAATCCTAAAGCATAGAGCAGTTGACGTGGCTCTGATACCACTGTTGGGTTTTAGGGGAGACAGAGAAGGCAGCGGAAACAAAAAAATTTCTTCTCCCAAACCCAGAATAAAGGAATCACGTCTACGTCTATACAATAGGAAGGATGGTTTGTAGAGGCATACCTTGTCCTGAGGCTTGCTCGGTGATATTACCTCGCGTCTTGCACAGTCTTCACCTCTGGTCTTGGACGATGTCTGTGCAACTCTTGGTCTCATCGGGTCTATTGGGATTGACAGCTGTCCTCTGAGAGGCAGAAGTCTCTCGCCTTTACAGTCGTCCACACGGACTGCCTGGAACTCCAATCTCCTTATCCCACAAGGAATTGGAAGGAGTCACACCCTCGTGTCGGCGTACTAGTCACCAACGCACTCTCCTGCCACTAGTCGCTTTTCTGCAGTTGTCTTTCCCTTACTGTGCCTCCCTTATCGGGTAGCACTTGCTTGGGCTCTCTCGGTTACCAAAACTAGAGATAACGACAACTTTACAGAGCAACTGGTGTTTTGAGTTGTACTTTGAGAAGCCCCCAATACCCCTATATATAGGAGGGTCATGGGACAAGGTTCTCTACCCCAGTCATTGTGGGATTAAAGCAGGAGTAGAAGGGTTCGACATTTTTCACAAAACAACCAACTGCGCCAGCTGAACTGATCGTTTCAACCCTGAAACAGTCATTTAGTGACCTCAACTGATCGTTTCACAACTGAACCGATCGTTTGGGACCCCTGAGCCGATCGGTTTGTGGTCCTGGTCCAACTCAAATTGACTTCCATATTTGTTTCCAACTAATCAAATATTAATCCTTATCCAAATCGAATTGGTACAAGTGAAACAAATTGTATTTGCAAAACGATCTCGGTTGGTCCACGAATTGACCGGTTCAACAATTGAGCCGATCGTTTCAGGACACATGAGCCAATCGACTCACCATCTGAGCCGATCGGTTCATCACATGAGCCGATCGGTTGGGGTGCAGACTTTTGCAAAATCAGCCAATTGTAGTTTCAATCAATCCGATACTCCAATCAATTGGTCCAACACCTTGAACACTATGATTTTGAGCTAACAATCAACTTAGTGTTGAATTGAACTACTAAACTCCTTTAGCAATCAATCTAAACATCATTTGTGGATAAACTCCTCTTCAAGGTTAAATCCTATGTGTCTGACCCTGCAGGTCCATTTCACGTTGGCAGTGAAAGTCCATAACACTTATGACTTCACAAGCAGAGAGCGGTGCCTAGTCACACATCAGTGCTACCCAAGTGAAATAGAAAGTTGGAGAACAAATTTAAATCCTACAATCCGTGAATGTTGTTATAGTGAATGTATAATTCCTTTGTCACTGATGTCTGAACGAACTCAAGGCATGGTACAGTCATCCTTTTAACGTTCATCCATTTCCTTGATCTCAGAGCAGACTGGGTGAGATGTGTGTGACATCAATATCACATATTGATTCACACATGCATGCACATGCGTTTCTCAATCCTACTCATCACGTGGCCATGGACATCAAACTCCCTTAGGAGGGACAAATCCCATATCTATCACTCACCCCGCAAAAGCCCCATGTGTCAAAGCCACCCAATCATCACCTTTATAACAACCCATATTTCAGGACTGCGTTTGATGATGTCAAAGTGTACCCAACAACATGTGTTGAGTGTAGTGATTTCAAGTCAAAGAATCACACTCACCACTATCAATGTGAAAGCTGATTGTGACTACCAAATCATGGTTCCATGTGTCACTCCCACGGTGGGTCTGTCCGGTACACTTGTTCTCTAACAAGTACCTATGTGCTTGGTTTGATATCACTATATCATGACTAATGAGATTCTATCATCAACCAACACACAATCCAATGTTTAGTGTTATTGATGTCTATGGTTATTTCCACAATAACAACCGACTAGGGACTAAACAAGAATGTATACTCTTAACATCCATATGATCTCATCGTTTAGGTCCTCAACCCAAAAACATACATCATCGAGTAAAACAATTCTTTAGACATCTATCATGTTACACTATCATCTCAGAAACAATTAAAACATATAGATCGGAAATTGCCTTTATTTTTATTCAAATCATTTACAAAGTATCCCATTACAATCATCACATGAATTGCTCTATGGTCATACATACCAACATGTTTCAAGAGCATGTCCCCAAAAGGAAACTGGAAGATCATCTAAACTCTTCACTGACCATACCATGACCAACAAGGTGTGATATTTTCTTTCTGCTACACCATTGTATTGTGTTGTTTTAGATGGAGTCCATTATGATACAATATCACAATCCCTCAAAAGGACCTCAAACTCTTGGCTAAGATATTCACCACCTCGTTTTGATTGAGGCACTTTAATTCTTTTACCAAGTTGATTTTGTACTTCATTCATGAATTCCTTGAGCTTTTTAAAGTATTATAGTTTGTGTTTCATAAGATACACATATCCAAATCTATTGAAGTCATCAGTAAAAGTGATGAAGTATTGATAGTCACCTTTAGCACTTGTGCTAAAAGCTCCACATACATCAATATGTATGTGTCCTAATAAGTCCCTCAATGTCTCAGTATTTCCTGTGAAAGGTGCTTTTGTCATATAACCAAATCAACAAGATTCTCATGTCTGTATTGATTCAAAATCAAAAGAGTTGAAATAACCATCTTTATGGAATATAGAAATATGGTTTTCATTTATGTGACTAGAGGATAATGCCAAGATAAGTTTTTTTTAGTCAATGTGTTTTAACTTCTTAGTATTTATGTTATATTCGCATGTATGAAGATCTAATAAATAAAGACCATAAGACATAGAGGCACTGCCATAAAAGATGTTATCTTTATAAATGGAAAGACGACCATTCTTTATTAGAAACATAAAAGCATTCTTGTTTAAACAAGATATATAAATAATGTTTTTATTTATGGAAGGTACATAATAGCAGTTCTCTAACTCTATCACAAGCCCACCAGGTAGAGACAAACATTATGTGCCTACAACAATGGAAACAAATCTCACTCCATTTGCAACACGTTGTTTCACCTCCCCTTTATTCAAGGGTCTAATTCTTTTCAAATCCAGCATAATTGAGCATATATGAGATCCACATACAATACCCAATACCCATGATGACTGAAGTAGATGAGTTTTTCTAATAAAGTATATACATGAAGTGAAGATATATATCCCCTACTTCTTGTTCTTTAGTTCCTCAAGGTAGAGAGGACATTTTCATTCTCGATGTCCATCCTACTGACAATGGTAACAATTTCCTCCCTTGCCCACTCATCCTTTTGCTTTAAATGTAGAATATTTTTGTTTATCTTTAGAACCTTTCTTAGCTTTATGTTTTCCATTTCTTTTCCCTTTTATAACCATTAGCATGGAACTACACTTGTCTTCATTTCCCTCTCAATAATTTCAAAATGCCAAGCAACTTAGTCAATGTCTTACCAAAATTGTTCATGTTGTAATTCATGACAAATTGCTTGTATGAATATAGCAACGATAGCATACTACATCTGTGGCCAACTCTTGACCAAAATAAAATCTCAATCGTGTAAGACTTTCCACATACTCAATTAACTTGAGTACATAGAGTCCAATTAGATCACCTTCTCTCATGTTGCACTTAAACATGGCCTTCGAGTCATTATACCTCTCTTGAATTTCTTTGTTCTTGATGCATGTTACTAAGATGTGTTATCATCTCAATAATATCCATGTCCTCATGTTGCTATTGAAGCTCATGATTCAAGGAGTAAAGCATTAAATTTTTTATATCCACATCATCATTAGAATGCTTCTTATGAGATTCCCTTTCTCTTCTAGTCACATCTAGAGTTGGTTCATTAGGCATTGGTATGTTAAGGACATATAGATTATTCCCATGTGTGAGAAAAATTCTCAATGTCCTTAACTACTTGTAAAAGTTATTCCCATTAAGTTTCTCATTCTTAAAAACTAATCATATTTAAAACCAATTGTTTCTAGTATAGTCCATTGATCTATGTAGAAGATATTTTGCACGAGTCAATATCTGATATGTAAATTAAATTGATTTCAAATATATGATTTGATGAAATTAATTAGGATTTTATTTAATTATGCTTCCACTATTTTATTCAAATTAATAGCCCTCCCTATTAATTCAGATGATTATAATGAGTAGTCTTCTAGTGAGCCAAGATCCAAAACATTATGTCATTAATTATCTAATGTTCACATTCACAACTTAGTTATTAAGGTAGGTAACAATTATCAATTTCTTTATATACAATTCTTAGATAGATGGTTGCACAACATGTGGCAACAATTCATCATATGAATTGTATGCCATCTTTATGCCTCTAGATGCTTAATACCATTAAGATCACCTAGTCAAGTCCAACCCAAGGCCAATACAATAAGATATGCTCCCTACTTGGTAGGACCACATACTAGATGATACATCACACTTAGTCAAATAAGTTTTTTATGTGTATTGCACTTAGAAGGCATCTTCAACATTGATATTATATTAAGGGATTTATATATACATATGTATCCAATCACCATTACATATACATCATTATATATATCATATACTATAACAAGCACCGCATGTGATGAAATAGGATATGGTAACCAATCAATAGCTTGAGCCAACACATTTTGTAGAAAAACAACCAAGAGATTCACATCTAGATGAAAGCCTAATTATACCTATTCAGAGTTCTTGGTTAGTTGATCAGACAAGGTGGTCAGTCAAAAAGGCAAGCCAATCAGCTGACCAAAAGTCCCTGATTTGGGCATTTTTTGTGCTGTTGTTGATACATCGTCTTATTTTGATCATGAACCCTACAAGGACCATCCTTTTAGGCATCAACATCGAATAGTATCCTCCTCTCCACCATGGTCCACTAGTGATCGTATAATTAAAATTTACATGGAGAATGAACAAAGAGAGGCATAACATGCAAGATATATACACATTACATGATATTTGATCAAAATAAAAACAACAATATTACATTTTTTAGATCACACTACAATGATCTAACTACCATATCCACATCCACAAAGAAAATGATTTTTAAGGTGTCGCCTAGATAATATCATATATGAAATTATATGATGATCATGCATATAAGTTTGTAGATATTTGTCCAATCAATCATTTGTGGTTCAAAAACCAAATGATGTTAGAAACATACCACACCATCTCTGATACCATTATCATATTATTGAGAGGGAGGCACAACAAAATAATGATAAAAATATTCCCTTTATACCCTAATCATAGGATCTGTCGTAGCTATAAAATGCCAGTGAACAAAAGACATAAGAAGGGATAAAAGTTATACCTTTGCACACACTAGTTGTCCAACAACTAGACACCTATTACTTTGGTGAAGAACATGCTGATATGGATCTAGATCCCAAATGCCACCAAGAAACCTGGATAGGTAAGAAGAAGATATGTATTGTTCACCAAGATGCTGCACAATTGCCTTCTTTGGGAAAAACTTCTCTAAGACTCTGTACATGTGCCTCAACATGTACTTTTCCCACACAAATGAGGGAGAATGTGGCACACCACTTTGGCACCAAGTCACAATAGAAAAAGAGTTTTTGATGTGGTAGTCATCCCAAAACTCCATTTCTTCTCCTATCTTAGGCAACAATCCTTAGGGTGATTTCCTCTCTCCCAGAGAAAAGTTTGACGACCAACTTCTCTCATAAGATGTCTCAAGAGATGTGTCAAACCCTTTGGGATGTTGTAACATCCTAACTTTTTTAAAACAATCCCTAATTTAAAAACCCTCACTTTTTAATTTTCAAACTTTGTTGATTCAACTAAACCCCACAGTAGTAGCGAGACTCAAAAGTGATACTAAAGGATTGTTTCCACTAAGTTTAAAGGTAATTTCACACAATCAATAAAATTGTAATTTAATGTCATCATAGTAACCCTAATTAGTCAACTAGTGATAAATAAGGGATCAAAGTGAAATTGATCCCATTAATAAGAATAATTTGAGTTAATAAAATTTTATTTGAACTTAAACCATGTACCAAGATTTCCCCAAAATATGAGCCCAAGTTGTTTATTGACAATCCTTAATAATTAAGCACATGTATATCCTACAACGGAAATCATAGCTGGATGCGACCCTCAAAATTGAGAACTAAGTTGATATTTGGATAACTCATAGTCAAATTTAGCTAACACACCAATTTTCATTATAATTGGATTATTCTATATGTCCCAAATTGATTTAGAAAGAAAAGACCTAAATTCACTAAATAATGGTAAATGAAATTCTATTTACATTAAAACTTATGTTTTGATACATTGTTGCACACAGACAAGTTCCTCTTGTTCTTCAAACTCTCAGACCCTCAGATATCTATGAGGCAGGCTCATCACCCTTGTCCAATTCCTACTTCCATCGAGACTTATCAGTGTCATAGGTCCCTTGTTACTCTCTCTAAAATGACCTTGATTTTAGGGTTTAGATACAATGTAATATTCGAAGACAATGCATTCCTTTTACACCGTGTACCCTACATTGAGGAATAAGTACTTGATTATGGATTCTTACTACCTAAAAAGTGTGATTGGCTATACAACTAATAATTATTCCGATTGCTAGATTACTTAAGTTGAATGTCACTTGTTAACCAAATGTAACATACTAGATCTCGGACCCTACCCTGGAAGTTGACATTTTAGACTTAGCCAAACAAGGTTGAAGGTTAGATGATAAATATATGTTTAGTATGATCCTAATGAGATAATGCATGAATTTATCACCCTAATGTAGCATAATGTTTTCACATTAGTCTTAGGTTAATAATGGATACATAAAATATGTCACATAACTCATTTAGGTGGTAATATGAAGATAAGGAACTTAATTGGATGAATAATTTAGATAATGGACCGTTAATGGGCCATATGACATATAGCATAAAAATAACTCTCAAAAGTGGAAATAGACTTCAAATTCGAAAGCTACATATCAAAATTAGCCTACGTGTCAAATTTCATCTAATTTGGACCACCTTGAAATATTTGGATAAGTTTAGGAGAGAGAAAATGAGTAAAAGATATAAGTAATGAATACTATGATTATATAACTTCAAAATATGGAAATAATGGCAAATTCATATTCAATTCATCAAAGATAACTTGTGGGTGAAGTTTGGTCCAATTTGGATGTTGTTTGTGCAAGTTATGCAATTTTAGGTACATTCTGGACTTTTCTATAATTTACCCAATTTTTTTTTAAATTGTCACATGGATTATATTCCTTATATATTCCCTTACCATTATCTAGTTTTTGAACCATAGGGCGCTAGTTGCACCTTGGTTTGAAGGTGTTTCTTTCCAAGGGCATTTTAGGGGTTACTCTCTTTATAAATGAGCTTATCTTTAGAAGTTATCAAGCAATGGGGTTATTTCTTTGATTGGAGGTCGGTTGGGATGGCCTATAAGTGTCCATAAACTGAAATTTGATATTCAAGAAGCCTCTATGAGCTGTCCTCTTGCATGTCCATAGGCACCCTTAGCATTGGACACATGGAAAGTAACTTGGCACCTCGTGCTTGACTTATTCCTTATCCATAAAGGTTTGCATGTCCATATGCACCCTTAGCATTGGACACATGGAAATTAACTTGGCACCTCGTGATTGACTTATTCCTTATCCATAAAGTCTTGCATGTCCATGGAAACCCTTATACATGACACATGGAAAGTCTCATGACACCTCATACTTGACCTCTTTCTTTATATAGCCATATCTACCCCTTCCCAACTCCCAATTCAAAAACTCTTGCTCTTATTTATTTCCTCTAGCTTAGGGCATAACTCCTACTCTATTTGGCCACGAAGGTTCTGTCCCAAGGTAAAAGAAGGTGCCTACCTTGGTGAAGAAGGCTCCTAGGGTTCCGAATTTTCTCTATTTAGGGTTTCTAAAGCTACTCCTTGGTTATTTCAACCAAAACTAGTAAGTTTTCTCCTTTCCTTCCCTATTTTCATGTTTTTAGTCTTCCTTCCACCTTCATCCAGGTTGGAACCATGGCCTTACATGGTGAAACCCCACCTAGAACCCGTAAACACCTCATCTCCATGTTCTTTTGTTAGAGTTTTTCAACTCTAAAGTGGAGAAGGTGCTTCTTGCTCGAGATAGGAGCTTTTTTAGAGAAACCAACCCTCTAAGCTTGGGAACCTTACTTATTGGACATGTACACCGTACCTAGAGGTTCTTTGGAGGCCTAGTCTTGACTTGGACTACTTAGACTCTGAAGTTGAGGTATGTTTGCAGACCCAATTATTCATATTGAGCAATTTCTTTCTCTTGTTGTTTGATGTATCCCCTATTCTTCTATGTTGAGCAATTCACCTATGCTTATTCATTCTCTTTGTCCTATGGACATTAGCCTATACACATTTTCTTTTCTTTTGAAAATCATGGTTCATGTGAACTACCTTATTTGATATTGATCATGTGATCATGGATATTCTTTTATGCTTTGTTCATGATGGAACTCTAAAAGATGACATTTGATGTCTTTTTCCCACTTACGAGGTGGATGTATATGTTGGTCACTTATGTGGTGACTAGTTCATATATTATGACTATACTTTCTACTTGCCTTATGTGGTGACTAGTTCATATATTCTGACTATACTTTCTACTTGCCTCTACATTTAACATGCTATGTGATTCAGTAGCACTAGAGTAGTGTAATTGAATTGGTTTTTATGGCATATGTGTTTTTTCCTGCCGAGTAGATATGATATTTACTGCTTTTTTGGGATGGAAAGGAACCTCATACCCAGGGCAAGATGTGTGACTCTTGGCCCATGTTTTATATATTTGGGAGATTGACAATATTCCTTTCTCTACCAGGTTTCAAGTTTATGAGACTTGTCCGCCTTTGTGTTTATATTGTTCTAGGGCTATGCTTATCTCACATGCATGCAGGTTGATGAAATGGGTTGTGTGCCGTAATTCTTTACATGTGCTTGTGTGGTACAATATTTATGTTTTATTAATGGCAAGTATTCTTTTGTTATCATATGATTTCAATTCCTTTTCTCTTGATACCCATTTGGGTGGTCCTTATCCTTTCTATGGGAAGCCTTTTATATTTGATGTCCTTTATTCCATATATTGCTCAATTTCCTATTTAGTATGTAGATACTAGCCTTTGCTGATGTCATCTATTTTCTCTTCTTGCTGGGGTATGCTTCCAACCCTAGGTGAAGGACTTGGATGGTAAGGCATGAAGTTTTGGACTAGTTTAAGGAGTTAAAGCTTGGAGACAAAGTTGTTATGGTTTAGATTTCCCTCTACTTAGATCCTTATGTTGTATCATACATGTAAACCCTTATGGGATATTATGATGTACTTTTGTAATCTTTTGTGAAAATTGAATATAGTCATTATTTTTATTCCATTGCTATACTTTGGTTGTTTTGAATACCATTTATTGAAGTTTGAAAATTTTGCACCTATTCTAGAATACCTTTGAGTGTGTTTGGAATGGATGTTTCATTCTTCAATTTTTTTGGTAGGGAGTAGATCCCCACACCTTACAGCAAATTTGGTATTTATGCGGTTAAACATGTTGTGGTGGTATACAAGAATCTGAATGGTTGAAAAACAATTATAAGGATCTACCACGACCATACTAAGTGAGTTGAAATTGTTTGGTTATAATTATAGATCAAATGGTTATTAACTTTGATCATGCTATCCCTAGATATGATGTTATTTAGAGAAAATTATTTGATATACCGAATAATGGATTTTTAGTATCAAATTTGGCTAAAAGTCAGATTACATGCTGCGAGGTTGATGATTAATGACCTTTGGTTTAGCCATTCGAGATACATTAATTAACATAATTTTAATTCAAGGAACATGGTTTTGAATGATTTAGAGGTAAGATTTAGTTAGATTTTTGTATGATACAAGAGCAACCATCCAAATGCGGTGTAGGTTGGGACAAATTTGATGGATCAGGGAGGCAACTTCCCTTGGATCTTATTTTCTACCTTGATCGGATGGCCCATAGGTCATCACCTAGCTCTGAGAAATAGGGAGCAAGTGCTGACATTGGAGACCTATCATGCATTTGATTCATGGAGATATTTTATGGGACTTTGAACTACTCCATTAGATATGTAAGACTACGAACTACCCAAAAACCTCTCATCTACTACCTACGGTCGAGAATTCAATGAGATCCAGAACTCAAATGTCCCTATCTTTCTCCATCGTTGTTGGAAACAACAAACCCTAGAGATAAATGGACTCATCCAAGTGCCCCAATATTGGCCAGGTGAATCCCCTGGTTTAACCTTTGTCATCACTCCTTCTCAATCTGTGTCATAAGAGGATACATCTTATGCTTGAGGTTGCATTAGTTGTTCATAAGTCTTCCACATGGCTGATGAACCACTATCATGGTGGGGAGGCAAGGTGGAGATGGGTTAGGAACATCAGACACCCACACCACCTGCAAAGACCTCTACCCAATTTGGAATGACTCTACAAATATTCTTGAGGTCTCGGGTGCTTGAGTGGAACTCCCATGTAGATTTTTATAGAACTCCAGGATGTGTGGGATCATGCCGTTTCTTGCCAAAGACGTGTTAGTAATAGAGTTGGGAATCAAGGATGGAGGGTTGAAGATAGGGGAAGAAGTAGAAGAGAGGATGACCAGGTGACCTTGCTTCCTCAACTCTATGAGGATCAATGAAGATAGAGGTGGCTTATCCTTTGGATGGGGAGGTTGCGACCTCCATGTATTTCTACATGTTTCTATCCTTGGCAACAACAAGCATTAGGTTGACAGAGACAACGAGGAGCAGTCTCCATAGACAAGACATCATTGTCAGAAGCCACCGTGGTTATCCTAGTACCCTTCCCGTTCTAGAGCGATACCTAACTTCCTACACTATCTCACCACAATGGTGCTATACTTGATTCCTCACCAGCCGAATGGTGCCAATCCAAGAACGTTCATTTCCCCAAGAACACACTTCTTCATATAGGCAGGTAGATGGCTAAGAGTCTGGTGAAGACCACACCGGACGTTGAGGTATCCATATGTCTCCAAGGTGGGTGTTGAAAGATCGCGAGACTCCTCATTGTAAACCCAAGGCCACATCGGTGTTGGAAATTGGAATGAAACAACTATGAGAAGGAAGGAGAAGACCAAGTTTGCGAATTGCACAATCTAGGTTATTGGACCCTAAAATTAGCAGATCCTGGTTTTGGTCCAACTTGTTCTGGAGGTTGATACTTATATATTTCCAATAATTATATCTGATCTTAAAAATCAAATATAAATAGCTCCAATGGCCAATAAATACCCCAAAAATATCCATAAACTTTGGAAAACATCTACTTCATTACTAGACCCTTAGTTCAGTCTTTGAAAAACTTTAAGTGATTGTTTCTAATATATATGATAATGATTCTTTTAGGTGTTTTAAATAGTATAAATGATATATGTTCGACATCATTTTTCAAAAACTAGAAATATAAACTTTATTCAACACATAATACATCTATGAACTCTTATCTTAATTAAATTGCCCCATATTAGGTATCCTTGCATCAAAGCATAATCACATGTTATAGACCTCATTTTAATTCTAGAAAATATCATAAAAAATATGAAAATTGGAATCAGACACCTAGTATGACCTACTTATCAGTATAAAAATACCAGTAACATGTACTAGGTTAGTTGAACCTCGATTTGGCCAAAACCCCAACTTGGACCAAAAATATCAAGAATATAAGAAATCATGCATTTATGATGGTTATTTGATATTAATCAGGTGATTGATAGAGATATAGATGATTAAGGATTGATAAGAATATCTAAACTCAGGTCTGTGGGTTTATTTAATTATATGACTACAATTTCTTGGTTTATTCATGATTCTATGTATGCTCTTTTATTTGCAAATATTGGATGTAGCATTACTATAAGTACTCGGTGATTGATACATAAATTATGAGTGGATGTTTTGTAGTTATTTAAGGTTCTCATTATCCCCCTTATGAGGGAACACATTAATGTCGACTAAAACACCTCCCTAGAGTACACGTTGTATAGGGAATTCCCCAGAGTACTTGGGTATATGGGGTAGGGCCCAACATATATGTTTTGGTACTAGTCCACCTTGATAATACAAATCATCTAGAAAAATGAATAAAATTGCAATATTTCTCTTAATAGAGAAGTGTTTTCTATGATATTCTTTCTTTCTGCAAATCTTCTCAAGTTATGAAAATCATAAATATGTGTATCGTTTTTCCCTTATAGCGAACACCTTGTCTATTGATCCATTATTTCACGTATGTTTTAGGTTCAGAGCTAGCATTGGAGAAAAGATGGGAAGTGAGCATTTGTACAGGCTGAATCTATTATGTAAGATCCTAGCCAAAATACACATTCATAAAATTATAAAATCTACTTTCAATATGTAATAGTAATTCATGTTGTAATAGTTCATTATGGTAATAATGTACATGATGAATGTTGATATTGTTCATGGTGTATGCTTTTATAGTTGAATGTTCATGTTTGCACATATTGCTTCCACAACACACTCTGATATGATTGTCTAACATTTTTGGATTTTGTCCTATCGGACCCACAAGGTTTCTCTCAGACCCACAAGGTTTTGGGAAGGCAGAATCCAAGGATGTTATAGTTGGTATCAGAGAATGGACAATAGCTACACCTAAAAATTGCTCATTATGAAACATAAAAACTATTCTGAACCTTTCACCTAAAATCTAGAAACATAGTGAGTTATTTTATAGGATGTAGGCTTGAACTAACCTCTAGGTTAGATACTAGATGTTCAAGAACTAGGTTTAGACAAGTGTGTGAAACCCTTTCCATATAGAGATAATATGTATTGGTTAGCTACACTAGTCTACACCTTGTTCTCACCATTTCACTTTGTGGCATGGCACTAGACTTTCTAGTGTGTAGGACACTATTTTTCTAATTTGGCTATGTTTCCAATCGGCTTGAGTCTTAACAATTTTCTCTAACATTAGGTTTCTCAGAGAAAAACTATATAATATTTTATTATATATGTAAGTAAATATGAAATTGTGTCCTTACACATAAGAGAGGAGGAGATAATAATGCAATCTAAGTGAAACAGAGTGACATTAGTCTATAAGAGAGAGTAAATCTAGATTATATGTATAGAGCCTTATCAAATATTGATAGTTAGAGTAGATGATAGGTTGATAGCAAGATATAAGCAATGATGATCTTATATAAGTTTGGTCATTGATGATATAAATTACTTTATCTTGATCTAAGTTGTATATGAGGTTTTATCCCAATTTTGAAATTATGAGCTAAATCTTGATGATGAAAGTATGTAGGCTTATCTTACATCAAGTAATCTAAGAGAAGGTTGAATATGCATGAGCCTTAAGCTCTTTACAAAGTAGGACTTATAACATTAGGACAATATATGTGGTGAACTCTAGAGAGAGTGTGACCTATAGGGAGAAGATTAGAGGACCTAACCTCCAATATATGAGAAAAATGAGATATATCCAAAATTATGTGTCCTAATATAGATTACTCCTGAGTGGATGAGTTGAGTACCTAATGCATGATTCCTAAATATGATCTAAATCCTAGATGTGAGAGTTGGGTAAGAAAGATGTGATGGGTAGAAAACTTGTATTGAGAAAGTCAATCCTTTGATTGAATTAGTGACTAGCCTGAGTGACTTAAGTTGGTGAAGCTCATGATTAGTTGCAAGTGAGGTCATGTATGGAACTCTGGTTCTTGGAGTAAAATGCATTGTGTATAAGATACTCACACATGTTGTTCCTTCTATTTCTACTCTTTCTTACTATATGATAATAGAAACCTCACTTGAGATATATATGATTTATATAAGAGAATTCACTCATGTAAGCTTGACCTATTCTATATTCCCTTCCTATATCATACATGAAATATCCAAGTTTGAAATCATGATAATCTTGACTTAGTATATTCTCTTTCTCTTCATGTCATACATGAAAGAGAAAAGCTTGAAATCATGAAGTTGAAATAATATATCTTTGGATCATAGATCACATGATAAAAATATAGTTATGAGCCTCAATCATTCTGAGTCTATGATTCTACTATGAGGGTAAATCTCACACAATATGGTTAAACCCTAATATGTAATATGAAAATCAATTCCCCTAATCATGAAATCCTAGTATGATGTTGATCATAAACTACAATAAGGATGTTAAGTGTGAAAATGTTGTTAAGAAATGATATGAAATATTGATATCACCTTACATAGGTGTGTAGGGTGAAAGATGAAACCTTGAGTAATTCCTTATCAACATCAAAGGTATAAACAAACCCTTATTCTTTAAGGGTCTATTGAGATGCAAATCCTAAAATAAAATAATGTCATGTTATGAGTAAGTTACTCAATGAAATATGTTTCAACATATATATGGTGGAATGGGTAAACCCTAGATTCTCTAAATCCTAAGATGAGAACTTATGAACAAAAAAAAACTATGATAGTCTTCAAACCTACAAGCAGTGAGTGTATGAAGTTTGACCCCTCGATACCACCTTGAGTGTAAGATAAATTGAATTTCAAGGATGAAATTCAATATAAGGTGAGGTGAATGTGATGACCTTGATTTTAAGGTTTAGATACAATATAATATTCAAAGACCATGCATTCTTTATACACCATGGACCCTATATTGAGTAATCAATACTTGAGTATGGATTCTTACCACCTAAAAGTTGAGATTGTCTATACAACTAATAATTATGCTAAATGCTAGATTACTTAAGATGAATGTCTCTTGTTAACCAAATTTGGTATTTATGTGGTTAAACATGTTGTGGTGATATTCATGAATCTGAATGGTTGAAGAACAATTCTAAGGCTCTATCACGATCATACTGAATGAGTTGAAGTTGTTTGGTTAGAGTTATAGATCAAATGATGATTAAGTTTGATCATGGTATCACTATATATGATGTTATTTAAAGGAAATAATTTGATAGACCAAATAATGGATTTTTTAGTATCAAATTTGGTTAAAAAGTCAGATTATATGATGCGAGGTTGATGATTAATGGCATTCAATTTATCCATTTGAGAGACATTAATAAACATAATTTTGATTAAAGGAACATGCTTTTGAATGATTCAGAGATAAGATATCGTTATATTTTTGTGTCACATGAGAGCAGCCAACCAAATGTGGTGTAGGCTGGGCCAAATTCTATGGTTCAGGGAGACAACTTCCCTTGGACCTTATTTTATGCCTTGATCAGACAACCCTAAGGTCGTAACCTAGATCTGAGAAATAGGAAGCAGGTGCTGACATCAGAGACCTAGCATGAATTTGATTCATGAAGATATTTTCTAGGACTTTCAACTACTCCACTAGATCTCCAAGACTAGTATCTACCCAACAACCTCTCATCTATTGCCTAGAGATGAGAATTTGGGGAGATGCAAAACCCAACTATCCCTTTCTTTCTCCATCACTGCTGGAAACAACAAACCCTAGAGATAGATGGACTCATCAATGTGCCTCACTATTGGTTGGGTAAATCCCCTGACTTAACCTTTGTAATCACCCCTTCACAATCAGTATTAGAAGCAGATACATCCTATGCTTGAGGTTACATTGGTTGTTCAAAAGTCTTCCCCGTGGCTGAAAAACACTACCATGAAGGGGAGGTAAGGTGGAGTCGGGTTAGGATCATTAGACACCCACACCACCTGCAAAGATCTCTACCCGATTTGGGATGACTTTGCAAATCTTATTGAGGTCTCGAGAGCTCGAGTGGAACTCCCAGGTAGATCTCTTAGGACTGCAAGCAATGCGGGATGATCTCATGCTTGTCTGAGATGGCTTCATAATAATGCCAAGAATCGAGGATGGAGGGTTGAAGATATGAGAAGAATAAGATATGAGTTTACCACTTGGTGACCTTGCTTCCTCGACTCCATAAGGATCAATGAATATACAAGTGGATTTACCTTTTGGTGAGGAGGTTCCAACTTCCATGTATTTCTTCCTATTTGTGTCCTTGGAGACGACGAGCATTGGGTTCATAGAGATAATGAGGAGCAGTCTCCATCAACAAGCCATCATTGTCAAAATCCACTTTTGGTTATCCTAGTCCCTTTCCCATCCTAGAGGGAGACCTGACTTCCTGCACTTTCTTGCTACAATGGTGCCTCACCTGATTCCTCACCATCACAATGGTGCCAATGCAAGAAAGTTCATTTCCCCAAGAGCCTAGATCTTCATGTAGGCAGGCAAATGGCCAAGAGCCTGGTGAAGACCATGCCACTTGAGGTACCCATCTATCTTTAAGGTGGGTGATGAAAGATCACGAGACTCCTCATCATGAATCCAAGACACAACAGAGCTGAAAATTAGGACTAGACAACCATGAGAATAAAGGAGAAAACCAAGCTTTCTAGTGGCCCTGTCTAGGTTATTGGACCCTAAAATTAACAGATCATGGTTTAGATCTGACTTGTTTTGGAGGTAAATACTTATATATTTCTAGTAAGTAGATCTTATTTTAGAAAATAAACTATAAATAGCTCCCATGGATGATAAATACACCAAAAATATTCATGGACATTGAAAAATGTCTACTTCATTATTCGACCCTTGATGTGTGCATTTTATCTCATATTTTGGACCACTTTTGGTTGCATTTCCAAATAATTTTCACCCAGTAATCACTCTTAATCATGCTAAATTTTCCATCTTTATTGTTGTCTTTACTTGATCTATGGTTTGGTTTTTAGGTACAACAATTTGGCATCAAAATAGGGTGAAAATTCCATTATAACATCCATAAAGACATTCCCTAATCATCTAGACATTAAAAAAATCAATGTTACTGAAACTAATAAAGACACCCCATGTCTTATAAAAGATACCACGTGTATCAGTCCAAAAATTGAATGCAAAACTCCAAATTTGCAGCAACACACCATATTTTATTAAAGACACACCGTGTAACCTCCCAAAACTCGATCCAGACTTCAGTTATTGCATAAGACACGCCGTGTCTTATAAAAGACACATCGTGTGACCTGCAAATTTCACTCAAACACGAATTTAACTATCTCACACATATATATACGACCCCAAGCCTTCTTGGGACAATTATCACAGACTATTTTGGACCTTTTGGGATGGGAATCAAGCAAGGGATAACAAGGAGGAGTTGGAGGTGTTCCAAGGGAGAAAAGTTGGTTTCTCGGGAGGGAAACTTCTTCTTCTTCCTTCTTCTCCAACAATGCAGCAAGGATCTCCATCGTTCTCTTCTCTCCACTCAAAAGTGAAGCTTTTTGGAGAGTTTTTAGCAGCAATGACGGATTTGTGACTCCTTGACCAGAGTTCCAAGTCTATCTTCCTTCTTCCACAGACATCCAAGTTTATTTCCTTCTATTTTGATGTCTAGCAGTGCTTTCTACTATTTGTATATACTTTCTACAACCATGGATGAGTAGATCTCTTATTCTTGGGCATGGGAGAGTAACTCCCATTTCATAACATTGTTGAACATGAATTTCATATATAATGCTAGTTGTTTTACTATTCTAAGGTTCATCAATGTTTAATTCCTCTTACATGCTTTGTTGGCCACTTTGTATGTATGATTTTTGCTCTTTGTATAATCTGGGAAGATGTACATAGGAGTAAGGAGATGTACCTTATCTACACTACCTTGACCATGGGAGTGGCTGGGATGTGTTGGGGAATAAAGGTTTGTAGTCTAAATCTAAGTATATCCACGAGAGTGGTCTACAAAGTTAGGACTGTTCTACACTACCAGGAAGTGGGTGTAGGATACATGCCTCCCTTGTGTTATTTCTAGTGTTCTTGATCTTTGTTGTTCTTCATGTTATGATGTAGATGTGAAACCCTATCCTCAAGAATCCCTAATCCAAATTGATCCTTAATACAAGTGTTTTCTTTTTTAGTTCATTTCCTTTCAAATTTCTTAGTTAACATAACAAAACCTTTCTTGTTTAAAATATCTAGATTGTTGAAGTTCAATACTCTTTCACCTAACAAACCCTTTCTCCTTGGATAACCTTGATAATACTACACACACCCATATACTTGCAGGGTAGTGTTTGGGTTTACAAATATTAAAACTTGTGCACACAGCTAACAACCCTTAGATTAGTCTTTTGAAGAACTTTAAGTGAGTGTTTCTAATATACATGATAATGCTTCTTTTAGGATGTTTTAAATAGTATAAATGATATATGATCGAGATCATTTTTAAAAAACTAGAACTAGAAGCTTTATTCAATACATAATACATATATAGACTCTTATCTTAGTTAAATTTCCGCATATTAGGGTTCTTTGCATCAAAGCATGATCACATGTTATAAACATATTTTTAATTCTATAAAATAGACAAATCATAAAAAAACATGAAAATTAGATTAGACCCCTAGTATGACCTCCTTATCAGTAGAAAAATACCTATAACATGTTCTAGGTTAGTTGAACCTAGTTTTACTTAAAACCCTAACTTGGACCAAAAATATGAAGAATATAACAAGCCTTGTATTAATGATGGTTAATTGCTATTAGTGAGGCGATGACCAGAGATATGGATGATAAAGGATTAATAAGAATCTCTAAACTCAAGTACATGGGTTTATTTAGTTATATGACTATGGTTTTCTTGGTTGATTCATGATATCTATTAGAGAGTCTATTTACTTAAGTTGTTTGAGTCTATTTGTAATATGGACCTAGTTGTGTCTTGGCCTATTAGGGTTTGTCTAGTGTTTGTATGCTTCCCCCTTATCCTATTTATAGGAAAGGGTGGCTGCCTCCTATGAATAAGAAACACCTCTCCACATTGGGATACTTCCCCTATCATATCGTTTTACACATGGTATCAAAGTATGTTCTCCCATGCCACCCCAAACCTAACAGAGAGAGAGAGAGCACAAAGGAATCTTTCCTCCCCTTGTGGGCGACTACCACCGTTAGGTGTTGCTAGAGTGCCTGTAGGGATTTCCCATACTTGCCTCTCCTTGGAGTCATTTCCACGAGCCATCTCTATCTTCAACAACAAACCATCCACTTTTAAATTGCTTCTACTATATCTACATGGGCCGCCATGCCACTGCCATGATTTTCTACCGTTTGAGCTGCCTTATCTATTTCATTTCTAATCAGCACCACCATCATTTAATCTTTGTAGATCTACATCATAATCATCTACATCTCTATAGATCTACACCTCCTTTGTCATCTATGCATCTATCGAGATCTAGTCCCAAATCTAGGATAAATATCTCTTCTTTCTAGTGATTTTGGGGATATATATCCCCGATATTGGTATAGTGGAGTTCCAAAAAGCATTTCTCCATCATTTTTGCTATTGGATGGACTTGTTGTTGACGATTCGCCACTGCAACATGATGTGTTTCCTTAAAACACAACATGTCGGAGTGCATTTGTTTCAACAAATCTGCCGTCAAGATATGTCAAAATTTTGACATGGCGTGTTACTAATTTGCTGACATTTTTTGTTGTGGAACCTATACTATGTGTTAATATACAACACAATGTGTTTCTACCTTACTGCCTCAAGCTATGTCAACTGACACAGTGTGTCGCTCAATGACATGACGTGTTGCCTACTTTTTGTCGGTGCTGACTGCTACTATTGTGATATCAGACACGGTGTGTCTCTTCATTGACACAGAGTGTCCACTGCTTTCTGTTGCTACATCTTGGCATGATACATCATCTACTCATGGTGGAAGGTTCTATATATATGGCGTGGTTCTATCCCTTTCTAACCAACAACAATTATCTTCCCTTTTTCAGCAATTTCATATTCTTTTACACCCCTGTTCTTTCCAGCCCTGTTACCTTATTGCCTATCTCCTCAATACCGGTACTAACCCTCATAGACATATTGTTCCTGATGCTAATTAGGTCCTATTATTTATGACATAGTCCAATTTATTTTGCAGGGGGTCCGCCGCACACCCCCATATTTGTCAGCCTAAGGTAAGATAAATCTATTTTCAACTTGTAAAATGATCCATTTACTTTTCTATCCAGATCTACATAATCATGTCATATTACACCTTGACTTGAGTTGTAGATTACTCCCTCCACATACTTTCCTACATAGTACTTGCCTCTACCATTGTTTTTGACTTTCCACCTCAACCATGCTCTTGATTCTTTTTGTGGTTGGTGTAAGGGGGAGAATAGAGGATGATGAGTAGAGAGAAGAGATGAAACAGAGGAGAGATGAAGAAAGAATAAGAAACCTATAGCTCCACTGCTATATGGATCTCCATGCTACTTTTACTACTACTATGTGATGTGCTTTTACTGCTATATGGATCTTCATACTATTTTTTGGTGCTACAATGTGGCATTTCTTTGCTTCTATGTGGATCCTTTCACTACTATGCGGATCCTTCATGCTACTTTTGTTGCTGCTATGAGGATATTTCTGTTTCTATTATTATTTATTCATCATCATCTCACTTGATTACTTCTACTACTTCACTTGTGCTATCTATTGCTGATTTTCTATATGGTGACGTCGTTGCTAGTACTTGTGCTATGATTAGCACATTTACCTTGATGCTTTGTGAGTTTGCACTACTACTGTCTGTGTTCTATTTGCACATTGACTCTCTATAAGTGTGATAACCCTGGATTTTGGATGCCTAATATGATACTTGAGGACCATGAATGTTGTATAGGTCATTGACCTAAATTGAGGAATTGATTATTTGTTTATGGACTCTTTAACCCAAAAAGTATGACTAGAGAGGAAATTGAAGATTATAATACCTAGTTGAGTATGTGTGGCCAAAAAACCATTAATGATATAACATGTATGGATGGTTGAATAATGATCCATGATTTATACTATGATTGTGCTAAGCTTATCGAGTTTGTTTGGTTACAACGAGAGATCAAATGAAAATTACATATGACCATACTAGACCTAAGTAGGATGTCATCAAGAATTTATTTGATAGGAAAACTAGAAGAATTGGTGTCTTCAACTTGAAAGAAAGTTTCATTAGGTCATGATGAAAGTATGTTTCAAACTACAGTTCCAACTGGCCTTCAAGTAAAATGTTATTCAAATATAAGATTTTAAATGTTTTGATTAAAGAGTGCATGAGTACTATAGTCTATTAGATAATTTAGGTGTTACACATGGATTAACTCCATCATCCCCAAGCTCTACATGGCTAGGAGAAGTGGTTGCATTTAGGACTCCCAAGGAAGGAGTGATAGCGAGAACCTGGGAGGCTGGTTAGTTGTTAACTGAGTGTGTTTTATTCTACAGATCAACATGACCTCTCTAGGGGTGTTTCATGGGGGGATAAGGTGAAACCTCCCCTATTAGTTAATGCCTCTCCACTGGGTTTCCAGGAAAGTGGCTGAAGAGGAAAGGGTGGAGGAGGAGAACCAATGAGGCAACAAAGTGAATGTAGCATGTCTAGAGCAACTCCATATTTCCAGAGCTATGGTAGAGAGCGATTTAGGAAGATCCAATCGCAAGGGAGGGTACAAAAATCACCTTTCTTCCCTTCTTATTCTTCTTAGAGATTGTAGGCTAATGAGTCTCACTGGGCATATCTTGGTTCCCTCTGAAGCCGTAAAGAGATCCCAAACACTGGTCGTAGAAAGCACCCATAGGTCTATCACTCTTCATCGACAGAGATGAAGAAAGACCCCAACCACTCCTTTGTCGCTTCTCACAAGACTGCTCTTGGAGTAGGAGAACTTGTAGGCAACACTATTTCAATGAAGATAAAGTAGAGGCATCAGTCTGGAGTCAACCACGGTGAAGCAAGTGGTCACCCTGGCGAAGGAAAGAGACTGCATCACCCCAATCCCATCGCATACCAGATAATGGGTTACCCTGAAAGCAGTCGCCAATCTTCACTTGTACACCATGAAGCTTTGCGCTATGAGGATCTGAGCTTGTGTTGCTATTTCTAACTGGGGTGTGAGCTCACAGTGATAACCTGTAGGAATAGACACACGTAGGCAGCAGACCTTGGGGACGATGGAAGAATCACACATGAGAGAGGGGTAGGGCCAGATTGGAGTCTAGTAAAAGCCAACCAAGGGTGAACCGAACAACTTTAAAAAATTCAACCAATACAGTCCAACCAGCTTGAGGAGTTGAGTGCCTCGTTGGGTCAACCTGGCATGATCAAGAGATGAACAGAAGGATCCAAGGGATCCTATTAATCCCATCTAGGTAAACACAATTTAATTCTTATCTATGTACTAGATCTTACAAATGTAATTAAAAATAGCTCTCTTGGCACATTAATACCCAAAAAATACCAATGGACTCAAAAATATGTCTACTTCTTAATGAAATACCTAAATAAGACCTTTGAAGAAATATTATTGATGATTTTCAATTTACAAGGTGATGTTTCTTTTAGGATATATTAATTATAATAAATGATATATGGTTGATATAAAATCTCAAATTTATGTCATACAACAAAGTCATTCTAAGCCATATCTGGACCCTAATATGAACTATATTTCTTACTATTAGATATTATCTCATTAAAGTCTAATTAGATGCTTTGAAGATCTCATATTACTTCTAGAAAATAGACCAATCATAAAACAAAATATGAAAATTGGATCAAACCCCTAGTTTGACCCGTTGATTAGTAGAAAAATATTAGATACAATTTTAATACCAATTTAAACCTAGGATTGGCCAAACCCTAATCTAGACCTAAAATATCAATAATAATGTTAAACCAAATTTTAATGATGGTTAATTGCTATTAATCAGGTGATGACCAGATTATCTAGATGACTATGGATGTATAAAGAATTTTTGAACTCAAGTATGTGGGTTTTTATTTAAGTATATGACTATGGTTTTCTTGGTTGAATCATGATATTTATGTATGCTCTTTTATTTGAAAATATCAGTCTAGTAACTATAAGTACTCAGTGATTTATCACTTGAAACATAAAATAAGAGTAGATGTTTTGTAGTTATTTAAGGTGCTCATTATCCACCTTATGAGGGAATGAATTAATGTTGACTAGTACACCTCCCTAGAGCACATAGTGTACGGTGAGTTTCCCAGAGTACTTGGTACACAAGATAGGGCCCAACATATATGTTTGGTACTAGTCCACCTTGATAATACAACTCATCTAGAAAAATGACTAAAATTGGCATATTTTGCTTAAAGAACTTGTTTCTATGATCTTCCTTCTTTCTTTGTGCAAATCTTTTCAAATTATGAAAACCATAAATATATGTATCTTTCTACCCATGTACACAACACCTTGTGTGTTGATTCATTGTCTCACGTATGTTTTAGGTTCAGTGCTAGCCTGGGAGAAAAGATGGGAGTGAGTAGTTGTACATGTTTACCTATTATGTTAAGATCCTTTTAAAATACATGTTCATAGATTTGTAGAATATTCATTCAATATGTAATGTTAATTCATGTTGTAATAACTCATTTTATAATATACACATGTTGTTGAGAATAGAATGGTGTATGCATTATGGTTATTTGTTGATGTATGCGTATTATGCTTCCACATCACTCTTTGATATAATTCCCAGTGTTTTTGGATTTGTCCACTTGGGCCTTCTAAGTATCGAGACAGAAGAATCTGGGGAGGTTATAGTTGGTATCAAATCATGAACATTAGCTACATCTGACTATTGATTACTATGAAACATAACACTAAATTTCACCATTTACTTTAAATCCTAGAAACTTAGTAAGTTGTTCAATAGGAATAAGATTTGACTTAGCCTCTAGGTTAGACCCTAGATGTTCGAGAACTAGGTTTAGACAAGTGTTTGAAGCCTTTTCCATATCGAGCTCATATGTATTGAGTAGCTACACTAGTCTACACGTTGTTCTCACCATTTCACTAGGTGACATGGCACTGAACTCTCTACTGTGTGTCGGATACTTGTTTTGCTATTTGGTTTTATTTTCCAATTAGTTCAAGCTCGACAGTTTTCTCTGACGTCTGCCTTCTCCGAGAGAAACTATATAATATTTTATCATATATATGCAAATATGAATTTGTGTCCCTTGTACAGGAGAGTAGGAGGTGTTCATGCAACCTAAGTGAAAGGGAGTAACATCAATCTAGAAGAGAGAGTAGATCTAGATTAGATATCTAGAGCCTTATTAGATATGTGACAATTAGAATAGATGATTGATTTATATATGAAATAAGCATGTGTTATGATATTTAAGTTTGATATCTGATGGTATAAGTTTCCTTATAAAGATTTACTTTGTATATGAGCTGAATCCAAATTTGAAGATTCTAAGCTCTGTCGTGAAGATGAAAGTATATTCCCTTTTCTTACTTAAGATGAGCTAAGTTAAGATAAGGTTGAATATACATGCGCCTCAAGATCTTTTCCAAAGGAGAACTCCAATGATAGGAAAAGAAACATGGTGAACTCTATAGAAAGTGAGACCGACAAGGAGAGGGTCAAAGGACCTACCCTAAAATATATGAAAAATATGAGATATATGTGAAATGATGTCATAAGCTGGATTACTCCTGAGTAGATGAGTTGAGTCTTTTTACATGATTCTATCCTATATTTGAGAGTTGGGTAAAAAATGATGGGTAGGCGAGTCATAATGAGAAAGTCAATCCTTTTGAGAGTTAGGTCCTTGCTTGAGTGACACATGTGATCATTACCTACAAGTGAGGTGATGTATGAAACTATGGTTTTGACAGTAAAATGCCTTGTGTATAATATACTAATACATGTTGTTCCTTACTTATCTCTTTCTTGATATATGATGTTGGAAACATCACTTGAACTATATTGATGATTATGCATGAAACTTACTCAGATAAGATTGACCTAGTATATTAACCTTCCTTCTACAACATATGTGGTCTATATAAGTCTAAAAACATGACCTTAACTTAGTATATTCTCTTTCTTTTCATATCATACATGAAAGATACATATTTGATTTTGAAAGAAAGATATATTTGGATTATAGAATACATGATCAAAAGATGTATTTCTTAACCTCAAATCTTCAGAATCTAAGATTCTAGTTTGACGACTACTCTCATAATTGGATAAAGTCTTAATGTTGAAGTATGTATAAGAAACCTTCTCTAATGATGAAATCCTAATACAATGTTGATCTCAAACCAAAATAAGGATGTTAAGCATGAAAATTTCATTAGTAAATGATGTGAAGTTTTTAGCACCTTACATAGGTGAGTAGGGTCAATGATGAAGCCTTAAATAATACCTTCTCATCTTCATATGTATGAATAAAACCTAATTTCTTAAAGAGACATGCCATGTAAATCGTAAGTTAAAAGAATGTCATGTTATGACTAAGTTACTCAATGATTATTCAACCTATATAATGCAGGGTGGGTACAACCTTGACACTCTAATATCCTAAGATGACAACTTAGGGAAAATTCAAAATAAGATTGCTCTGGCACCTAGAAGTCATGGCCTAGATGCATCATGAACTTCTTGATATCACCCTAAGTATTTCCATGAGTTGAATTTCAAGGACAAAATTCCATACTGGGGTGAATGTGATAACCTTGAATTTTAGGATTTAGATACCCAATATGATACTTAAGGACCATGAATGTTGTATAAGTCATTGACCAAAATCGAGGAATTGAATATTTGATTATGGACTCTTTCACAAAAAAGTATGACTAGAGAGGCAATTGAAGATTATAGTACGTAATTGAGTATATGTGGCTAAACATCCATTAATGATATAACATGTATGGATGGTTGAATATTATCCATGATTGGTACTATGATTGTGCTAAGCTTATCGAGATTGTTTGGTCACAATGAGTGATCAAATGAAAATTACATATGACCATACTAGACCTAAGTAGGATGTTGTCAAGAATTTATTTGATAGGAAAACTAAAAGAATCAGTGCCTTCAACTTGAAATAAAGTTTCATTAGGTCATGATGAAAGTATGTTTCAAACTACAGTTCCAATTGACCTTTCAGTAAAATCTTATTCAAATATAAGATTTTATATGATTTTATTAAAGATTGCATGAGGACTATAGTCCATTAGATAATATAGGTGTCACACAGGGCTTGGACCCATCATCCCTAAGATCTGAATGGCCAGGAGAAGTGGTTGCATTTAGGACTCCCAAGGAAGGAGTGGTTGTGAGAATTTGGCATTCTGTTTAGTTGTTAACTGAATGTGTCGTATTCTATAGATCAACATGACCTCTTTGGGGCCGTTCTGTACAGGGACAAGGTGAAACCTCCCCTATTCATTGACACCTCTCCACTGGGTTTCTAAGAAAGTGGCTGAAGAGGAAAGGGTAGAGGAGGAGAACCAAGGAGGCAACCAAGTGAATGGAGCAAGTCCAGAGCAACTCCACATTGCCGAAGTTGTGGGTAGAGAGAGATTGAAGAAGATCTAGTCACAAGGGAGAGTATGAAGATCAACTTCCTCCCCCTCTTATTCTTATTAGTAGTGGTGGGCAATGAGTCTCGCTGGGCATATATTACCCCCTGAAGCCATAGAGAGCTTCCAAACCCTGACCATAGAGAGAACCCATAGGTCTATCACTCTTCCTTGGTAGAGATGAAGACAAACCCTGACCACTCCTTCACCGCTCCTCGTGAGGCTGCTCCTGGAGTAGGAACACTTGTGGGAAACACCGTTTCAATGAAAATAAAGAAGAAGAATTAGTTTGGAGTCGATCATGGTGGGGGTAGAGGTCACCCTAGTGAAGGAAGGAGACTGCATCACACCAATCCCGTCACATGCCAGACAACAACTTACCCTGAAAGCATCCTCCAATATTCACTCGTCCACCATGAAGCTTTGTGCTATGAAGATCTGAGTTTGTACTATTGTTTCTTGATGGTGTGTGAGCTCACGATGATGACCTGTAGGAACAGACGCACACAGGTGTCAGACCTAGGGATGACAGAAGTGTTGTGTGTGAGAGAGAGGGAGGGCTGAACTGGAGTCTAGCCAAAGCAAACCAAAGGTGAACCAGACAACTTCCAGAAAATTGGCCAGACCAGTCCAGGTAGCTTGAGGAGTTGTGCACCTCCTTGGGTCAACCTGACATGATCGAGAGACAAAACAGAAGGATCCAAGGGCCCAACTAGGTAAACACAATTTAATTCTTATCTATGTACTAGATCTTTCAAATGTAATTAAAAATAGTTCTCTTAGCATATTAATACCCAAAAATACCTTTGGACTAAAAAATATGTGTATTTCTTAATGAAATCCCTAAATAATACCTTTGAAGAAATATTATTGATGATTTTCAATTTACAAGGTGATGTTTCTTTTAGGATATATTAATTATAATAAATAATATACGGTCGATTTAAAATCTCAAATTTATGTCATACCCCAAAGTCATTCTAAGACATATGTGGACCCTAATCTAAACTATATTGCTTACTATTAGCTATTATCTCATTAAAGTCTAATTAGATGCTTTGAAGATCTTATATTAATTCTAGAAAATGGACCAATCATAAAAAAATATGAAAATCGGATCAGACCCCTAGTTTGACCTATTGATTAGTAGAAAAATATTAGATACAATGTTAAGATCAATTTAAACCTAGGACTACACAAACCCTAATTTGGACCTAAAATATCAAGAATAATGTTGAACCAAGTTTTGATGATGGTTAATTGCTATTAATCAGGTGATGATGAGATTACCTAGATGACTATGAATGTATAAAGAATCTCTGAACTCAGGTAGTGGGTTTTTATTTATGTATATGACTATGGTTTTCTTGGTTCAATCATGATATCTTTGTATGCAATTTTATTTTCAAATATATGATGCAACATTACTATAAGAACTTGGTGATTTATCACTTGAAACATAAAATAATAGTAGATGTTTTGTGGGTATTTAAGATGCTCATTATCACCCTTACGAGGGAATGAATTAATATTGACTATAACACCTCCCTAGAGCACATAGTGTACGTGGAGTTTCCTAGTGTACTTGTACACTGGATAGGGCCCAACATATATGTTTGAAACTAGTCCACCTTGATAATGCAACTCATATAGAAAAATGACAAAAATAGCATATTTATCTTATTAAAGAACTAGTTTCTATGATCTTCCTTCTTTCTTTTTACAAATCTATTTTTATAATGAAAACCATAAATATATGTATCTTTCTACCCATGTACACAACACCTTGTGTGTTGATTCATTATTTCATGTATATTTTAGGTTTAGAGATAGCATGCGAGAAAAGATGGGAGTGAACACTTATACATGTTTACCTATTGTGTTAAGATTATTTTAGCATACATGTTCAAAGGCTTGTAGAATAATCATTCTATATGTAATTTATTTCATATTGTAATAACTCATTTTGTAATATACACATGTTCAAAGTTTAGAATGTTATGGGGTATGTATTATGGTTATTTGTTCATGTATGCATATTATGCTTCCGCATCGCTCTTTGATACAATTCCTAACATTTTTGAATTTGTCCTCTTGGGCCTTCTATGTCTCAAGATGAAAGAATTTGTGGACGTTACAGTTGATATCAGAGCATGAACATTATCTACACATGACTAGTGCTCACCATAAAACATAACACTTAATTTCACCATTCACTTTAAATCCTAGAACCTTAGTAAGTTGTCCTATAGGAATAAGGTTTGACTTAGCCTCTATGTTAGAACCTAGGTGTTTGAGAACTAGGTTTAGACAAGTTTGTGGAACCCTTTCCATATCGAGCTCATATGTATTGGGTAGCTACATTAGTCTACACCTTGTTCTCACCATCTCACTAGGTGACATGGCACTGGACTATCTACTGTGTGTGGGACACTTGTTTTTCTGATTTGGTTTTGTTTTCCAATCAACTTGAGCCTCGGTAGTTTTCTCTGACGTCTACCTTCTCAGAGAAAAACTATATAACATTTTATTATATATATGTAAATATGAATATGTGTCCCTTGCACATGAGAGTAGGAGGTGTTCATGCAACATAAGTGAAAGAGAGTGACAACAGTCTAGAAGAGAGAGTAGATCTACATTAGATGTCTAGAGCCTTATTGGATATGTGACCGTTCGAGTAGATGATTGATTTATATATGAAATAAGCATGTGTAATTATATTGAGTTTGATCTCTGATGGTATAAGTCTCCTTATAAAGATTTAAGTTGCATATAAGCTAAATCCAAATTTGAAGATTCTAAGCTATATCTTGATGATGAAAGTACATTTCCTTTTCTTACTTAAGATGAGCTAAGTTAAGATAAGGTTGAATATGGAGCCCGAAGCTCTTTTACAAAGGAGGACCTTAAGTTATTTATAGGAAAGGGTGGCTGCCTCCTATCAATAAGAAAATAATGTACACTTTAGGGGATTTCCCCCATCATATTGTTTTCCACAATATCTATGTATGATCTTTTATTTGCAAATATTAGATGTAGTATTACTATAAGCACTCAATTATTTGTTACTTGAAACATAAATTATGAGTGGATGCTTTATAGGTATTTAAGGTTTTAATTATCCCCTTTACTAGTACACCTCCCTAGAGCATACGATTTTTGAGGAGTTCCCCATAGTACTTGGGTAGATGGGGTAGGGCCCAACATATATGTTTTGATACTACTCCACACTAATAATACAAATCATCTAGAAAAATGAATAAAATTGGCATATTCCTCTTAATAAAAAGTTTTTTCTATGATCTTCTTTCTTTCTGCAAATCTTTTTGAGTTATGAAAACCATGAATATATGTATCATTTTCCCCATGTACACAACACCTTGTGTGTTGATCCATTATTTTACGTATGTTTTAGGTTCAACTAGCATGGGAGAAAAGATGGGATGTGAGCATTTGAATAAGTTGTACCTATCGTGTAAGATCCTACACAGCATACATGTTCATAAACTTGTATAATCTACACTCAATATGTAATTGTAATTCATGTTACAATAGTTCATTTTGGTAATAATATACAAGTTGAATGTTGAGATTGTTCATGGTGTATGCTTTTATAGTTGAATGTTCATGTATGCACAAATTTCTTCCACAACACACTCTGATATGATTGTCTAACATTTTTCAAATTTTGTCCCTTTCGACCCACGGGGTTTTAGGAAGGCAGAATTTGGGGATGTAACAGTTAATATCAGAAAATGAACAATAGATACACTTCAAAATTTCTCACCATGAAACATAAAAACTAATTTGAACCTTTCACCTAAAATCTATAAACGTAGTCAATTATTTTATAGGAACTAGTCTTGACCTAGACCCCATGTTAGAAATTAGATGTTCGAGAACTAGGTTTAGACAAGTCTGTGAAACTCTTTCCATATAGAACTCAGATGTATTGCGTAGCTACACTAGTCTACACCTTGTTCCAGCATTTCACTTGGTGGCATGGCACTAGAATATCTACTGTGTGTGGGACACTAGATTTTATTGATTTGTCTTTGTTTCCAATCGGCTTGTGTCTCGACAGTTTTCTTTGACATCTACTTTATAAGAGAAAACCATATACTATTTTATTATATATGTAAGTAAATATGAAAATGTGTCCCTACACATAGTAGAGGAGGAGGTAATCATGCAATCTAAGTGAAAGGGAGTGACATCAGTCTAGAATAGTGAGTAAATCCAGATTAGATGTCTAGAGCCTTATCAAATATTAATATTTAAATTACATGATAGGTTGATAGATGATCTAAGCAAGGATGATCTTATATACTGATGATGTAAGTTGCTTTATCTACATCTAAGTTGTATAGGAGGTTTGATCCCAATTTTGAGATTACAAGCTAAGTCTTGATGATGAAAGTATGTAGGCTTATCTTACATCAAGTAATCTAAAAGAAGGTTAAATATGCATGACCCTCAATCTCTTTACAAAGTAGGACCTCTAGCATTAGGACGAAATATGTGGTGAAATCTAGAGAGAGTGAGACCCACAAGGAGAAGGGAAGAGAACCTAACCTCTAATATATGAGAAATATGAGATATATACAAAATGATGTGACCTAAGATAGATTACTCCTGAGCGCACGAGTTGAGTACCTTGTGCATGATTCCTAAATATGATCTAAATCTTTGATGTGAGAGTTGGGTGAAAAAAAATGTGGCAGAAAACTCATTTTGAGAAAGTCAATCCTTTGGTTGAGTTAGGTCATGGCTTGAGTGACTTGAGTTGGTGAATCTCATCATTAGCTACAAGTGAGGTCATATATGAAACTCTAGTTCTTGGGAGTAAAATGCATTGTACATACGATACTCACACAAGTTCTGAACTCATCACCATTTCTGAGATATTTGTAGCACCATTCACTCAGATCTGTGGGGGTGTAGAAGTCTTGTACATTCATATTCACCAGTAGCTTGTCCCAGATTTTCTTTTCATGGATGTAGTCCCTTAAGGTTTGTAGAGTAGTCTTCAACTCCGAATTGCACCTTGGACAAAGATCACATAAGGTGATCTTGTGTCACACTCTTCTCAGATTGGTTAGGAGGGCTCCATGTAAGGTTAGCCAGAAAAAGATCTTGATCCGTTTAGATGTTCGTAGCCTCTAGATTACCTTCCAGTATCCTTTGCCTTCTCATAGTATACTGTAAGCAGACTTTGATGAGTATTGCCCGTTGTTGGTATGAGTCCATACTCTAATATCTTCACCATCAGATTCTATTGGAATGTGCATGGTTTTGATTTGTTTAACAATATCACCCAATAACCATTCTTGCAGGAATTTTGAGTCCCACTCCCCATTTAGGTCACAAGAGAGCTGACTTTTACATCTAAAATGTCGCTGGGGATGGATTTCAGTGCCTTATCATTCAAGATCGGCCAATATTGAAAGATACTCACACATGTTGTTCCTTATTCTTCTTCTATTTCTTAATATATGATAATAGAAACCTTGCTTGAGCTATATAGATGATTTATTTATGAGAATTCACTCATGTAAGCTCGACCAATTCTATATTACCTTCCTATATCATACATGCAATATCCAAGTTTGAAATCATGATAATCCCAATTTAGTGTATTCTCTTTCCCTTCATATCATATGAGAGAAAATCTTGAAATTATGAAGTTGAAACAAGACATCTTTGGATCATAGATTACATGATCAAAAATATAGTTATTAGCCTCAATAATTCTGAGTCTATGCTTCTAGTATGAGGGTAACTCTCACATAATAGGGTGAAAACCTAATATGTAACATGAAAATCAATTCCCCTAATCACGAAACCTAGTATGATGTTGACCATAAACTACAATAATGATGTTATGTGTGAAAATGTTGTCAATAAATGATGTGAAATATTGGTATCACATTACATAGATGAGTAGGGTGAAAGATGAAACCTTGAGTAATTCCTTCTCAACATCAAAGGTAAAAACAAACCCTTATTCTTTAAGGGTCTAGGGATATGTAAATCCTTAAATAAACTAATGTTTTGTTATGAATAAGTTACTAAATGAAATATTTTCCAAATATATATGGTGGGGTGGGTGCACCCTAGATGCTCTAAATCCTAACATGAGAACTTATGTACATAAAAAACTATGATAGTCTTAGAACCTAGAAGTAGTGATTGTATGAAGTTTGACCCCTCGATACCACCTTGAGTGTAAGATAAATTGAATTTTGAGGATGAGATTCCATATAAGGTGGGGTGAATATGATGACCTTGATTTTAGGGATACAACTAATAATTTTTCCAATTTCTAGATTACTTAAGATGAATGTCACTTGTTAACCGAATTTGGTATTTATGTGGTTAAACATGTTGTGGTGATATACACAAATCTGAATGGTTGAAGAACTATTTTAAGGCTCTATCATGATCATACTAAGTGAGTAAAAATTGTTTGGTTATTATTATTGGTCAAATGATGATTAACTTTGATCATGCTATCCCTAAATATGATGTTATTTGAAGGAAATAATTTTATAGACCAAATAATGGATTTAGTATCAAATATGGCTAAAAGTCAGATTACATGCTGTGAGGTTGATGATTAATGACCTTTGATATAGTCATTTGAGAGACATTAATAAATAGAATTTTTATTAAAGGAACATGGTTTTAAATGATTCAGAGCTAAGATTTAGTTATATTTTTGTGTCATACAATAGCAACTAGCCAAATACGATGTAGGATGGGCTAGTTTCGATGGATAAGGGAGGCAGCTTCCCTTGGAACTTGTTTTCTACCTTGATCGGATGGCCCTGAGGTCGTCACCTAGCTCTAAGAAATAAGGAGTAAGTTCTAACTAGAGACTTGGCATGCATTTGATTCATGGAGATATTTTCTAGGACTTTGAACTGCTCTACTAGATCCACAAGACCCTGTACTACCCAACAACCTCTCATCTGTTGCCTAGAGTTAAGAATCTGACGAGATCCAGAACCCAACCGTCCCTTTCTTTCTCCATCGCTGCTGGAAACAACAAACCCTATAGATAGATGGACTCATCCGGGTGCCCCATTATTTTCTAGGTAAATCCCCTGGCTTAACCTTTGTCATCACCCCTTCTCAATCAGTGTCAGAAGAGGATACGTCCTGTACTTGAGGCTGCATTAGTTATTCATACGTCTTCCCCATGGATGACAAACACTACCATGATGGGGAGGCAAGGCAGAGTTGGGTTAGGAGCATTAGACACCCACACCACCTGTAAAGACCTCTCCTTGATTCTTGACGACTCTACCGATCTTCTTGAGGTCTTGGGAGCTCGAGTAGAACTCCCAGGAAGATCTATATAGGATTCTAGGCCATGTGAGATGATGTCGTTGCTTACCGAGGACGTCTTAGTAACAATGCTGAGAAATAATGATGGAGGGTTGAAGATAGGAGAAGAAGAAGAGAGGAGTTCATGACTTGGTGACCTTGATTCCTCGACTCCTCAAAGATCAACAAAGATAGATGTGGCTTTACCTTTGGGAGGGGAGGTTCCAACCTCCATGTATATCTTCCTATTTTTGTCCTCGATGACGGCAGGCATGAGGTTCAAAAAGGCAACGAGGAGCTGTTTCCATTGGTGAGCCATCATTGTCAGAAGTCACGGTGGTTATCCTAGTCCCTTTCCCATCCTAGAGGGAGACTTGACTTCTTGTACTTTATTGGTGCAATGGTGCCTCACCTGATTCCTCACCATCACAATGGTGTGGATGCAAGCTAGTTCATTTCCCTAAGCACCTAGATCTTCATGTAGGTAGGAAGATGGCAAAGAGACTGGTGAAGACTACACTGAACGTTGAGGTACCCATCTGTCTCTAAGGTGGGTGCTAAAAGATCCCAAGAATCCTCGCCCTGAACCCATGCCACAACAACGTTGGAAATTAGGATGAGACAACCACAAGAATGATGGAGAAGACCCAATTTGTGAGTGGCACGATCTGGGTTATAGGTACCTAAAATTAGCAGATCCTAGTTTAGGTCCAACTTGTTTTGGAGGTAGATATTTATATATTTCCAATAAATATATCTAATGTTAGAAAATCAACTATAAATAGCTCCCATGGCCAATAAATACCCCAAAAATATCCACAGACCCTGAAAAAATGTATGCTTCATTTTTGGACCCTTAGAGTCTTTTAAAGAACTTTAAGTGATCGTTATAGATGATAATGCTTCTTTTATGATGTTTTAAATAATATAAATGATATATGATTGACATCATTTTTCAAAAACTTGAACTAGTAACTTAGTCAATACATAATACATTTATGGACTCTTATCTTAGTTAAATTGCCCCATATTAGGTCTGCTTGCATTAAAGCATAATCACATGTTATAAACCTCATTTTAATTCTAGAAAATAAACAAGTCATCAGTAAAAACATGAAAATTGGATCAAATCCCTAGTATGACCTCCTTATCAGTAGAAAAATACCGTTATCATGTTATAGGTTACTTGAAACTAAATTTGGCCAAAACCCTAACTTGGACAAAAAATATCAAGAATATAATGAACCATGTATTAATGGTAGTTAATTTCTATTAATCAGGTGATGACCAAAGATATAGTTGATCAAGGATTAATAAGAACATCTAAACTCAGGTACATGGGTTTATTTAATTATATGACTATGGTTTTCTTGGTTGATTCATGATATCTATGTATGTTCTTTTATTTGTGAATATTGAATGTAGTATTATTATAAGTACTCGATGATTTGTCACTTGAAAAATAAATTAGGAATGGATGGTTTATAGTTATTTAAGGTGTTCATTATCTCCCTTATGAGGGAATCAACTAATGTTGTCTAGTAAACCTAGATCACATAGTGTATGGGGAGTTCCCCAAAGTACTTGGGTACAGATGTTAGGGCCCAACATATATATTTTGTTACTATCCCACATTGATAATACAATCATCTAAAAAATGTATAAAATCGACATGTTTCTCTTAATAAATAAGTGTTTTATACGATCTTCTTTCTTTCTTTCTTTCTACAAATATTTTCAAGTTATGAAAACTATAAATATACGTATCTTTTTGCCCATGTACACAACACCTTGTGTGTTGATCCATTGTTTCACGTATATTTTAGGTTCAGAGCTAGCACGTGAGAAAAGATGGGAAGTGAAAATTTGTACAAGTTGTACCTATTAAGTAAGATCCTAGATAGCATACATGTTCTTAAACTTGTAAAATCTACTTTCTATATGTAATTGTAATTCATGTTGTAATAGTTTATTTTGGTAATAATATAAAAGTTGAATCTTGAGATTGTTCATGGTGTATGCTTTTATAGTTGAATGTTCATGTGTGCGCATATTGCTTCCACAACGCACTCTGATATGATTGTCAAATGTTTTTGGATTTAGTCCTCTCAGACCCACGGGGTTTCGGGAAGGTAGAATGTGGGGACATTACACTCTCCCTCATATCTGCAAATAATCACCAAATGGATATGCCTTCACCTTCCTTATGTTTGATCAAACTGATAGATCCTAAATTCAAAGAGGATTTGTGGTCTAGTGACTCCATACGAGACCATGATTCCATGTTCCAGCCACTTAATCTGTATTTTGGGTCCCTACTATCACACACCTTCAACTATGAAACCAAATATCTAATAACGATCAAGGACCACAGAGGAATGCACATCAGTCACTTGTCTTCCCTCAAGTTCCCGGAACCCCCCATCTACAAACTCCAACTTTCTCCACCCATTGATAGTTTTGTGACGATATACAATAATGCTCCCACTAACCTACTTGTAAACTTAAGGTTCATCTTCATTTTGGATAAAGTCAAACTATTTGACTATCTCATCAAAGTGAAGATTACAACTCTGAGATGTTTGCTTTAATCCATAGATTAACCGTTGTAGCTTATAGACTTTCTTGGCTACACTTAGAGAGATAAAACCTTTTGTTTGTGTCATGTACACATCCTATAGAATACTTATGTTAAGGAAATAAATTTTAGCACGCCTTTGCCAAATCTCATAGTTATGATAAGCTACAATTGAAAGCATGATCTTGATGGATTTAACCATGACAACTAGTCAAAAAGCTTAATTGTGGTTAACACCTTGAAATTGTTTGAAATGCTTTTACAGCCAATCTACCTTTGTAGGTTTGTACATTACCATCCATGTCACTCTTCTTCTCGAGGACCCATTTGCACCCTATGGGTTTAACCCCTTGATATGGATCCACCAAGGTCCAAACCTTGTTGGTATACATGGAGCCCATCTCAAATATCATGGCCTCAAGACATTTCTCATAATCTGGTCCCTCAATAGCCTCAATGTAGGTAGTTGGATCATCATCCTCAATAACCAACACATTGGATTCTTGAGTTATAAGAAATACATATCTCTCTGGCTGAAAACGTGCCCTACTAGACCTTTGAGGTTTTTGTGTTTTGATAGGGATTTGAGGTTCCATAGTTGTTTTTGGTTCCTCTTGTTCCTTATCTACCTCCACACATTCAATGTTATCTTGTTGATCTTGAACTTATTCAAGTTATTTTTTCTTCACATTGTGTCCTCTCAAAATAAATCCATTTTCTCAGAATACAACAGTTCTGACAACAAAGACATTATGTCAGATGGAATGTAGAAGTAGTAACCCTTAGTTTCCCTAGGACACCCAACGATATTAATCTGATGGGTTAAAGATTTTCATATAACTACTTCTTGACATAAATGTACTTGGTTAAGTGTAAACACGACTGTTTCAAGAGCATGCCCCCAAAAGGAAACTAGAAGATCAACTAAACTCTTCATTGATTGTACCATGTGCAACAAGGTGTGATATTTTCTTTCTGCTACATCATTCTGTTGTGGTGTTTTAGGTTGATCCCATTGTGATGCAATACTAGAATCCCTTATAAGGATCTTAAATACTTGGCTACAATATTCAACACCTCGATGTGATCGAAGTGCTTTAATTCTTTTGCCAAGTTGATTTTTTACTTCATTCATGAATTCCTTGAGCTTTTTAAAGAATTCTGATTTGTGTTTCATAAGATACACATATCCAAATATGTTGAATTCATCTGTAAATGTGATGAAGTATTGATATACACCTCTAGCACTTGTGCTAAAAGGTCCTCATACATCAGTTTGTATGTGTCCTAATAAGTCACTTGATCTCTCTCTATTTTTGATGAAAGGTTCTTTTGTCATATTGCCCAATCAAGAAGTTTCACATGTCTCTATTGATTCAAAATCAAAAGAGTTCATATAACTAACTATACAGTCTAGAAATGTGCTTCTCATTTAAGGACAATGCCATAGATAAGTTTCTTTTTGAGTAATTGAGTTTTAACTTCTTGTTAATAGTGTTATATTCATGTGTATGAAGATATAATAAATAAAGATCATAACACATAGAGGCACTACCATAAAAGAACTCATCTTTATAAATGGAAAGATGACCATTCTTTATTAGAAACTCAAAAGCATTTTGTTTAAACGAGATACAAAAATAATGTTTCTATTTATGGCAAGCACATAATAGTAGTTCTCTAATTCTATTACAAGCACACTGGGTAGAGGTAAACACCATGTCCCTACAACATTGGCAACAACTCTTGCTCCATTTGCAATGCATAGTTACACCTCCCATTTATTCAAGGGTATACTATTTTTCAAATCCAACATATTTGAGCATATATGAGATCCACATACAATATCCAATACCCAAGATGACTAAAGTAGATAAGTTAATTTTAACAAAGTATATACCTGAAGTGAAGGTATATATCCCCTACTTCTTGTTCTTCAATTCCTCAAGGTTGCGAGGGCAATTTCTTTTCTAATGTTCAGCTTGGTGCAAATGGTAACAATTACCTCCCCTATCTACTCATCCTTTTGCATTACATGTAGAATACTTTTGCCTAGATTTAGAACCTTTCTTAGCTTTGTGTTTGCCCTTTAGTTTCCCTTTTCTAATCATTATCATGGAAATGGGCTTGTCTTCATTTCCACTCACTAATTTTCACAATGCCAATTAGCTTAGTCAATGGCTCATTAAAATTGTTCATGTTGCGATTCATGATAATTTTCTTGCATGAATCTGGAAATGATTGCATTTACATATGTGGCTAACTCTTGACCCAAAGAAAATCCCAATCATGTAAGACTTTCCACATACCCAACTAACTTGAGTACATGGGGTCCAACTGGACCACCTTCAGCCATTTGCACTTATATAAGACCTTAGAGACATCATACCTCTCTTTCCTTACTTTTTCTTGATGCAAGTTCCTAAGATGTGTTATAATCTCAATAATCTCCATATTCTCATGTTTTTATTGAAGCTCATGATTCAATGAGTAAACCATGAAGAATTTGATGTCTATAGTGTCATCATTATGGTTCTTATGAGCTTCCCTTTCCTCTCTAGGTGCATCCTAATTTGGTTCTTTAGGTATTGGTATGCCAAGTAGATAGAGCTTATTTACATATGTGAGAGCAATTCTCAATGTCCTTAACTAGTTCTAGAAGTTTTTCCCATTATGTTTCTCTTTCTCAAGGACTAGTCATAATAAAAACCAATTGTTTCTAGTGTTGTCCATTGATTTTTATAGAACACATTTTGCACGAGTTAATATTTGATTTGATGATTAATTTGATTTCAAAAATATGATTTGGAAAAATTAATCTAGATTTTAATTAATTAAGCTCCCTCTATTTTATTCAAATAAATATCCCTCAATATTTATTCAGAAGATTACGATGAGCAGTCTTCTAGTGAGCCAATATCCAAAATATTAAGTCATTACTCAGCCAACGTTGACACTCACAACATAATTATTAAGGTAGGTAGCAATTACCAATTGTATTATATATAATTCTTGGGTAAATGATTGCAAAACTCTATGTCAATGATTCATCACATAGATTATATACCATCTTTATGACTATATGTGCTCAATACTATTAAGATCACCTAGTCAAGACTAACCTAAGGCCAATACAATAAGAACTATTATAGATATGACTTATATCATCGGTTATTTTTCAAGGGAAACCAAAGGTGTAACTTATATCATTGGTTCCCTTAAAAAATGGCCACAGTTGGCGAACTGAGAAAACTCAAGTTGCATTTTATTTCTATTGTTAGTTGTTTCACATACCAACTAACAAGATAATTCGCCCCTGAAAATTCAATTTGGCTTAGATTTTTTGGGATGCATTTCGTTTGCCTCCAAAAACCATATTTCATCAATTTATGGTATATAAGAGACAAGATTAAGGGGTATGCACCGAAAGTCTCATTGTAATTCTAATTTTTATATATCGTCGGTTTCTACATAGGACAACGATAAAGGGGTACTTGCCGAGCATCCCCTGAAATATTCCCCCCCGAAATTGGTTTCTCTCATCATTTGACATCACCTCAACTGCTAATGTAGGTCTGTTAGCCGCTTCTCCACTACCGCCACTGCTGCTTCTCTCTCCTTTGTCAGCGAAGTAAGTCTATTGTTATTGTTGTTGCTATGTCCTCTGCCACTGCTGCTAGTCACTTCTCTGCCACTGTTGTTGCTAGTTGCTTCTCCACCACTGATGCTCCAAGCCACCAACTCTACTGCTGCACTTTGCTCCATCCGATGAGATAGGTCTTTCTCTACTTTAGTTTTTTTGCATTGAAGATTAAGCCATGCAAGTGCAAGTATGAACAAATTCAAAATGTAAAACTACAAATAGCTCATTAATTTAGTTATAGCTTGTTTGATGGTAACTGATACTTGGATAACCTTAGTAATTCTAGAGCTAATGCACACACTAAACCCTGACTTCTAGAAGGGATGGATTTATTAATTAAAAGGTCAATATGGGCTCTGCCCGTTGCTTTGATGATACATGATAACTTGACGGATTGCAAGACCATTGTGCTAGAAACACATCATTCAAAATTTTCCCTATATATTTTTAAATTTTTGAATTAGGGGTTTCTATCTGTAATGTTGTGATTATACACATAAAGGGATAATTTGGCCAGTATGAATTGTATGATTGTGATGAAAATGCATACATGTAACTATGTATTTGATTAGAAAATAAAATTATGTATAAATACTAATATGTTGTTGGCCTAAATTTAATTAAATTGTGATGAATTGTATGATTGTGATGAAAATGCATATATGTAACTATTTATTTAATTAAAATAGAAAACTATCGTAAATCCTAACCTAGATTTAACTAGATTGTAATGAATGGTAAACCCTAAAATTATTTATAACTATGTATTTAATTAAATTGTGATGAATTGTAATGAGATTGTGATGAATTGTAAACCGTTAAATTCATATATTAGATATCCAATTAGAATATTACAAACCCTAAGTTCTAAACAATGTTGTTGGCCTAGAAACCCATTTGAGATTTATTTATTAGGAGTAAACTTTTGATAGTCCCCGATTTGGGACTATTCTTGAGCACTTCATCTCACTTAGGATGTAATTGTATAATGTGTGTTTGATTTCAATAAATTTTGAAATCATTTTCCCTTTTGTTCTTTGGGTACATATTTAGGTGGGTGTTTTCCCATCTACATCGGTGTACTTGGAGAACTGCGGGGAAATGCTGCCAAAATTTATTGAAATTAAACACTCATTATACACTTACTAGTGAGATGAAGTACTCAAGAATGGGATAGGTGGTACACATTCATGAATGTAATGCTACTAGATGATTAGGGCTCAATTCAAACATATGTTTTATATAAAATTAACTTATTAGCTAACATCTAATGAGCCACTCATCTCCCATTTAATCATAGAATGGATCGATCATGGATGTCTAAATTAAATTGTTACACTTTGGAGTTTATTAATGGTCTCATTGAGTATGTAAGATTTGCATAGGAACATAGAAAACAACCCAGAGATAGGTTCCATTGACCCTGTAGGAGTTGTAGTAGCAAATTGAAAGTGACACTGTTGACATGATTGAAGATCATGTCATATGCAATGGTATTGTATAGGAATATACAATAATTGTACCGACATGGAGAGATTCCTAGTATAAGACCAACATATCTCGGTAGTGGTAGTTGTGTCAAAGAAAAAATGGCTAACAATGTTATTGAGAATGAACCAATTCCAACAGACATGGTTGATGCGATGTTAGATAGTTGCAAGGTAAATGTTACAGATCCACCTCCCTTATTTAAAAATGTTGTACATTATGCTAATACATCATTATTCTTAGGTTGTAACAAGTTTACAAAGTTGAGCGTTGTGTTGAGATTGTATACTTTGAAGGCTAACAATAGATGGAGTGACAAAAGCTTCACTTCTTTGTTATTTTTGTTGAGAAAAAAATCTCCCTGAAGGAAATGAGATTCCAGTCTCAACATAAAAAATAAAAAGATGTTGTGCACAATGAGAATGGAGGCTAAGAAGTTACATACATGCCCGAATGACTATGCGCTGTTTCAAAAGGACTATATCGATATGAAAGAATGTCCGAAATGTGGGGCGTCTAGGTTCAAAAAAACGACATCGAGTAAGACCAAAATTGAGTTTCCTACCAAGGTGATGTGGTATCTGCCTATAATACCATAGTTTCAACATTTTTCTTCTTCTAATACTTTAAATGCACAAATTTATCTTGGCATATAGAGGTAAGGAAAAACAACGATGGTATGATACAACATGTGCATGATTCCCCATAATGGAAGAAGATTGATTTACTGTATCCTAAATTTAGGGAAGAAGCCAAGAGTTTAAGATTTGGACTTTTTACTAGCAAGATGAATGCAGATGTAACATTAAGAATCCACCATATCACTTGGCACGTCATCATTATTATATACAATCTTCCTCTACGGTTGTGTATGAAGAATAAATATGTCATGTTGTCCTTGCTTGTTTCAGACCCCAATAAACCTGGCAATGATATTGAGGTTTACCTTGAACCTCTGATTATTGACCTAAAGATACTCTAGGGAGAAGGTGTGATGACTTATGATGCCTTGTATGGAGAGATATTTAATTTACATGCAATGTTGTTTTGTACTAGTAATGACTTTCCAACTTATGGGAACTTGTCTGACTACAGTGTCAAAGGTACCAATGCATGTCCTATATGTGAGGAATATACTATTTCAATTTGAATAAAAAATGGTGGCAAGAATATATATCTTATTCATCGAAGGTTTCTACCAAAGTTGCATCCTTATCGAAGGTTACACAAAACATTCAATGGCTCAAGTGAGGAACGAAGTGCCCCTAAACCTATGTCAGGGGAGGATGTTTATGCATGAGCAAACAACATTGTAAATCATTTTAGTTGAGATCATGTACTACTCCCACAGGTGAAAAGTATTTACACAAAAAGAGGTTGATATTTTGGGATCTTTCATACTAGAGTTCTTTGACAGTTTGACACTGTATCGATGTCATGCATGTTGAGAAAAATGGATTTTCATACTACACAAAACTTCAAGATGATAAAAGTGTCGTCCAAAGCAGTGGGGTCACCCTTCAGGCATCTTCATTGTATTTTTCTAGTGCCAAAGATAAGAGTCAATGTAAAGGAAAGGTGTCCCATTATAGTGTCACTAAAGACATATGGAAATTGACTACACGAGTTTAGAGTTCCATTATTTAGGTGTAAATGGGTTTACCACAACAAAGGAGTTGTAGTTGATGAACTCGATTTCACAATAGTGAATTTGAGTGGATAGGCGAGAATGATGAACCATTCATTACGAAATCATAGAAAAAGTAGGTATTCTATATCGAGAATCCCGCAAAAGGAAATTGCTCTATCATTCTTCATGGGAAAAGACAATTCATTTAAGATCCTATTGATGAAGAAGAGTAGTATGACATGTATGATGACTCAAGTCCATTTTCTGTTGGCTTACTAAGTGTAAATGTTGAATCTAACATTGTTGACTATACACGTCAAGATCACATAGAAGGGATATTAGTTTAAGATATACTACATGTGATATTTTATATGTTACTTGAATTATATAACATGTTTATTTTTTCATATGTGATCTAATTTTTTCATATGTAATCCGATGTTTTCATATGTGATCTGAATTTTTCATATGTTTACTTTAATAGATGGCATCTTCTAGGAGAACAGTGATCCTGAGCATCGAGAGCTTGAGGGTGGTGCTGGGCCTCTTGAATGTGGTAAGGGAGGGATAACTCAGAAGAGAATTGCCTCAAATGAGGAAGGAAAGAAGGGTGTGGTTGAATTTAATGAAATAGGTACACTGATTACTAAGGAATTCATCAACTATCCTTAGTCAAAGAAAAGTGCCTCTCCCTATTGATTATTGGAGACGAGTGAGCAAATCCACTAAAGACCTCAATTGGAGGGAGTTAGAGGTGATATATATGCATTTAAATTTTTATAATCTTTTCATATCCTTTTTTTAGATTTCTAAAAACTAGTGAATGTTGAACCTTTTCAGGGCCGGTATGAGCTTGATGAAAAGTTACATCACAAGTCTGTTATGTAGCTCGTCAGGAGAAAACATAGAGATTGGCAGATAATTCTCACTAGAGACTACATCTTTGGAGAAAACAAGGACCATGACCCCACTCAGAAATGGACCTATCTTGACAAAAATGACTGACTGTAATTTGTTGAGCAGAGAAAAATAGAGGCGTTCAAGGTCTTGAATTAATTCTTATCATTTCTTATGACTAGTTAAGAATATTTCTTATGGAATTAATCAGTCCATTCACATGCTAAACAAGAAAGGTGTGATAAGAATATGCACAACCATCGGTTGGTTTAGGTGGTTATATTGATGAGTTTTGTTGCACACCAATCACTAGGAAAAGTCCTACAATTTATCCTTCTAACCAGGTTGTCAACTTGATGCAATCACCAAGTTGACTAAGTATAGATAGGTATCGATCTAAAGGATGACAGAAAAGAAATGGTTGAAATCCAAATTAATTGTGAGATCAAGAAAGTAAATTACTTTCAAGTTGTGACAGTTTGATTAATGTTGAGGACATAAAGTAAAGGGCAAAAGTAAATTAATCGAGATTGAATAATAAAAAAACTAGGGGTTTGAGGGATCACTACCAAAATCCTTGCTTTTATTCAAAAAATCAAATCCTAAATCTCAATAATAAAATTAGGACCATGTAAATCGTGTCCTTTAGAAACACAATCATACAAGAGCTGGACTTTCTATAAACTAGTTGATCCTAACATTTACAGACCCTCCAACACATAACTTGTGTGACATTTCATCAAGATATATGTGATTCCTATCTGATGTTCAAACCCATGGATCAGGTGATCACCATGAGCTATAACAAACAAGTAAAATAGATAGAATAGATCATAGCATTAAAAGATTATGGGTTTGTTTTTACAAGGACCTGAGATCTCGACATCCTAAAAAGAATATAATCAGTCTATAAGAAAAATATGTACAAAATCAAAAGATAAAAGATACTAATTGTACTTAAGGGACTATGGGTTCGTTCTTATAGGGATCCACGATTATATCACCCACAAAAATATATAAAATTATCCAATGATGGAAGCAGAAATGGAGAGGAAACATTTTTGTATTGAAACAAGGAATCGATTACATCAAATAATAAAAGGCTAAGGGGATAGCCCCCATGCCCCAATAGGAAAACTACTCAGACATAATGTAAGAACTCAATCAAAAAATAGATAATAAAAGATAACTTTTCTTGTAGAGTTCCCCCTATTTTTATAAGGAAAGGAGGGGTGGACACCCTAAAGGGAGGAGGAGAAAAGAGTGGCTGGCTAAAGAAGACTGATCGTCGACCGTGAACTGTCCGGTTGGTGAGCTGAACCACCCAACTCAGATTTGCAAGAGTGCAAGTCACAGGGAATTAGTCAAAACCCTAGTCAAAGTGTGGCGGCTCCGCGTCATTAAGGAATTGAGTGGGCCGTTTGGACTTGAAACGTCCGCTTCGGGATTTTGAGTCGATCGAGTTGACTAACGAGATGCCCAATTCATTCACTAAATTGGAAGATTGAGTAGGTGGATCAGCACCATGAAATAGCAGGTTGGCTTCTGGAACATGGCACATTAGGAGCATGAACCGATCACCTCATTGATTAAAACGATCAATTGGAGTTCTGGACAAGCATTCTCCTATGCTACTGAAATGACCGGAAGATGAAAATGGAAATTGAAGCCTCTAATTCTTGTGTCTTTTGGGTCTTTGAAGTGATGTGAATATTTTCCTACAAGACGCATATAAATCAAGTAAAAACTCCTAAATTAGGCAACAAAAGCTAACTAAGACAATTTATACTAAAGCTATTCAATAGCTAACTATTAGTTGTCAATACATGATTAGAAATGTAAAAATAAAGGTGATGAGTTTGCACTCAACAAAATATCCCAGAACTTAAAACTTTGCTTGTCCTCAAGCAATATTGAATTTAAAACAAAGACACATAATACTTTCAACCTATCATCCACACCTACATAACACAATTTGAGTCCTTCCACCTTAGATTTCCAAAAAACCCTTACTTTCTGGATTCACATAAAACAAATTTCATATTCCTACTTCAAGATTATTTCAAAACATGATTCCATTTCAGAACCACAATAAAACAAATTTTATATTTCCTTTGCATTTGGTACTCCCGCATATTCATGCCAGTTATTTTATAAGAACATGGCTCAAGGATTTGATTGGGTCATGTACATTTCCATGGGCATAAAATTTGAGTGAAGGAGGAATGGAAGGAAGCGGCCTCTCCTCTATTCGACTTGAGACCTTTTATTTCTTTGTTTGCAGTTACATTGACCACATGTTTTGTTGTGCTCATTTGGCATCTTTTCTTGATACACGCATATAAGATTTATGAGGGGTATGGAAGAAGTAGAAGAGGGGGAACAGTGCCACCCCAAACATAGTATTTTGACTTTTGGTTTTTGTTTTTTTCCTTTACAAATGAAGAGATAATAAGGTGATGGAATAATTGTAAAAAAAGACTGTTCGATGTGCAACTCATTTTTCCGAATTCAAGCGCAATGGGAGTTGTGTGCATCACCATCCCTAACCAAGTCTTAACTATTTTTGATATCCATGTTTGTGATATGTTGAGTAACAGTAAAGTGAGGAAAGCCCCAAAACTGAATCCAACTCAAGAGATTGTTAATGTATTATGTACATACAGTCCATATGGAGAACAATGACGATTATTAGTCAATAAATGTCATCATGACATGGTGTAGTCTCTCAAAGCTGTAGAGGGTGATGAAGAGTGATTCAACTTGAAGTTGAAATAGAGTAAGATCAACATGGCATGTAGTGATGGGATGAATAAATGATGCAATAATGTATCTGATATAGAAAATAACTATATGACATATAATATAATATTTTAGTCATAAAAAGTAACTATATGGTACAAAAAGTAGTTATCTTTTATATAGAGTAACTATATGGTATGCAAATTAACTTTGATATTGAAAGCAAAATTAATAAGGCGTGATCAGTTACTTAGTTTTCAAGATACATCACAAATGATTAGTAGTTAAGTTTATTTGATCATGTTATTGAAAGAAAGAGTGGTCAATTACTTAGTATCTTCTGAGTTAATTAATAATAACTAATGGTTAAGACAATATATTGAATGTACAAATATCAAAGATGGCACGTTTTGTGGGAAAAAAATCTATTAGTAAGGCATTTGCATATTTGCATGCCCAAAGATCAAACAAAATTATATTCTATCCGAGGCTATAAAATTAGATCACTAGAGAACAAAACAATATTGATGACACATGCACCTAGGGTGCATTCAGTTATGTGAGTTTGGAGAGACTATATATGATGAGTATTGAGAAAGTTTGGTGTCTTTCGTGCTTATGACTAACTTTAATGTTATTGAACTAAACCATGTTACTCTATTAGGCATGTATTTATTTGAGAAAATGTTGCATAGCAATAATGAAAATAAACATAAAGTAGTTGACATTGACCAAGACATGTCAAGCCCAATGCAAGTGATTTTGATAATATTATATTTTTTGAAGATACAATGAAATACACCACAAGAAATTGCAGCTACAGATTCTTATTCTTCATCTTCAACTCTTTGTTTTTTTTTCTTTTTTTCCTTTTCTAAATTTCATGGCATCACTTCTATATAATTAACTCAGTTTACATAAATGAGTTTTAGGAGTTATGAGTTTTGCAAAAAAAGCCTCAAATGCCTCATAAGCGTGTTGTCAACTCGATTTACAACAAATTTGATTTTGCTCTATTGTAGCTATGCCCTCAACCAAACATAGATTTCTCTAAATCACCATGCTTCATATCCTTTATAAATTTAACAAAGTGCAATCATACTCCACTAAGCAGTTCTAGACACACTGTCACTGGTTACATGAAAAGGAATGTAGCAGTTGGACATATCATCATCATCTTGTTCTGTAAATATTATGAATTGTGGACATCTCAGTGTACACTGGATTCTAATGGCTGAGAATGCATACTTTGATGTCTTGTAGACTCGTACACTGGATTCTAATGGTTGAGAATGCATACTTTGATGTCTTGTAGACTAGTATACTTATGAATTGCAGTGGCTTTTAGGCCAAATCGCATATTCAACCTCTGGTGCACCAGAGTCGAACACCTTTTGGGTAGTGTTGACAACATCACTATTGCAGTTAAACGATTTTCTAGAGAACATGTTGATCTTGTTCATCATTAAGGTTCATGTTTGGGACAAGGAGAGGGATGGCCATGCAAAGGTGGATTGTCTCCTTAATTACAACTTGGAGTTAGGGGAGCATGTGTGTTGGGCTCAACAACTAGACATCGGGGTTAGGTACCCTGTCGATTTTATCTTGAAGCTTAGCCTAGATCTCGGGTTGATTTAAAATAAATGCAATCATCCGATTGACTGTTCAGGGGGTTGTTTGAATTGCAACTAAATTACTTCTCTCCATGATGTAGAGAACATTGTCTTTATATACTCAACCTTGTTCTCAACTTTAAGGATTCAGTCAAGGATGTCTTCCTCAGAATTAGATCCTTAGACCATAGAGTGGCCATTACGGCCGCACACGACATCATGTACGGCTTGTCAGGCTTCATGGACTCATTGGTGGTGTCAACATATGATGGAAGCATAAGGCCATGACATTGCACTGCACTGAGGTCAGAGAGGATTTGGTCACACAAATTCCCAAGGTGAAGGCGGCGAGGCTCACATATAGAATTGATCACACAAGTACCCAAGGGCGTTGACGCCGGTGGAGCCTCTATGGAGCCAACCCGGAAGTAGGAGGTACTGGTTCTTCACACATCAATGATCATCATGCATATTGCGAACACCACTACGACTATGGCCTACAAAACCCAGATCTTGGTGTCCACTAAGCATGCTTCGTAGGAGAAATTGATTAGCCTCGCATGGTCGTTGGTGGCCAGAGTTTAAGAAATAGAAGCCATGGGGAAGGATGTTCAACAAGAGCGAATACAAGTTCGTGAAGAGGAATGCAAAACACATGGACTAGCCAGGCTGCTGTAATCAGGAAAGAGAACTTAACTCGAATACATGAGTAGGAATTGAATAATTCCCATATATATATATATATATATATATATATATATATATATAGGGTAACAATCTAGTGAGAAACATCCTATGGTGAGAGCATGAGAGGCATTTGAATAACTAAAAATTAGTAACTATTTTTTAAAATCCAACCGTATAGATGGAAAAAGCATCATTTCATTTACCTACTCACAAAAAATAATTGCAATCACACATTGTTTACATGTCCATATGTACAATATACATTTTTTATATCCAACGGTCAGCCTAAAATTCAATATAGAATGTTGAAAAATATTTGGTTGTTGTGAATGATCTACAAATTGGATGGTGATAAAATTTTATAGCAAGGTAGATATTAAGGTATACTTGTAATCTGTACGGTTGGATTATGAAAAATTGATCTATGTGGAGAGTTATTCAAATGCCTCTCATGCTCTCACTAGATATGTTTCTCACTAGATCGTTTCCCTATGTGTGTGTGTGTGTATATATATATATGTATATGTATATATATGTATAATATATATATATATATATATATATATATATATATATATATGTATATGCATATATGTATATATGCATGTATATGTATATATGTATATATGTATGTATATGTGTGTGTGTATGTGTATGTATATAAGTAGATATATACATATACATATATATACATATACATATACATATATATACATATACATATACATACATATACATATACATATATATACATATATATATATGTATATGCATATATATAGAGTCATTCTAGAATACACTCGAGTGTATTCAGAGCAGAATACACTCAAGTAGTTTTTCATGATGCAATATTTTTTTCAAAAATTTAATCCGTCCGCTGATCTTCTTAAACATCTTGTGAATAGCTCATACACAAAATTTGAGCACATTTGGACCTTTATAGGTCATGTTATAAAGACCGCAAAAAATTATACATTTCAAATTAGTTTCACGTGTTGATTTTGTTTCCCTTGGATGAGAGGCTTACACTCATCCAAATGGGCTCAAATTTGTATGTAGCCTTGTTATAGTATGACAGTGAAGATCAATGGTATACATTTTGCAAAAAAATAGTCTTGATATGCAAACACACTCGAGTGTATTCGTGTGATCTATACACTTGAGTGTATTCTATCCCGACTCTCTCTCTCTCTTTATATATATATAAATATATAAATATATAAATATATAAGTATATAAATATATAAATATAAATTAATAAATAAATAATATATATAGGGTGGCGATCTAGTGAGAAACATCCTACGGTGAGAGTATGAGAGGCATTTGAATAACTAAAAATTAGTAACTATTTTTTATATTTCAATTGTATAGATCGAAAAAGCATCATTTCATTTACCTTCTTGCAAAAAATCATTGCAATCAGACATTATTTACATGTCCATATGTACAATATACACTTTTTACATCCAACGGTCAGCTTGAAATTTAATATAGATCATCAAAAAAATTTGGTTGTTGTGAATGATCTACAAATTGGATGGTGATAAAATTTTATGGGAAGGTATATATTAAGGTATACATGTAATCTGTACGGTTGGATTATGAAAAATTGATCTATATGGAGAGTTATCCAAATACCTCTCATGCTCTTACCAGATATGTTTCTCACTGGATCGTTGCCCTATATATATATATATATATATATATATATATATATATATATATATATATATATATATCTGTGTGTGTGTGTATACATGTATATATATACATACATACATATATGTATGTATACATGTATATATATACAGACATATATATATGTATATATGTATATATATGTGTATATATGTATATATATGTGTGTGTGTATACATGTATATATACATACATATATGTATGTATACATGTATATATATACATACATATATATATGTATATATGTATATATGTATATATATATGTGTGTGTGTATATGTATATGTCAGTGAGCAATAGCTCAAGTGATCAAGCACGAGCGACCCTCATGAAGGGTCCCGGGTTCGATTCTCCCCGTGTGTGTATACATAAATACATATATATACATGTATATATATATATATATATATATATATATAGAGAGAGAGAGAGAGAGAGAGAGAGTCAGGCTAGAATACACTCGAGTGTACAAATCTCACAAATACACTCAAGTGCGTTTGCATATCAAGACTACTTTTTGCAAAATTTAAACCACTGATCTTCACTGTCATACTATAACTAGGATACATTCAAATTTTGAGCCCATTTTGATGAGTGCAAGTCACTCATCCAAGGGCAAAAAAATCGACGTGCGAAACTAATTTGAAATGTATAATTTTTGCGGTCTTTATAACATGACCTATAAATGTCCAAATGTGCTCAAATTTTGTGTATGATCTATTCACAAGATGTTTAAGAAGATCAATGGATTATATTTTTGAAAAAGATATTATGTCATGAAAAACTACTTGAGTGTATTATGCTCTAAATACACTCAAGTGTATTCTAGCCTGACTCATATATAGTCAGGCTAGAATACACTCGAGTGTACAGATCACACATATACACTCAAGTGTGATTGCATATCAAGACTATTTTTTATAAAATGTAAACCATTAATCTTCACCTTCATACTATAACTAGGCTACATACAAATTTTGAGCCCATTTGGATGAGTGTAAGTCACTCATCCTAGGGCAACAAAATTGATGTGCGAAACTAATTTGAAGTGCGTAATTTTGTAGTCTTTATAACATGGCCTATAAATGTCTAATTGTGCTCAAATTATGCGTATGATCTATTCACAAGATGTTTAAGAAGATCAATGGATTAGAATTTTGAAAAAAATATTGCATCATGAAAAACTACTTGAGTGTATTCTGCTCTGAATACACTCGAGTGTATTCTGCTCCGAAAACACTCGAGTGTATTTTAGCCTTACTCTCTCTCTCTCTCTATATATATACATATATATACATACATATATACATACATACATATACATATATATATATATATATATATATATATAGAGTCAGGCTAGAATACACTCTAGTGTACAGATCACACGAATACTCTCAAGTGTGTTTGCATATCAAGACTATTTTTTGTAAAATATAAACCAATTATCTTCACCGTCATACTATAAATAGGCTACATACAAATTTTGATCCCATTTGGATGAGCTTAAGTCACTCATCCTATATATATATATATATATATATATATATATATATATATATAGTCATGCTAGAATACACTCAAGTGTACAGATTGCACGAATACACTCAAGTGTGTTTTCATATCAAGACTTTTTTTTGCAAAATGTAAACCATTAGGCTTCACCATCATACTATAACTAGGTTACATACAAATTTTGAGCCCATTTGGATGAGTGTAAGTCACTCATCCAAGGGCAACAAAACTGACGCGTGAAACTAATTTGAACTACATAATTTTTGCGGTCCTTTTAACATGACCTATAAACGTCCAAATGTGCTCAAATTTTGTAGATGAGATATTCACAAGTTGTTTAAGAATATCAATAGATTAGATTTTTGAAAAAAATATTGCATCATGAAAAACTACTTGAGTGTATTCTGCTCTGAATACACTCGAGTGTATTCTAGCCTAACTCTCTCTCTCTCTCTCTCTATATATATATATGTATATGTGTTTATATATATGTATATATATGTGTATGTGTATATATATGTATGCATATATATATATGTGTGTGTGTAATGTATATATATGTATGTATGTATATATATGTATATGTATATATGAGTCAGGCTAGAATACACTCGAGTGTATAGATTGCACGAATACACTCAAGCGTGTTTGCATTTGAAGACTATTTTTTTGAAAATGTAAACCATTGATCTTCATTGTCATACTATAATTAGTCTACATACAAATTTTGAGCCCATTTGGATGAGTTTAAGTCACTCATTCGAGGGCAACAAAATCGACACACAAAACTAATTTGAAATGCATAATTTTTGCGGTCTTTATAACATGACCAATAAATGTCCAAATGTGCTCAAATTTTGGATATGAGTTATTCCCAAGATGATTAAGAAGATCAATGGATCAGATTTTTGAAAAAATATTTCATCATGAAAAACTACTTGAGTGTATTCTTCTCCGAATACACTCAAGTGTATTCTAGCTTGACTATATGTATATGTATGTATGTATATGCACACACACACACACACACACACACACACACACACACACACACACACACACACACACACACACACACACACATATATATATATATATATATGTAATACATGTGCAGGCATTGAATAATTCCCCCCTCCCTCTCTCTCTCTCTCTCTCACACACACACACACATATATATATATGTATATATATGTATATGTATATATATATATCTCTGTGTGTGTGTGTATGTGTGTATACACATATATACTATATATACATATATTAAATTTCTTAAGATGAGTAAGATACTTATTCTTTTAAAGATGTAACCTAAGATTATTTAGTTGGGTTCCTTGAACACTATACCTTCCCCTACACCCATGTTGGGAAAGATAAACATGTCTTCTAGTGAGTTATATCTATGAGAATAATACATAAAGTTGATTAGTACGTGAGGACTAATCTACAGAGAGTAAGGAGGACCCACTTAGGTGGGAGTGATGCCCAACTCTCTTAATGTGAAGTAATAAATAATGAATTAGGAGATAGAGACCCCAACCCTAGGACATGTAAACTGAATAGTGAATTGTGTGATTTGTGACATGTGATATGAGATGATGTATGACCCAACCTTGTACCAAGATATGACAATGAGAAGGTAGGGATGTTATAGGCTCCTATCTATCCCTATGTAGGACTTGGGCTGAGTTAGTTGTCTTAGGACGGATATCTAAACCCTTCATCACAGACGTAGAGTTGTGCACATGAGCCACTGTGATGACTTCTACTTGGTTAGGTACAAGCCAAGTAGTTATACTAAATATAAATAAAATTGAAAAGCCTATATTATACATGATGATTGATTGATAATTTTTATACATTCTTTTTTATGTCATCTTCCTTTAATGTTGAGTAATTTTCTAAAACTAAAAGTTAATGTTGCATTTTGATTAAATTTTATCATATATGCTGTCATTAATAAAAATTAATGTGAAATTGTGTTGCTTGTGCTTATGTATATGCTCTCATAGACCTTGTCATGTAAACCAATGCATCAATTTTGAGGTACATAACCCAAGTCATCTGCTCCTTTGCGTGATAGAAGACCTGAATCATTTCACTATTAGGTGAACCCTGAGTTTGCTGTGTGGACATTGAATGTTTTTGTAATGGGTTATTTGGGACAATGGTTGGGGTTGTTTTAATGAAGTATATGTGTTCTTGGTTGGTGTTGTTTTAATAAAGTATATCTATTCACAATACAAACATGTGCATGTTTCTATAGAACTAAAAATGAAACTCTTGTTGATGATTCATAAATCATAGATGTAGTCTCTTTTGCAATTCTAGAGCATGTTGTATTGTTAATTTTGTTTCTCTATTATGCTAGGTTTTCCACTATTTATTCATGGATAATTAATATAGGAAGATGTTTGTGGGGTGTTACGTTTCACTGTCAGTGGCACTTATGTTAGTCACATTTAGTTTTATCATTAGAGATGCTCCTGACAAGATCAAACCATGTCCCCTTATGTCACGTCTCTAGGAGATCACCAATTGTTTACTTTGCACTAGTTAATAGGAACCAATTGTCTCCTTTTCTCATGGAAAATGAAATATCTCCTTCAATCTTCTTTTTTAGACCTCATAGGATCACCATCTTTGAGGAATACTGCCTAAACTTATAAAAGGTTGTCACTTCCTTACCTTAAAGTACCTCTAGAATCTTCTCATAAAAGTGAAGCTGAGATTAGAAAGGGATTACAATAAAAATTTACTGACAATTTTTATGGGTTTCTCAGATGGATAATATGAATTAATAGTAGGAGAATCTCTTATTTGACCTCTAAAGTGATTCAAAATAAAAAAGTAAATTACCTATTCTATGATTATATGGTTCAGGTGTGTTTATAATCTCTTAAGATGGTTCTTATTGATAGGGTTAGTCAATAGGAGCATCTAGATTCCATAGACTCACTAGGCTGAGTATAAAACGACATCATATGCTCAATTTTTCACTAAACAACAATTTTCAATTGAATTTGCACTATGACTAAGATATACATTGTTTACTGTGACTTAATACAATGGCTTATTAGATTTATTCTCATGAGCATAATAGCTAAATACAAACTGTAAATTCCTTTTGAATACCCATTGGTTGAACTAGAAGTTTGAACTACATGGTTCTTGGTCAAACTAGGAGTTGATTGCAAGTTAGCTTTGAGTCTCAATGAATCTTTTTATCATTTCCTAATTGAATTTATAGTTTGTACAACCATAATATCTATTAAACTAAAATTTTGACTAACAATAATTATGTTGTATCACTCACTAAAATGTGTTTTTGAGTATAAGCAACTTTTTTATTATAAGCCATCATATCGAATGACTCCCTAGGGTTATTACTAAGAGGGAAATGGGTTTGACGCTCACCAACACTGGTCCTTTTGCAAGATAAAAAGTAAATGAATAACTTATATGTTTTACTCTACTTTGTAGATAAAAATGTATATTGAAACTTGCCATGATTGTCCATATGAATGCTCTTCTAAGTCATGTGTTCCCAAAAAAATTGAATAGAGTAGTTATCATATCTAATTGATAAATATTTCATTCATCAAAATAGGTGTATCATAACATACTCAAAAGAAATGTATCATAATATACTTAAATATTTTACTCATCAAAATATGTGTGTGTTACATGATTAAATGTAGATATACTATTAACCCTACTTTTCCCATGCCCTTTTAGATTTTTTTCATAAAATGTTTCAATGATAACCAAAAGTCCTATCTGAAATTCATGAGTTCGAATCACATAGTAGATAATTTATGTTTATCATCATAATAAAAAACAATTATACAACTTCTACATAGCAGAGCTGGTGGGGAAGACACTGTAACATACTGAAATTTACAATAACTGAAATTAGTTCATAAATAAAATAATTTTGTGATTTCTTTAAGTTCAATAATAATTTGGAAATTAACATTTCATATTATTAAATGTGTGATTGATTTTAATACGATTTTACACCAACATTTACATGGCTGAATATTGAATTATTAACAATATAGTGAATGAGTGAGATATGAATAATAAATATGGAAAGACAACCCTAAGAGAAATAATTAAGTTAAAATAAACCAATTTAAAATCACTTACAAACCAAGGTGTAAGACTAAGTGACACTCAAGTAACATTGTTGTAGCGAAATGTAAGAATACTTCAATGCTATGGTGTGTTTATTGTACAAAAACATAGTATGTTGTTATAAATATGTTTCATGTAAGAAGGATGATAAAAAATAGAGGCATTTAGCAATTTATAGACTATTTATTATTTAGGAAAAGCCAATGCATTTATATCTTAGTAAAACAATAAAGTAAGGATTTATTGTAAAGAGTAGGACCCAATAGTGGGCCAACTCAATGGTATAAAAATTTAGCCATGAAATAATTAAGCAGCGGAAAACATTACTATTTACAAAGTTACAAAATATGTCCATGTACATAACTTTCTCACCCTAAGGGTGGTACAAAGAATGATAATACTACATGTATATACACATGATCCCATATGCAGAGGGTAACAAGGCTATCCCAAGTTGTCCTCATGTCCACCAATTAGCTCACAGTCATCCTGAGTCTCTTCCTTGTAAAGCACCAACACCTGGGTGGAGGGAACACCCAGAAAATAGGAAAACCAGGTATAAATCAGCAAAAGTTGAGCCTGCACGTTAAAAGATTAACTAGGCATTTAAAAAGGTAAAGTAAGATGTTCCCATACAAAAAGGGGCCATTGAAGATAGGTAAGTTTCAATGATAAGTAACAAGAGAAAGAATTTCCAAAAGAATGAGGCATTATAAATAAGTAATTGAAATAACACATCTTGCCATTAATCATTCACAATATCACAACAATCATAACAATTCACATGTAGATATATTGGACTACAATAACTATAGTAGGGCCATGACACCACTGAGTCATTGACCTAAGTAAAAATGGGTGGAAGTAGCGCACCCTAGGCGGAAGTAGCACGCCTCTGTATAGCACACCCCGGGCGGAAGTATCGCGCCCTAATGGTTACGCATAAGCGTCTACGATAGTTAAACTAGTCGAATTATCTAACATGCATAAATAGAGTAGCAAGATGTACCTTTCACAAACATGTGACATGATTTAACCCACAATAGCAGATGAGGTCATTAACCTAATTCAATATGATAATAATTTCAAAGGAATAATAAATCCAACTGAAAGTATATGAACTGTCCAACAGATGGAATAAGAACAAGTATTTCAAAAGATGCCTCATTATGGAAAAATTTAGTCACATAAATGCCCAGTTATAAATAGGGAGTAGTACATACCTTAATTCTTGTCTAAGTTAAAATAAATGTCACCTAAGTCTGAGACAAGTATAATACCACCACCAAAACATAAAATAGTATTTAATATTAATAATATGTCACACGAGGTAATTTATCCTTCTAAAAACATTCTCCCAGAAATCTCGTGATGGGGTCTTGAAATCAGTGTTAATAAATCTAGAAAACCCTTTTAATTTCGCACAACTCACATGACTCAAAGTTGGTCAAACAATGACTTAGTTGTTTCAATATTTATGGTTATAAACTAAAGGGAAATTGCCAACAGTGACCTTTCCGTGAAATCAGTACTATCAAATACGATTCGATAAGGTGATATATATATATATATATATATATATATATATATATAAGCAACAAGCCATTACTCTTCCCTCACTCTCTCCCTCTTCCCTCACTCTCTCCCTCGCAGATTGCAACTCCGCAGATTGGGACCCCAAGGTAATTCATTACCTGTGTGACTACCCTCGCAGATGAACAACTACCTTCATCTGTTCCCTGGGCGCTGCTCTCAGTCAAGTATTCCCGGCATCCAACGATTTGCAAAGCGGTTTAAAACAAAACACAGACGACTCATTTCTCCTCGCATTTACTACTGACGCATTGCCGGTTTCACTCCAGGGATGATTTCCTAGTTAGCAGAGTACTCAAGCAGGTGGGAGGTCTCTCCGCGGGTTCCTATTCATAGTCCTGATCCATGTCCCGATCAGGAAGCGGAGCAGACCACAAGTCTAGATGACGGCTGGACAGATTCAACACACGAGACGACACCACCAGATACAGATTCATGGTTGAAAGCGCTCGCCCGACTAGACGGCTCAACATCGTTAAGAACACAACGTTCAAACAAGCTAACATCACCGATGGCGATGCTGACATCGTGAGGAGACAGAATTTTAGAGATGAAATTGCGGCTGAAGGCAGTCCAAAACAAGAAGCAATTCGGTAACAAGCATCTACCGAATGCTGCGTTCGGTCATAAGGCTGAGAGGCAAGAATTCGGCCTTCTTCCTACACCCTGCCGGCAAAGTCCTTACTCGCAGAAACATGGTCTTTTGTCGACCCAGGAGTCGGGACCAAAACAGAGCGATTCGAGAATGGGAAACAAACATATATGGATCAAGGATGGTGCCTTTACCTGCGATTGCCCAACGACCAACCACGGTGGCGTCGTGACCCGCACCTCGTCGGAGACGGCAACAATTTCTGGGCGGAAATGCAGGGACGTTCGGAGGAAATTGGGGCAACTATCACAGGGAAAAGGATCGACATTTGTTGTTTGCCGGAAGTAACGGTGGCCAATGAGGCTAGCAAGGTTGGCGGCGAGGTGCTAAGGTGAAAGCGATGAAAACCAGTACGGGGGTTTATTAGGCGTTTTGCGGCTAGGGCATCACATGCCCCGTTTTAGACATCGCTTGGACCGTTTCGTTCCCCAGAAGCGTTTTGGTGATAAGGCAAGCAATGAAAGCCTGGAGTGGCTGCGATTGGTGGGAGAGGGATTGTAACGTCTGTTCTCAGTTCGTGCGGAAGGAAGACGGAGCCTTGCACCCGCTCTCAGTGTGCTCTCTTTGAAAAAAATAGTAATAAGCTGTTGAATCTTGGTCAATTAACGTGACGAATGAAATAAAGTATTAAAGGCACCTCATATCTTCTCCTTCAAAGCAATAAAAGGGTACAATTAATCCTCCTTTAGACTCCTAATTTTGTAGGCTGACTCTTAAACCGTCAAGGTACATAATCTGACCCCATAATTCTATATCAAAAATGTTAGGCGTTAATACTAATAAAGGGGTGTTAATTAGTGTAATAAAAGGATAATTCATTTCTATATTGTTAAAATAGTTTCTGGGTATTTTCTACTCATTAAATCTTTCTCTAGGGGGTATTACATATGATATGACCTCACTCTCCACAATATGTGAATTAAAATTTCAAAAGTCCTCAAAGTCATTACTATGTATGATTATGTAAATGGGTGGTGATATAAAGTCTAAATTATCCTAAGATTATTTCTAGAGTCGAAATTACTACTCAACAAAGCTTAAGAGAAATAAAATTTAAGCTCTTTAGGAAAAAGGAAAAATAAAGGTGATACCTAGATTTGAGTTCATTACATTTATACTAATTATTTTATATATATATATATGTATCTATTTGAAAGGAAAACTACTATTATACTTCACGATGATACTTATTAGAATATAATGTTAGAATATAAAAAACATCAACTATATTTTTAGTTTTTTTTGATAAAAGTATATGCATTAATGAAAGAAAAATAGGTTACAGAGCTTGCAAACACATGACGTATGCAAGTTTAACTGAAGATAGAAAAGGCCATTTGGTGTGAAGAGGCCTTACAATCACAGGAGCAACTAGTGATGCAAGAAAAAATGGGGTGAAGAGATCTAAAAGTATTGTTCGTGGGGAAGGAACCCCTTAAACATTGCCTCTAATCAAAGTACTGAGAGTAGATGAAAATAAAAACTGAGAGATAAGCAATCAACTTCATCAGGAACGAATCTTTAGAAACCCGTGTCATATGCAATGATGTCCTCCAAAGAGTAGCATCCACCACCAGTTTGATCTCCAAAGAAATTCCCCAGACCAGCTTCAGTAGGAATCACCTAGGTTGAAGTAGAGGCCTATCCTGCAAAGTATTTTGTATAGCTAAAGCGTGGTTAATATCATTTATCAAGATTTGATCGTGTTTTTGGTTGTTGTTGAATTTCCTATTATTTCTTCCAATCCAAATGGTCTAGAGGGTATAAATCATCAAGTCCTCAAGATGAAAACTTGAGTGTTGCGGAAGAGGTGTTAAGCAAGGCATAAGCATTGGTTCAAGGATATTTTTAAAGTTTTCTGAAAATGGAAAGAAAAAAAATAGAATGTGCGTTGTGACTGAGCATTATGTGAATAGATGGAGGGAATTTTCTTCATATTTTTTACAAATATATCATCTAGTTGGTCCCTTGAAACCCCTGCGGGTGAGGTTATAATCAATGAGAATTTTGTTACTAGTGAGCAGCCAAAAGAAGATTTTTAGTTTTTGTGGCCATTTTATTTTCCAGTAATGCACCGTGTTTGATATATGGCCTCTATAAGTGAGAGGAGTGTATGCTACTTTGGGAGTGTAGTGTGGACCCCAAATCCAGGAAATTTTATTATTGATGTTATGTTCAAGTTCATGAATGATCTCGCCAATAGAATTGTTGTCCACTTAGTTTTGAAGAAATCTTTTGAGTGAGTTTTGCCTGGTACTGGTAAGGTATTTGAGTGCTTTGACGATGCTTAGGTTTTTCAGAGGTGTTGGGACAGGCATGTACAATCTAAGCTTTTTGATGGTGTTATGATGGAATGATGAGTCCTCCCAAAAACTGATATTCTGCTGTGCATGTGGGGGGGGGTATAGATGACATTTTTTATTGTATCTAGGTTTTTGTTGATGAATTTCCAGACAGGGGAAGAAATGTTTTATGGGGTTTTATGCCAAGGTGGTTTGTCTTTGTAATATTTTTGAAGGATAAGTTTTCTTCACATTTTGTTTGTGTTGTTTATTAGGATGCATATAATTTTTTTTGGATAAGGTAAAATATCATTAAACACCAAAAAACCGTATAAGGGAAAGACAAAAACCCAAATACTATACAAGATCTAGGCAAGATCCCATCTCTGAGCTAAAAGAGTATTGACCCCTAACAAGAGGTTAGGCATGGCTTTAACATGCCATCTCAACCTATTTACAACAGTCTCAAACCCCAAAATGTTATCACAGGCCCTCTTACCGTGTAATCTACTATTTCTTTCCGCCCACACAAAGTAGATGATGTTAGTAAAGATTACACCCACTAGGGGTCTAGCTTTGATGTCGCGTCTGGTTATCTCAAACATCCAAGGGATGATATCATCCATATTATCCGGAGGGGAACCACCCCACCCACACTTCAAGGCCATTCTACACCAAAGGTACTTGGAATACCTACAGCCAAAAAAGAGATGTTCATGTGTTTCATTCGCCTCAGAGCAAAGCAAGCAATCTTGAACGCAATTTAACCCCCATCTGGCTAATCTGTCTCTGGTAGGCAATCTTTTCAAAATGGCCCTGTAAGAGCAGAAGCTCCATTTGGGACACCGCATCTTGTGCCAAAGGAAGGGCTCCCAAGCGACCCGAGGATTGAAGCACTGCTGGATCCAAGGTTTGTGAGCCGTGATCAGCCTCCACCGCCCCAAACAGCAGGTGTACTCGCCCTTGACTACCAGCCAAGTCGCCATCATTTTTCTCCAGCACCTAGAAGACAGCCGCCCATGAAGGGGCGCGTCCAGGTTGGTGTATCTGCTAGTCATCCACACGGCCCACATGGATTCAGGTTTAGTCAACAAATCGTGAACTCTGCAGGCTGAAGCTGCCCGGGCCAACTGCAAAGGATCAGCCAAATTCAGACCTCCACAGAAATACGGCTGAGCCACCGTCTCCCACGAGATTGCATGAGCACTGCCGCTCCATAAGAAACCAGCGATGACCGCTCTAAATTTTTCCATCATGAAATTCGGAATCTCGGCCATCCTACACCAGTACCTGACCTTGCTAATGAGAACAGTGTTGATAAGGACCGCTCTCCCCGCAAGCGACACACGGATACTGGCCCAGCTGTCCACCACATTACGGAGGCTGTCAACACAGCTCCCATAATCAGCACCTTTGCCCACCCCACCAGATATCGGCACACCCAAATATTTAGTGGGGAATCTTCCAATTGACACACCAATGGCCTCTCTGAGTCTCCCTCTTCTACTATCACAGGATTTAGAAAAGAAGACACGAGATTTGATATCGCTGATGTAGAGTTTGGTGATTTTCCCGAAGCTCTGAAGGACTCTTCTAAGCCCACGAAGGTATTTAGCGTGCCCGGATATGAAGAAAAGCACATCATCGGCGAAGATCATATGGTTAAGAACCTTCGTGCCCTGCACTTTGAAAGATCGCACAGAACCTGCCTCCTCCGCAGCCAAGGTAAGGCAAGAAAGGTTCTCCATGACCAGAGAGAAAAGAAGGGGCGACAGGGGGTCACCTTGTCTCAAGCCATTGGATGCACGAAACATCCCATTAGGCACACCATTGACCAGAACAGAAAATGAAGTGGTCATCACACATTGCTTGATTATATCAATAAACTTCTTGTCAAACCCCAACGCCTCCATAGTGCTCCACAAACCCGGCCAACTGACATGATCATAAGCTTTGGAGATATCAACTTTAACACACGTCTTTTTGGACTGGTTTTTTACTTGAAAATCCAACAGAAACTCTGAAGCCAGGAGGGCATTGTCAGAAATGGCTCTGCCCTTGACAAAGGCCGATTGGTTCACCGAAACTATATCAGGTAGTATACCTTTCAATCTCCCAGCAATTACTTTGGCCACTATTTTATAGATCTCTGAGCAACAAGCAATTGGCCGAAAATCATTCATATTAGCCGCCGCCTTATGTTTAGGAATGAGCCTAATGAAAGCATGATTGGCTTGTCGAACCATCCTTCCACCAACAAGGAACCACCGCACAGCACGACACACATCATCGCTTACAATAGGCCAACACTCTTGGAAGAACTTGGCATTGAAACCATCAGGCCCCGGTGCCTTGGAAGCACCAATGGAGAAAGTCGCCGCTTTGATCTCCTCATCTGTAGCAAGTTTAAGAAGCTCCCTGTTCATAACTTCAGTTACTTTGATCAGGAGAGGGGACCTGCTAGTACTATGGTGACCCTGATTGTACAAGTTTTGGAAGAAATCCACCGCCAAGGAAGCGATTTTAGTCTCCTCATCCACCAATCTGCCCTCTTCATCAATAAGGTTATGAATGTGATCTCTCATGTTGTTCTTTTTAACAGCAGCATGATACACTTTAGAATTGCAGTCACCATCACAAATCCATTTAAGTCTGCTTCTTTGCCAATAACTGATCTCCTCAGCTTTTTCCAGCTGCAGTACACACTTACTGGCATTCTCCTCAATATTCATCAAGTCCTCCGACAACGGATCACTCCTGAGATTAGTAGCCGCAATCTCAAAACTGCTCCTGGCCACCTTAATCAGGTTGGGCAAGTCCACCAAGGATTTCGACCAGCTTTTCAATGCCACTTTGACCTTTTTTAGTTTACTAATAATTCTGAACAGCGGATTTCCATCAACAAAACTCTCCCAAGCTTCCCTAACCACTCCCTCAAAAGAAGGCCAAGAAAGCCAATGGTTCAGGAAACGGAAAGGTCTATTAAGGGCCGGTTTATAGACCAACTCCAACTCCATCCAGGAGTGATCGCTATTAGGATGTGCTCCCAGTTTAATGGCAGCATTGGGAAAGGAATCCAACCATTTCTCATTGACCAGAGCACGATCGAGGTTGCTGGAAATCCTACGGATCGGCTTCCTTTTGTTGTGCCACGTGACGATTCCACCTTTTGTACTGATCTCCATGAGTTTAGCAGCATCCACAGCGACATTAAATCTGCTGAGAATAGAATCAAGGATAGGAAGCCCACCCTTCTTCTCCCTGGCCCGGCGAACTTGGTTGAAGTCACCGATCACAAGCTGAGGCAGATCATATTGAGTTGAAGAGACAATGGTATCCCACAACAATCTTCTCTCTCGTTCGGAATTGGAACCATAGACCGCCGAGATAACACAGTGCCAACCTCCAGCATTGATACAACTAATCAAAACAAGCTGATCAGAGCTATGTATCTTTTGGATATCCCAAATCCTAGGATTCCACCCAATAGCGATTTTACCACCTTCAATATCATCCAGATTCGAAACCGCATCCCAACCATTAGGGAACAAAGTACTGATCCTATGGCCGACGTTTCTTTTTATTCTGGTCTCCAAGCATATGACTATGCTTGCCTTACTCTCTTGGATCACCTGACGCAGTGTTCTTTGCTTGCCGGGCAGAGAAGCACCCCTCACGTTCCAAGTGATCAGCTTCATTTGGACAAATTGGATGCAGCACCCCTTCCACGGGTGCTCCGAACTTTGCCCCTTCCCCCACTGGAGCTAGGATCCATGCTCCTGGTGTTAACCGTCTTGGCAGGTGGCACTGTGATTCCCTCTAAATCCTGATCAACCAGCATACGGAAAGGATTTTCTAAGGTAACCATCTCTCCCTCTTCCGCAACCGCTCTATCGCTAGCCGCTTCCTCAGACGTGGGGATCAGAATCTCACCACCGTTTGGAGAAGTAGCCTCATTACTCGGCAGGTCCTTGTCTAGGCGTGAGCCCACGATCGGATCAGCCACCCCGTCCACCACCTGTAAGACAGCAGTAACCACAGAAGGGGTCACCACTGAGGCGGACTTCCCACCAGCAATCTCCACTCTCTGTTCACCCGAAGGAACGGCGCCAGCCTTCTCCTTGCCTTTACCATTCACAGCTCTCCTGCTACTACTTCTCTGAGCCCTCCTGCTTCTGGACCTCCCCCTGATCACAGGTGGATCCGCAAGGGCCACTCTCTCCCCGGGGCAAGCCCCCGACATATGGCCGAACACCTTGCATTCATGACAATGCTCCGGTAAGGCATCGTAAATCACCTTGATTTCCAGCGCTTCACCTTCAGGCATTTCCACCATGACAACAGAAGAAGGCACCCTCTCCGCCGTGACTTCAATGCACAAATGAGGGGCGCCCGCATACCTACCATCGAGCCAGAAATCCACCACCTTCGGCACGCCCAGTGCATACCCAATAATGGTTAACGCCCGCCTAGTCCAGTGTCTTCCCAAGTCAGGGAAGGTCACCCAAACCGGCGCCGACGTAAGAGCAGCACGACGCACATCCGCCTGCGGAGTCCACCTTCGAGTGAGGACCAGCTGGTTGTCGAAAAACCAGGGTCCTTGCTCAAGGGCGGTCTGCATATCCGCCTCAGTAGCAAACCTCGCCAGGAACAGACCGTCTTTGAGCGGAGAGACTTGGAGCTCCCCCTTCGGCTTCCACATGCGGAGCATCCACCCATAGATTTGCTGAATGAAGACCTTCTTCCCCATCACTTGAATGATAGCGGAGCTCTTATGGAAGTCGTCCATATCTTTGACCACCGGGGGGGAGAACTTCGTCCAGGGCCTCCCATCATCAGGGCGAAAGAAGGGGGCTTTGGGATCTTCGGGCAAAGCCACCGGTCGACAATTCCTCTGCACCGGCAAAGGCCGAGAAACGGTGTCCGCCCAGGCTCTACCCGTCCTCACATCCGCGCGCGGGTCCGACCACCCAAACGATCCGCCGCCAGGGGGGTTGGACCGGTAAGGGACGGGATGGTCGCAGTAGGAGGGGGAAAGGAGGCACAGGCTATGGTGGTGGTGGTGGTGGTGGGGGTGGGGGTGGGGGTGGTGGAGGTGGAGGTGGAAGTGGAAGCAAGGGCACCGGCCCGGCTAACGCCGGCCATGGCGACGCCCCCCTCTAGAGATGGAACAGAGCCATTCTAGAGCGAGAAAGCTTCGACCACAATGATGCATATAATTTTTGTGACAAGACACATTGCATGCGTTTTGATGTTGATGATGCCCCATCCCCCATATTTTATAGCTGATGTTCTTGTACAACGATTGACCATGTGGATATGTTTGTGAAGGGCATTTGGTGCATGGTTGTTCCAGAGAAAATTTCTTCTGATTTTGTCAATCATGTTGTGGGTTTTGGTGGGCAGAGGAATGCAGCTAAGGAAATGAGTTGTGATGGGTGTTATAACGTTGTTGATGAGAGTAAGTCTGCCCACTACATTAAGGAAGTTGTTTATCCAAAAGTTTAGTTTGTTTTGGATTTTTTCAATGATGGAGCTCCAATTTGAATGGGTTATTGGGTGTGGCATAATAGGCAGCCCAAGGTAGTTGAAGGGGAAATTTTCAATTTTTCATTTGAGAAGATATTTATATATGTGCAAGATGTTTTGATGTGTGTTAACACCAATGGTAGATGATTTATTGAGATTTATTTTGATCCCCGAGATGTATGAGAAGATACCTATAATGCGAATGGTGTTGATGATAGTGGTGTCATCAGGCTTGACAAGGATGATGGTGTCATCTGCAAATTGAATGATGTTTTCCTAACATTCATGTGGGGAGGCTATGAGGCCATCAGAGGTGGCAAGTTTTATCATTTTTGTGAGTACAAATGTTACAATGATGAAGAGATAAGGGGAGAGGGGGTCACCTTGTCTAAGACCATTTGTGTTGTGGAAGAAATCGAATGGTGATCCATTGATAATGGTGGACAAGTAGTTTGTGGAAATACAGGTGTGGATCGAGTTATTCCAATTCTTGGGAAATCCATATCCAACCATGGCTTTCTTTGATGAGGCAGTCCCAATTTGTGTAGTCAAAGTATTTTTCAAAGTTTAGCTTGATAGCTATAAGAGGAGTATTTTTCTTATGACAGAGGTGCACATTTTCATTTACCATGATAAAGGTATGATGGATGCTTCTATTTTTGAGAAAGCATTTTGGTTATGTGGGATGATGTTGTCAAAGTGGGGTTTTATGTAGTTTGTAAGAACTTTTGCAAAATTTTTATAAGAAGTTTTTATGAGATTGATAGGTTTGAATTGAGAAATCTGGTTAGGATGAGTAACTTTTTTGATGAGAGAAATTTTGTTGTGGTTAAGGTGTTTGATGATGTTGTGGGTGTTTGTGTTGTAATGAATGTCTCTAAGGAGTTCCATAAAGTCTCCCTTGATGTGACTCCAATTAGCAAGATAGAATTCACTATTAATGTCGTCAGAGCTAGGTGATTTGTTTTTCCCTAGAGAGTGGACCGCTAAGTCAAGTTCCTCAGAAGTGAAGGGGTTGGTGATGGTATGTGGGGTTGTGATGTTTCTTCCACTCAAGTTCTTCCAGTGGATGTGATTGTGAAGGGTAGGCTTATGGATGATATTAAAGATTTTGAAGAAATGTTGAACTATATGTGTTGTAATCAGATGTTTGTTTGAGGTGATAGTACCATTAATGTTGAGATTTTCTATAATGTTTTTTTTAGAGTTGTTGTTGCAAGTTTTGTGGAACTATTTAGTGTTTTTATCTCCTTCCTTTTCCCATTTAATTTTTGATCGTCATCTCCAAATTGTGTCAAGTTAGTGTTTGATGTGGTCCAACTCAGCTTTGACTATGAGAACAAGGGCTGGGTCCACAGAGGGGTCACCATCTACAAATAGATGTTACTGTTCAAAATCAAAAAAGTTTTTGGGAGAGGTTTCCAACAGTTTCCTTTTGCCAACTTTTTAGTTTGTTTCTGATAATCTTGGTATTACTGTGAATGTGAAGGCCTATATTTTTGGTATGAGTGTCACCTATGATCCAGTTCCTCTGGAAGAGGTTTAGACATGTGGGGTCAGAGGTTTAGAAGTTTTCAAAATAGAAATGTTTGTGTCCCCATATATCTAGTTTGGTGTTTATGATGATGGGGAAGTGGTCCGAGATAGGCCAATGGGCTACAAATATAAAGGAGAAGGGGTATTGATCTTCCCATTTGTTGGAGCAGATGAAGTGGTCAAGTCTGGCCTAGGATTATTGGCGGGTCCAAGTATAGCAGGTATTAGCAGGTGGTATATCTATCTGGTTATGGTTTTGGAACAGATTTTGAAAGGATTTGTCAGAGGTAATCATGTAGCCAGATAAAGATGTGTTGTTTATTCTATCAGAAATTCTAGTTGTGAGGTTGAGATCGCCCCCTAAAAGTCATGTTTTGTCGTGTTAAGTACAAATGATGTGCATCATTTCAACCATATATACAATTTTATTTGATTCAGGTTCTCCATAGATCCTCGTGAAGATCCAACTGAAATTATTAGCTAAGTTTGTGATGTGGAGAGTGATGGAGAAAGTACGCGCTTCAGAGTGAGTGATGTCAAAATGGCTATTGTTTAATCCTATAAGAATCCCACCCTTAAAACCTTGAGGAGAAATTTGGTGCCACGAGTTTGTATGCTTCCCTCCTATGGTTTTGAGAGAAAATGGTGACAAGGTTGTTTTTGTTTCCTAGATAGTTATGATAGGAATGTTGTTGTAGATGTGTCTACAAATTTCTTTTCTTCTGTTTAAGCTAGCAACCCCACAAACATTCCAGGATGCAATTTTCATGGAATTTTTAATTATCTATATGTGTCAAGATGGATTTTTGAAGGCATATTTATTCATATGTGTAGATTTCCTATCTATGTGTAAGTGTCATGGATATTTCTATGGCTTTTCCAATTCATAAATTGTTCAATATTGTTCAGGGCTTGATTTGATGATGTTTCATCATCAAACGTGATACATAGTTTATCAGGAAAAGTTGTAAAGGATTGAATATCTGACCAAGAGGCTATATCTTCTATATTTTCGATATTATTGTCTTCTAAATCAGATGATATTGTAGAAAAAAGTGAAGATGTTTCAAATGAAGTATCAGTTAAGGATGATGTACCTAGTTCTTCTGAAGAAAAATAGTTTCTATTGGTTAATCCTTGTGGGGTATTGGAGATGTTGTTGATGGACTAAATGACTCCAACAGTCTTTCCTTTTCTTTTCTGCTTCAGACTCTACGATGAGAGGATTTAATAAATAATAGCAGTCTTTAATTTTTTCACTGTCTCGGAGTCTAAATTTAGAGTGGAATCTGTATCATTGCTAGGGAAAGTGAAGGGTTTGAAAGAGTTCATGAGGGTGTTATTGGTGCTGTCGGATGAGGGTGAGGAAGTTCTAGGCCATTTTTTATTAACCGATTGGTTTGTCTCTTCAGTGGACTTTGTTGGGATACTCTTTCGTTCCCAAATGAGGTTTCTCTCATTTGATTTTCTTATGTTGACAAAAGGCTTTTTTGTATTTGTAGGACAATACCATGAGGGGGGTGGACACTTATGTCAGAAAAGGTTGTCATATTAATAAACTATGATAAAGATATCCAAGAAGGGTTGCTAACCCTAAGGTTTGAAGCTAAGTTGAGTAACCATTCACCGTAACCATACTAGATGTGAATTTTGGGGACAAAATTCCTTTTAAGGAGGGGTGAATTTAGGATCCTCAAATTTGGTAAATTTGAATTCTACAAATATAAAGCTTGATTTGATAAACAAATTCCTTAACATAATTGATAGAATAATAAAGCTATCCACTTTGTGACATGGGTGTAACCCATGGCCCAAGTGAGGCCCATGAGGATATTTATTTGCAAATAGGTCCTTATTGCACAAGTTTAAGAAATAAAAAGAAATTCATGCGTAAACAAAAGAGGATGCCTTTTTTGAATTGTCAGATAACAAAAATATGAGATAATGGGCAAGTTTCCAAAGGATTCTAAGTATGGTATGCTTTAGATAATTAATGGAGTAACTATCTAACTAGGACAGAAAACCCAATTTTTGAGGCATCAACTCGGTTTGACTTTTGGAATACTTATATATAATAGGAAAACTAAGATAATTTTAGAATTTGAGAAGGAACTGACTTTCCATGTGATAATGGTAATTGATATAAGAATACACTTGAAAAGAAAGTTTATTCTATTAAAGTTATCCGAATAAATCCCAAAAATTAGATATAAGATGAGAAAGATATTAATGATTTTTCCTCCAAGTTTCATAGGAAAATGATTCTCCTAGTAGCATATATAAAACTGAGAAGGAAGAGGGTCTTACTTGTAATAATTAAATTATGTTCCCTTATTTGAAGAGAGAGAAAAATGATATCTAGAAGCATCCTTATGACAACAAACTCATCTAGGTGTGAGATTATAAGATTATAAAGAACATATCAAAATTTGGGATCAATTGGATAATGAAGGGAGAGATATGGATTTTACAAGTTTCCCTAAAGTGTGTGGTCAATTAATTGATTGTGACATTTGTCACATTTAATATGACCAAGGACTTCGAACCAACCTTCCTTTTATGTTGTGTGACCCTAGAATGATTGAATCTAGAATCGACAATGTCTAGTGCATCTTCTACCTCCACTCAAACATGATAGATGCAACACAATGATTCCTTTCCTTAAGATCTCCTAAATATACTCCCATTGTATTTGAGATATGTAAATGAACCTCCCTAACCCTAGTTTTCCCTAGTTTCATGTGGGATTGAGACTTTACCCAAATCATTATTGAGTCAGAACTCCGTTGAAGACCCTTTAAGATGCCTTGCCTATATAAGGTCCGAGACCCCTCACCCTTCAGACGAGAGAAATGGAACACAATCCCAATTGATTGAGGAATCCTTTTGTACCTCCAATTACACCCTAGGATCCTTTCTTCTATCTTCCCCATCTCTGATCTCAACCCTATAGGACTAATCTCCAGTCAACACCACCTCAGTCATCATACCCCACCGGAAAAGGGTTGTGCGAGTCAACATGATTGTGTTGAAGATCAGTGGAGCCCCTATTCCACTACCAAGGACTGGGAAGCAAAATTCAAGTATGAGGTTGAACACATCCATTGATTGAAAAAGAGAAGAGTCGTGTGAGCAAAAGGAAGGAGAAGAGGATAGAAGAAATCACCTTTTTACCCCCAGACGAGAGTTGTGCGATAAGGGGCATCATTGTCATTTAACCATTTTCTTTACCTGGACACACAAGGTGTGGAAGGCCCGGTGGGAATGAGCCTATTAGTTTGGCTCCGACCTTGTAGCTTAGTTGGATGGTGAGATGGAGACTAATGTGACCTGCCTTGATTGGTTAATACATAGTAATCTTGCGATTATCGTAATTACTTATTGGTAGATCGAAACATAGAAAAAATATGTATCAAATTGATATGAAAAAGGAGTAGAACACGAATAAAATTCTTTCAAACTCTAAATTATGCTTCTAATTCCAAAAATACCTTGGATTCATGATTAATAAGCAACTAAAATATGAAAAACCTAGATTTGTGTATAAACATGTTGAATGCATTAAATGTTATTAGTTCATGTTATAATTTCATATTATAGAATATAATGATAATATAAGGTGATGATGATAATGATGATTCATAATTAGGGTCTTTAAAACCAAATATCATATTTTTCCATGTTATTAATGCACATAATCTGATGTAGGTGTTCATAATGCAAGTATATGATAGAACTGATAATTGGGGTTTCACCTAATGTCTAATATGGGTTAATATCTCTGATGAATCATTCTCCATTGGAATTAGGGTTTGTACCCTTATTCCATATTCAAATTTAAGACGAACCTAAACCATGTATTAGGGCCCGAGTGGGGTTTAATCTGAATAATATGATAGTGACACTTTAGGATATACATACATGTAGATTAGATGTTGATTGCTTGGATCCATCTTTGCTTGCTTTATTGGATAATATGATTAAAGTACTTGAGGTGTGATTTCCTGATATTCATGGTTCTACATTTATGTACATGGTTATGATTATGGATATTCAAATTATCGACTACCAGTGTCTGCCGAGGATTTCTCAAGAATTGATGAAATAAAATGTTGGATGTTTATTTACATCATGTTCAATTAAAATGCCACTATGAGTATCACCTAAAGTAATATATCATATTCTAAAACTTGGGATGACACATATCAAGAGATGATGCCAAAATGAGCCCTAGAAAGTGCCCGAGATAGCATATCAAGTATGCCTTAGAATATGTAAAGAAAGTGTAAGGAGACAAGATCACCCCCTTACTAAAGAAAAAAAATTGAATAATTAACATCCATTCCAAACACACTCAAAGGTATGTTGGAATAGGTATAAATTTTCCAAATTTATTATAATGGTACGCAAAAGACCAAAGTGTAGCAACAAAATTAAAAAAAATGACTATATTTAATTTTCACAAAAAGATTACAAAAGTATATCATAATCTCCCATAAGGGTTTACATGTATGATACAACATAAGGATCTAATTAGAGGGAAGTCTAAACTACTTCAAATCTGTCTCCAAGCAAAATCTCCAAGAGCTAGGTCCATGTTGGAAGCTATGTTCTCCTTGGTCATGTTCAACACCTCGATCTAAACCTGGGTGGTTGGGAAATCACCTAACAAGAGAGAGAAATACAAGGTATGTGTCAAATAATAAAAAAGAACAAAATATAAGGAAATAACATGAAAGTAAAGGCTAATATTTCATCATAAGATGAACATAACAAGAGTATGAGGCTATATTCAAAAGAAACTTACCATTAACAATTATATCAAAAAGGATTTGCATGTAAGATAATTATGTCTACCTAACTAAGTAGGGTTGAGGCACCTACCGTACCTCTAACCTATAGGTGAGGGGAGAATAAGACATTCTCAGTCACCTACACAATTATATAGGGGAGAATAAAAATGTTCCCCAGGGTGATTAAATACATGTCCTCTGTGGGTGGTTGTACATAAGTACCACTACTTTTAATTATATAGAACATAAATCTACATGCTAGAAAAGTAATCATGGCAAGAGTAGTCATAATATTCAATAATCATGGTAGTGGGATATAAGACCCAAACAAGAAGAAATCATAATCTGATTTGAGGCATGAACAACATTAGGATTCAAGAATAGAAGATTTAGGGTTCATTTAAGCCTCATTAAGGAAATATAGGGTTTGGCTGCAATTATCCCAACATAGGGTGTAAGGAATGCACATACCTCTCTTACTGATATCAATTACTAACTTTCACCACTTTAATTGAGTCCAACTTCCACTTTGCCTATCTTCAATGTATTAACATGTATTAGAGTACATAGTGCACAATAATGTATAGAAAAACTAATTTTAGACCTTTTTAGAAAAACTCAAATTTAGATTTTGAAAATATCACCAATGAACTTATTAGGTTCTCCCGATCAAGAAAACATAATTTTATGTTAATTTTGGAGTTATGATGATTAAGATGTAATTTTTATGGATTTTATGCTTTAAATTCATTTTACAAAAATCACCCTTCGTAAAAACATGAAATAAGACCTTGAAAATATTTTTATTAGACAGATATTAATTTTCCAATTCCAAAACATATTTATTTGTCAAATTTGGATAAGCGGATTAGAAGATATGAATTTTTCAATACCGACCAATAGGAAATTGCCACATCATCAAACCGATCGAGATAATTGAAGGGAGAGGGAGAGGGAGAAAACACCATTTGACCCAAGATCAGGTTTGAAGTTGCATAGGTAACCAAACTAGAGCTTCTAGAGAAGGTAAAATAGCAAGAAACCAAAACCCTAGAAGAACATGGTAAAAAGAGATGGAAATCATCGAACATAGAAGCATGAGTTTTAAGCATGTAGTAACCAATATATGAGAAGGGGGTTAACAAAACTTGCCTCTAGTAAGGTAAGAAGGTCAAAACAGAAAGGATCCCGAAATTAGAAGGTCTGGTTGCTCCAAGACAAGCTCCTTTCTTGAGCAAAGATCACCTTCTCCACTTTAGAGGTGCAACCCTTGCAAAAGAGCATGGAGATGAGATGTTTTAGGGTTCTAGGTGGAGTTTTACCATGGAAGGTTATGGTTCCGACCTGGAGTAAGTTGGGAGGAATACTAAAAGCATGAAAACATGGAAGGAAAGGAGGATTCTTACTAGTTTTGGTCAAAATCACCAAGGAGGAGCTTAAGAATTCCTAAATAGGGAAATTTGGAACCCTAGGAGCCTTCTTCACCCTGGTAGGCACCCTCTTTTACCTTGGGACAACAAATTCATGTCCAAACATAGAAGGGACGATGCTCTAATCTGGGGAAAAGATAAGGAGAGGATTTCTTCTTATATTGGGAGGTGGGAAGGGGTAGACATGTCTTTATAAAGAAGGGGGCAAGTATGAGGTGTCTTTGTGACTTTCCATGTGTCCTTAGGCTAAGGCTTCATGGCCATGCAAGAGGAAAGCTCATAGAGACTTCTTGTATGTCCAAGGTCGGTCCAAAAATCCCCTGGAGCCTTCTAGGCCATCCCCACCGTCCTTCAAACAAAGAAATAACCCCATTGGTTGATAGCTTTTAAAGATAAGCACATTTATAAAGAGGGTAATCCCTATAATGCCCTTGGAAAGTAGTACCTTCAAACCAAGGTGCAACTAGGTGAACCATGGTTAAAAATATCAAGAATGGTAAGGGAATGTATAAGGATTAAAATTCAATAATTTGCAAAGAAAACCTCCCAATTGGGTAAATTGCATAAAAGTCCAAAATGTACTTAAAATTGCATAACTTGCACAAACAACATCCAAATTGAACCAAATTTGAAACTTAGGCTCATTTTATGTTTTCAAAGCACCTAAAAAAGTTAGATTAAGATTATATCACTTAATTATGGTAGTTAAGCTTATTTAATACATTAATTAAGGTTTGGGGCCTTGCACTTCTAGCGCAAATTAATAAACTATTATTCTACTAAAGTGGTGATTTTACATTTTAGATCCTTAAATAAGATTTCACCGAGGTTTTTGTGCATAAACCCTTTCATTGGTATAATTATTGAATAATGTTCACAAAACCACTATAAATTCCACAATTTAAGCATCAAGGCTAAAAAGGATAGAAATGATACGAAAATATTGGGAAAGGGCCAAAAAGAGAATATGTCAAAGTTTTGGTATGTTACAGAAAATACCAATTCTTATTTGCAAGAATTGATTTATTTTATGTTTTTATATTACTTGCACACTTTTTTATGCACTCCAAGTACATAATATAGCAATATAATGATCTACGTTTTGGATTATCAGTGATTTAGGTAATTGTAATATATGAAGATATCAAGACATGATGAATAAGATGAAATCAACTGAAGACATTAGAGATAAGTAAATGAGTATTAGTTAGATACTTGTTCTCATATTTATTAGTCTCATGTTGGAAATGCATGTAACTCCTTATGGAAGCATTATTATTATACATCTTGAAAACAATATTGATGAAATAACGGAAGTCTTTGATATTATTTGTTATTTGTTAAATCCAGATTTGTGGAAACTTAGGTAATGGCTCTCAACTTTAAGGTCTTTTCTTAATTGGGAGATACTAAAAAGTGAGGTCGTTACAGAGTCCCAAGACCATAGAGGAGATAAGTCATGTTAGTATGTTGTGAGACCTCGTGCTTGGGTTGGTGGTCCCTTGTAGGAATGTAGTGGTTGTTTATCTGAAAAAGAGTTGGGTAGAATGTCTTGTAAACATAGAACCTATGAAGAGAATCTCATACAATGATTTTTTTGGTTTGTGCCTTAGTGGAAAAAGATTGTAAAGATAACCATATGCATCAGTGAGGTAGATTTGAGAACCTCAATTGGACTACAAAAAGTTTTATATGTGTTTGATGAGACACATTTATAAGATTGTGTATCACAACCCTGATTATATATATATATATATATGTGTGTGTGTGTGTGTGTATGTTTGTGATCTAATATTATGGTGTGATTAGGATATGGAATGATGGAAAAACCTAGTGATCATTTCGTAGTCCTCAATGTATATATGATAAACAATATACATGAATAATAACTCTTAATATAATACAACTATTTAATTTTTGTGATGACATATTTAAAAAATGTTGTAACCTAATATCAAAGTGAAATGAGATAATGTTAATTTTGTATGAGATGTTAATCTTAGTGCTTAATAAAGATGTTGAATATAGTAATCAAATCAACAATATATAATGATTATGACACTATTAATATGATATCGATGAATAAAGTGGGTTCATTACATAAATTGTTTCCAATAATGTTAAGCAATGTTCAAACCCTAAAATATTGAATAAGTGAGGATGCAATCCTAGAATCTGAAATATTGCATGACATCTAAGCTTCTAATTCCTTGTTTGAAGCTTATATGATGTGCGTTTGACCCTAAATTATCTAAAATCTCATATGAGTGGTTTAAACATAAATTTAGGACTCCCTTTTTGGATATGTGACACATGGAGTGGTGACATATATGTGAATGAAGATGTTTGACTTTACTTGGAGTAAGAGAATGGGTTAATTTTGTGGATCATATTTCTTTAAGGTGTATGGAATGTGATTGGTTGGACAATAGCTAAATTTTAAGAATGAAATCTAGTTTATGGTGTGTAGGAAGTAATGGTGTGAACTTGTGGAAATCTTGAATACCCAATTGGATAATTGAATTAGTTGATTTGACACAAGAATGATTGTTTTGAAAGTATATGCATAACTGTGTTGATGATGTATAACGATCCTTAATGTATGAGAATGAAATATAGGTAGAGAGGAAATATGAGGAAGATGAGAAAGGAAAAATAAGGATTAAGTTTGTTTGAGTCATTTTCCTCACTTTTCATGCACAACCACGATGAGTTCCATGGTTAGCAAACATATGTTTCATCAGGGAGAATGAAGAGATATAGGTAAGTTGTGGAGGTTGACCACAAGGTTACAGAGACATGATTAAGTTGAGGGAGTCTTTGTGGTGATTTTGGATGGAATTCCATGAAGCCTCACTCTATAGATGGGTTTTCCCTTTCCACATACCGTAAAGCAGCTCGTGCCAGCAAAATCCAATAAGTAGGAGCCTTGTGGACAAAGAAGCATACTAACCTTGACAATCTGAAGCATAAAAGTTACAAGAAGCCAATGGAAGAACAATGTCACCTTGAGGAGGATATGTGCGTTGCTAACTCCTTTCTAGGTTTCTTAGCAACATTATTTTTTTTTTGGAAAAAGAGAGCATTGTGTTGAGAACACACGATGCATCGGGCTCACCTTGTATCCCACATGGAGAAGGAAAGGGAAATGAGTCAACCATTGTGGGTCCACCCAACTAGTCGATGACTTCATGGGACTAGAGCCAATTACCTTATAGAAATGTGACAACATTTGGAGTTTCTAGATCAAGATCCAATGACCATGGTTCTTCAATTTAAGTTTAGTCTCTTCTAATAACTCATAAAATAACTAGATTCTGCATAATGCATAGTAAATACTATGTTTTCTAAAAATTAGAAACAAGCTACAAGAATATTTAAAAAAATAAATCTAATAACAAGGAACCACATAATCATTATATTGAAGTTAGAATCAGAGTAATATCACGTATGTTGTAAAATGGTCACCTTATATTTTATATATATTAAATGACAATAAAATATTCTTGAAGTTAATTAGGAACTACGTGAACATGTATATAACTCATCTAAGGTAATAAGGATGTCACTATACATAATGATGTAATTTGCTTCATGTTTCTTTAAGAAATGTAATTTGCTTCATGTAGCTTATAAAGGCCAACTATTTTGAATAAAATGTAATAAATATATTTATGGTCAATAAATGATGAAATATTTAATATAACATCATAATAGTAACTAGAACATAGCGTGTAAGTTTGATAAATATTACCTTACTCACAATTCATGTTAAAACATTATGATCATAAATGAGGTTTAAACCATAAGTTGAAATATATTTAATAATTATGGTTAACATGCACATGTAACAAACTATTGAATCTGAACATAATCATTGCATGTTATATATATTAACTAAATTTTAAGATAACTAACCAACTCTCAGTTAAGAAGAAAAATAATGATGACATTAAAATGATGAACTAAATTAAACCCAATGGACATAACTAAGGTTAAGATGACAAGAATGTAGTTATGATATGTATGATTTTGTCTTAATATGGACTTGGCCAAGGTTTTAGTTGACTTCAAGAATATGTGATTGTTAGGTTTTTCTCAATTCAAGGTAAAATTTACCTCTTACTTGTCCTATTATATGGTATGGATATACATATGTGTACAAAAGATCTATTATATGATATTGGATGGTATAAGTATTTATGTAGGCTGCCTTTCTTGATTTTATCTATATATAATTTTTAACATGAAACAAAATATATCTAATCCAATGTATCACAACACTATATCTCTTTTGTTAGCATAATGCTTGTGAGTGATCTATCTATTTGGTAATATGATCACCTTATACAATGATCTATCTCTTTGGTAATAAAATCATAAGGACTTAATGCATTTACCTTTGGTTGGCAAAAGCTTAGATGATATAATGCAAAACATGCTTCGAACATGTGTTGTCTTAATAAATAAAAGATGATGTGTTTTTTACTACTTTTTCTTATATATTATTGCCAAATCATATTTGTTAAGGAGGTTTTTTGTTTTATTTGATGCACACTAATCACATTTATGCTTACATGTACGATTTATGGTTTTAGTTGATGTGGATGGTGGTGCATAGTAGAAGATGGGAGTTGTATGACAAGAAGATGTACATGTGGACCTATTGCCTAAAGAAACATTATAGATGCATTATGTGCACATGTATAAGTTTACTATTAAATTTGTACTATCTATTTCTAATCATTCACTTTGCAGTTACATGTTGAGCCTTGCGGTAATCGTTTGTTCTTGTTTAGGTGCATATACTACTTTTTCCCCTCCTAATTTTCCTCTTCTTGGTATAGTGTACAATGTTTGAAATTAATATTTTCACTTGGATGAAGGTTTAAATTTGGATGCGACACACATGGTTAAGGTGTAGAAAATTTAGGGACTTTACACCGTCACCTGAATTGCATGATATGTTAAGCAACACTGGACTGAGATGAACTATAGACTTAGTTTGGTTTCATTAGATACATTAAATGTTACAAGTTAACACGCATGTGTGTACCTTAAGCATGGATATTAAACCCCAATACAGTGGATGTCTTTCCTAAAAATCAAAACTGGTGTCAAAATTCAATTTAAACACCTTGACTAGTACGGTGTTCATACACAAGATTTTCACATACAATGAGTGTGTGATCTAGGATCCCTAAATGGACCACCTTTATCCAGTGTAGTCTTGGCATCAAAGGCCTCCCAGACTCTAAATGCTATATGTTGAATAGTTTGGGTGCCCAAAACATATTTTTTTTGGTTATTTGCAATGTATACGTTATTTTGTGGGACAAAAACACTAGTTTTTAGGATGACATTATTCTTATTTGTGGTAATAGGGGATTCCTTATACGATACCTATGGATGATGATGATATTCTTCTAGATCCACAATTACCCTTTGTGGTGTGGACTTGATGGTCTTTTTGCGATTGTGTGGATTATTTCTAGTGTTTTCCTTAGATGAGGTCCACATCAGTAGGTGGTCTGTTAGTCATATAGAGCGGGAAAGTGTTTAACAATTTTTTTTTCCAAAAGATGCAAAGGAGGTAGATAATATGTCAATCTCTAAGTCATAAATTTATTTGACATGCTTGTGAATAGAGCAACAAGTATTCACATAAGACTTTCTATAGTTCGATGGTTATAACATGTATGTGTGGATATAGTGGACTTTACCTTCTAGAGCATAAGAAATAGTTTTGAAGGTCTTGGCATCCCATAGTTATGTGCAAAAGACTATGATGGCCACCCACCCAACCCTATAATTCTTCATATGTGTAATTATCCTCTATATTAGATCCATTTTGTAATGGTATCTTGGATCAAACCTTTATCACTTGTGACTTCTAGATAGAAACCCATAGGGTAATCAACTAGGGTAGATTCTAGGAGAGTGAAATTGAGCTACCACTTGATATGGTCTTAGGTCAATAATGACAGTCCTTGGGAGAAGAAAACTAAGACCATGGGCAACTTCAATTTTGGGGACCTATTCAGTCTTTTTAAAGGTTAGGAAGTTAACCAGAAGACCATGTTCGTTCATCTCTCTAGCTAATCATAGTGATGTTACAAACACATATATGTTTGTATATTTTGTTTTATCTTCTTATGAAATGTTTTTCCCATTCATAGATGTAAAATTTGATGTGGTAGGAGGTAGGTGGCATAGGGACATTCAATGGATCTTGAGGAAAATGAGTATAAGATTGTGTGTGCTATTTGCAATGGTGGTGTGTTGAGGATCTCTTATACAATACTAAGAGAAATAATTTTGATGATTAATGTGGCTAGTACAGTCTATTAATTATCCATGCACTTGTTTCTACTGGCATAAAATCACCTCATAATTTAACAAAGGTACACAAATGTATTCAACTTATTTGCCTCAGGTTGAGTAATTGTAGACATGTGGTTTTTCTTTATGTGTGATTGGGTGCACCTATCATATAAATGATGCCAGTTGATGAGAGATGGATATGGATTCCTAATAGAAGCGACTTTGAGATAGGTTGAAGCTATGATAATTGTGATTTCATGCATTTTTTAACATAGGCAATGGCGTATATTTGTGGAATTGCTAAGATTGTTAGGATGAATAGTCTGGTCTTTGTAGGGGAACAACATTTGTGTGTCCTGGGATGTAATATAATTGAATAATATCATAATTTGAGTTCAAAGGGGAAATGTGGGTATAATGACCCATACCTATATTTTTTTCACTCAACAATTTCATCTAGTAATCTTTTTATTGTTTTTTTGGTATGATACTAGATTCCAAGTAGTAAAATTATTTATTTAAGAAGACTTTGTGAAAGTGATAATAAAATGTTGTCTTATGAAAGTAAATCATTATTCAAATGTAGATGACCTTATTGTGAAGAGGTCGTCATAGTTTACGTCCCAATGATTTACATGTGAGTTGAGTTGACTATCTCCATGGGGGTGTTCCATCTAAGTTCGGCTCCTCACACCTCTTGGGGTGCAACTTGTTGGGTTTTTTTTTGAGAAATGTCACGAGTGGTGGAACAAAGAAAACATGCTCATCAAATATGTGGATGGAGATCCTGTTGATGTTTGTTGTGGGAGATATCCAATGTCCACCTTACCTTTACTCTATGCTATGCTAGGAGATCCTTCCAAACCCAAGCTGCATACATGTTAGGCTAGGTCTATATGAATAGAACCACCAGATAATACTTTCCACCTACACTCTTACCCATCCTACTCCAAACTCTAGGCTATAGTAGTACTAAATGATCAAAATAACTAAGTACTTCAATGTGATATTCGCCACTCAATAGTGGGAATTTTTTTCTTCATTATTCATTTTGATTGGTTTAGTTGCGGCCCATGCCACAACGAGCGAGATTACTCAAACCAAATGCGGAAACAAAACTAAACAAGATGATTACCAAAAAAACCAAAAATTAAATCCGTTTGGCATAAAGCACCAACATCAGAAAACTTGATAGATAAAGATCCATTACCTGCCAATTGTATGATATAACATAAAGTATCGTTCATACAACATGATCCCGAAGCATTCCTATCATATATGAAATCTGTTCCAGTTACATATACATGAACATCTGCCAACTATATACAACAAAGGGCACACTAGCCAAAAACTCACATCGATATCATAACCACAAAACACACCAAACTATCCCCAAGACCTGAGTGCACATAGATGACTCTAGGACTCTAGCACTAAAAGACATAAAAGAAACACAACCAACCTTATCAACTACTATCCTTCTTGCTGGTGCTCTAACTCAGCTGTAAAATCTCTATCTCCTCGTGCATGTCCACCTAAAAGATGTGGAAACCTAAAGGGTGAGACCAAATGCCCCAGCGAGAGATATAATTCTCTGCCAATGTATATTATTACACAGAAATATCAATTAAAGAACATGAGTAAATCTACAATCATGATAAGAAGATTAAACTAATGATATAAGTGAGGCATTTACAATCATCTAGATAGTTCAGGAAACTATAACTGAGCTTTATAACATCTTATCATTTTAAAAGGAATATGAATAACATGTTTATAAACTACCAACTATACTATACAAAAGCAAGGAAAGGCTTCATCCAATGTTTTTTTTTATCCTAAGCAAATATGCTATGAGTATGATTACTTATTTTATTATGCCATGAGGAGATGAGGTATACCACTCATCCTCCAACTGACCACTACTAAGTCGAAATTAGTGCCATACAAGGTCTATGGAAGAGCTAGAATCCACGACCTATCCACACCTCCTAGTCAGCACGAGAGTTACACCACAATGACATAACATATGAGTCATCTGCAAAATAGCCTAGCCCACCTTGGTATATAGGCACAACATGAGTGAACTAAGTTACAACCCATAGCCACACTCCTGCCAGGGTATGGCCCGTAGCCAACCCTGTGAAAAGTCATAAATATTTATACTAAATCATATCATTGAGCTATGGCTCATATTCACTCATCTTCCATGGTATGGCCCATAACCAATCCTGTGAATGCATATACTCAACAATATATGACTTTGAGTTTCCACTAAGAGAGAAGTCATTTCACTATCTAATACTAAGACTGACATTGGAATGGATCTATGGCACAAGGAAAACTACATGATTATGGTTCCACTTAATTAGTTATGAAAATTTAGTGTATTTTAGCATCAATTAAGTTAAAACGTATAAAACACATGCAAATACTATAAAAGAAAGGGCATAGTACAAAATCATAAGATTTATAACATTTAGAGAATATCTCGCCACATCATCACATTCCCATGGGATACCAATCCCTCAACTCATCATTGAGAATATCATCTCAATGTAGGCAACATGCCTCTATGTGATCATAGGACCCATTCACATTATCCTTGTATCACATGTGTCTCAACATGCCTCATGAAGGCTATTTCAATTTGTGTCACATCATACTCATCATAGCATGCACTAGCCATGATATTCAATCACATATCACATGCATGCTTAGGGGTTTATAAACATGATAGAGAAAGCATCATAACATATTAAACAATCCAAGAGGGAAGTGAATACATCATACCTTCTCATATTAGGTTTAGAGTTCCATACTATAGCCGGTTTATGTTTTGTATCATACAACATCACCAAACCCTAGGTACACAATTTCCCATTTTCTTGGATCATCTAAATGTTAAGTCTCATGTTTAGAGTCAAGCATTATGTTATCTAAATATTACCATACATGTATCATCATGTGTTCAAGTATATGTGCTAACCATGTACCATGTATATGTATTAACCCCCACAATTCTCATGTACATGAACCACCATCAACAAAGTCACAACCACTCAAGGAATATAGGTGTAGTGACCTTTCTAACCCATGTCTTATGACCATAACACATCACTACTCTCAAACTCAACCCCTTAGAGGATGTCACGACCGCACCAACCCATAGTCAGGGTTAGGTCAAAATACAAGGCTAAAGCACCACTTTCAACATGTAGCAACCTACCAACCAGCTAGGGTTTCAACCCATGATCAAACTAGGCTGTTTTAACCATGACAAAGCAAGTCAAGAATGCCTAGGTCAAGAGGGTTATGACAACTATAAAAGATGAACCATAGACCCTTGTCACGACCGCTACTAAGGAAGAGTAGTGACCCATCATCACCAAGGGTGCACATGTCATGACTAAGACGAAACAAGCTACGGTATCGGCCACCACACCCAAGGGTGGCGACCCCACATGGTCAAGATCATCACCAAAACATAAACAAGGTTGAATCAGGAAAGAACAAGATCTAAAAAATCAAGAAACTCCATGGAACACCACCATCATCAAGGTGGAAAACTCCACACAAGATGGTCACCAAAAACCCTAAAATTTGACCCATGTGAACTCCAATAAAAGGCTACATGCAAGGGTGATAAACCACAATCTACACAACCAAAATAGAACCCCAAATAGTAAAATAGGTTAAGGTACATGATCCTAAAAAAAGGTGATCAAGATCATGGCCAAGAGATAAAGAAAAGCCACATATATCATAGTCACCAAGAAATTGGGTACATAACTAGGATTTAGGATTTCTACCAAACCAAGCAAGGTTTGATTACCAAACCAGTTCCAGAGATCATCATCAAATACTAGCATATCAAGAGAACATTTGGGAGAGGGAAAACAATAGCATGCATGAATAAAAGAGCACAATAATAGAGTAGGTTGAGTGTTATATAGCCTACCTTAAGAAGCTCAACACTAAGGGTACAAGCTCCAAGATCAAGGGCTCCAAGCATACGATCCAAGGGTTGAAGTAGATCCACCAAAGGTCCCACTTTTAGACATAACAACACCTCCAAGAGAAAAGGATGCCAATGTCAAGATAAACCAATAAAAAGGAGGAAAGAAAACCCTAGCTTAACTAAAGGGAGAAGGAGGAAAAATAGAGAAGAACTTCATCCCACGACGGCCTATGACCCTAGAGATGAGGGTTTCTGTTGGTATGTATGCCCTGAGAGCCAATCATGGGATGATTGGTGGGATACATTGAGATTGATTTGATAAACATAAAAGGCAAGCTTCCAATTCTTTCTGGTTCAGTCATATGAGATAACGATAGAACAAATTGAATGTCTAGAGAATGATAGTACTCAATGACATATGCTTTCATGTTAAGGACTTGAACGATGAGATCATACGGATGCTAAGAGTTTGTACATTCTTATTATGTCCCTAGTCAGATGTCATTATGGAAGGTAGACAGAAAACAATGACACACAAGACTAGATTGTGGTGTTGGTTGATGACAGAATCTCATTAGTCATGATATAGAGATATCAAACCAAACACATAGGTACTTGTTGGAGAACAAGTGTACCAGACAGACCCACCATGAGTTTGACACATGGAACCATGACATGGTAGTCATAGTTAGTTCTCACAGTAATGGTGGTGAGTGTGATTCTTTGACCTGAAATCACTACACTCAACACATGTCGTTGGGTACACTTTGACATCATCAAACGCAGTCCTGAAACATGGGTTGTTATAAAGGTGATGATTGGGTGGCTTTGACACATGGGGCTTTTGAGGGGTGAGTGATAGATATGGGATTTGTCCCTCCTGAGGGAGTTTGATATCCATGGCCACTTGATGAGTAGGATTGAGATAGGCGTGTGCACGCATGTGTGAATCAATATGTGATATTGATGTCATACATATCTCCTCCAATCTACTTTGAGATCAAGAAAGTGAATGAACGTTGACAGGATGACTGTTCCATGCCTTGAGTTCATTCGGGATATCAGTGACAAAGGAATTATACATTTGCTGTAACACCGTTCACGGATTGTAGGATTGAAATTTGTTCTCCAACTTTCCTTTTCACGTGGGTAGCACTGATGTGCGACTAGGCACCGCTCTTTGCTTGTGAAGTCATAAGTGTTATGGACTTTCACTGCCAATATAAAATGGACATGTAAGGTCACACACATAGGATTTAACCTGGAAGAGAAGTTTATCCACAAATGATGTTTAGATTGATTACTAAAGGAGTTTAGTAGTTCAATTAAACACCCAATCAATTGATAGCTCAATATCATAGTGTTTAAGGTGTTGGACCGATTGATTAGAGTATTGGATTGATTGAAACTATGATTGATTGATTTTGCACAGTCTATGCCCCAACCGATCAGCTGATGTGATGAACCGATCGGCTCAAGTTGGTGAACCGATCAGCTCATGTGATGAACCGATCGATTCAAGACAGGCTGAGATGACCGGTTCAAGGGTTGAACCGATCGGCTCAACTGACCAACTGAGATCATTTGGAAAGTCAGAAGACTATTTTGTAAATACAATTTGTTTCACTTGTACAAATTCAATTTGGACAAGGATTAATATTTGATTAATCAGAAACACATTTGGAAGTCAATTTGAGTTGGATCAGGACCATGAACCGATCAGCTCAGGGCACCAGCCGATCGGCTCAGAACCCCAGATGATCGACTCAGGTCCCAAACGATCGGCTCAGGGCTTGAAACGATCATTTCAGGGTATGAACTAATCAGTTTAGCTGGCGCAGATTGGTTGTTTTGTGGAAATTCTCAAACCCTTCTACTCCTGCATTAATCCCACATTGTCCGAGATAGAGAACCCTATCCCATGACCCTCCTATATATAGGGGTATTGGGGGCTTCTCAGGAACAACAACTCAGAACACCAATTGCTCTGCAAAGTTGTCGTTCTCTCTGGTTTGGTAACTGAGAGAGCCTGAGCAAGTGCTACGTGATAAGGGAGGCACAACAAGGGAAAGAAAATTGAAGAAAAGTGACTGGTGGCAGGAAAGTGTGTTGGTGACTAGTACACCGACATGAGGGTGCAACTCCTTCTGATTCCTTGTGGGACAAGGAGATTGGAGTTCCAGGAAGTCCATGTGGATGACTGTAGAGGCGGGAGACTTCTGCCGCTCGGAGGATAGCTGTCAATCCCGACAGTCCCGACGAGACCAGGAGCTGCTCAAACACCGTCCAATACCGGAGGTGAAGACCACGCAAGCCGTGAGGTAACTTTTCCGAGCAAGCCTCGGGACAAGGTATGCCTCTACAAGCCATCCTTCCTATTGTATAGACGTTGACATGATTCCTTTATTCTGTGTTTGGGAGAAGAAATTTTTTGTTTCCGCTGCCTTCTCTGTCTCCCCTAAAACCAAATAGTGGTATCAGAGCCACGTCAACTACTCTATACTTTAGGATTATCGATGTGATCGATTTTGGTTTGTCGCCTTTATTTATTGCAAACAATGCGAATAAAATTGGCTTTATGCATGTCCTATCCTAAATCCAAAAATTCCAATATACATATATGATATGTAATATAAATGCACTCGATACTCGTTGCCCTTAAATGAGTTTTTTGGTGGATGTATAGCATGATTATGGCCAATAAACCGTATATGTGTGCTTGGTTGTATGCGGTTTCTTGCATCTCGGTCTGTGCACTGATTCCCTATCTCCTTATTCCTGATGTAACTTGAGATAACTCGAGATTTCTTTCCTATCTTTTCTCCCTCCGAATGTAACTCAGGGTTTCCCAATTCAAATGTAAATAGGATAGATCTTTTATTTCCTATTATGTCAAAGAATGGAGGACATATGATGAAAATTGAGATGATCGGTTCAAGGCGTGAATCAATCGGTTGGCAATCCAGATGACCAGTTCGTGGAGCAAGACGATCAAGTGGCAGCCATGAGGAGATGCACGACGACCAGGTGAGCTGATCGATTCGAGATGACCGGCCAGAGCGAGCAGGTCATTCATGTGATGAGTTGATCAACTCGAATGGCTATAGCACTTCATCATGGACAGGTTGCATGTGACGTAGACCTAGATGACCGTGATTCCTCTTGGCTTGAGGAATCACATTAGGATGGCCATAATCATTGCTTTTATCATTTCACATGTTTTCTGTGGGATATAACATGTATATGATACATACTATGTATTGTGGTGATTGGATATGTATACCTATAAAATCGAATCCCTCATTAAATGTTAAAGTTTTAGATGCCTTCCAAATGCGACACACGTGAAAAGCTTGATCGGTCAAGTATGAGCACGCCCTAGCGTGGTGCACCATCTATCTCGTGGAAGCATGAAGGATGGATATGTGGGTCTGCCCTAGCAGGGTGCATATTCATCGTGTTGGCTTTGGGTCGGACTTAACAAGGTGACCTAGATATGATCTAGCACCTTGAGGCATGGAGGTGATCATGGCAAGGAGTTGCATATGACATCTTTCAAGAGTTGCATATGATGCAGTTGGAAAAAGTTGCCTACCTGGAAGATCTAAGTTGTGGGTGACAACCCTAGTTGGTCCATGACTCAGAGGATTTTGGGATCTTGACCCACTAGAAGATTGTATGTTGCAATCTTCCGAATTGATGGTGAGGGCTATCAATTTGAACAAAATAGTGGGAGCGATAATTAATTAAAGTCCTAATTATATCATCAACATTTCAAATCAATCAAATAAGTTATAATTGAGTTTTGAACTAAATTGCATATGTTTCCTTTTGTAGTACAAATGACAACAAACAACAATCACTTTTCATTGCGATCGGTCCTTGAAAAGGACAAGCTGAATGGGACTAACTTCCATGACTGGTTTAGGATGTTGAGAATTGTTCTCACTCAAGAGCGAAAGCTCTATGTCCTGGATACTCCAGTTCCATAGGAACCTGCTCCTACCGCACAAAGGTAGAAAGGGATTCTTATAAGAAGCATTCTGATGATGCCATTGATGCAAAGTGCTTGATGTTGTGCTCCATGAATCACAAGTTTCAGAGACAACATGAGAACATGGGTGTCATTGAGATGATTCAACATCTCAAGAACATGTATGAAGATCAAGCACGACAAGAGAGATATGATGTCTCAAGGGCGTTGTTCAAGTGTGTCATGACAGAAGGAGATCCAGTTGGTCCTCACACGCTCAAGATGATTGGGTATGTGGAGAACCTGACAAGACTGGGATTTCTCCTGAGCCAAGAGTTGGCTACTGACGTGATACTACAATCGTTGCCAGAATCCTACAGTCAATTTGTGATGAACTACAACATGAACAACTTTGACAAGCCATTGAAAGAGTTGTTGGGCATGTTGAGGATAGCTGAGACACATATGAAGAAGGACAAGCCTAAGTCTGTGATGATGATCAACAACAAAGGCAAGTCCAAGTGCAAGGGTAATGGCAAGGCTAAGAAAGGTTCTGATGCAAGCCAGCAACCCAAGACGTCTTCAACTCTAAAGGCCAAGGGAGGCGTAACCAAGAGAGGCAATTGCCACCATTGTCAAAAGCCAGGACATTGGAAAAGGAATTTCCCACTCTATCTGGAAGAACTAAAGAAGAAGGAGGCGACAAACATATCTACTTGAAGGTGTCATGAAATAAACTTGTAACATTTTTGAGGTATATGATACCAAGATATAAAATGTAAAGCACTCAATAAATGGGGCAAATGTTGCCACCATAGATAGAAGTACTTTAGTTTATTTTCAGCCTTAAAGGCATGTAATAGAGTTAAGAACTGCTATTTCATATTTGTCAATGGATAGAAACACATTATTTTTGCATATTATATGACAATGATGGCAATTAATAAAGTTGATGTTTCAATCTTTGTGGAAATGCCTTGTTTATCTTGTGGTACTTGGTATGCATAAGATAAAATGATACCTAAAAGTTATTGATAACTCAAACAATCTTATTAGCATAAATCATGAGAAATGTATTTCTAGTTTCCATATGATGGATAAGCTAGACTCTTTTGGTTAGAGAACCAGTAAGAGACTTGAATCTCTTAGACATGATTAGTCAATCTTCACTAGTGGAAGTGGGAGAATGATTATCCTATTAGGTATCATACATGTGATGTATTTACATACCTATTTGAGTTAATGCTAGTACTTCAAATGGTGTTTAGAAAAATACTAATATGAATATCTTGAAGTGTTCAAGAATATCATAGATGAAGTACAAATTTGGTAAAGTGTTAATTCTTAATGAGATCAATGAATGAAATACTTGGACCAAATGTTTGAGATCCTTATGAGTGATTATGATAGTGTATCATAGTGAGCTCGTGATTAAGGCATGGTGATGTCTAAATCAACAAGGAGTCATACTCTAAGGAGTTAGAGGATGATTATCAAATAACTTATTTCTTCTTAAATAAAGAATACCCTACACTAATAAAGGATATTAGGAATCACAAAGTATTGTGAGTTCTCAAATTCCTTAACAGATACACCTCGATTATCTATATGATGAGTTGGTCATGTGATGAGTCAACTATCTAGATGAGTATGAGGAACCAAATTTTGAGTAATGGTTTATGACCATTACATCCTAAGTGACTTCCATGTAAACCATAAGGTATGACCTTGATGTTAGCACCCATTGGGATGAAATCCATAAGTGCAAAAGAGTCTTAAGCGTTAAGACACATGGATAACATTTGAGAAGGATGATGCTTGTTAATTGCAACTTAATGAATAAGAGATTTGGCATACTGATACTAAACCACATTCCTATGAGGAATAAAATAAGGATGTGTACGTGACATACCCTATAAGGTTTATGAATCCATTAATGCAAATGAAGTCTATAAGCTACAATGAACTAATCAATATGATTGATTGAGTATAAGCAACTCAGAGCTGGATCTTTACTTTGATGATATAGTCAAAGGGTTTGACTGATATGTCAAAGATAAAGAAGGGATATGTGATTTAGTGGGAGCATATTTGCATTCCACATGTTGATGAGGAATGAGATGTTATAAAATGGAAATCCAAAGTGGAAATTATCTTTAAGGAAGATAGAGACATTTCCTATGTGATAGGAATAGAGATCTATAGAGATAGTTCTCGAAAACCTCTTGACCTAAAAAGATATAGCATACATTGGCAATCTATACTGAAGGGTTTAGTATGCAAATATTTAGTGGGAGAAAAACTTATCCATGTTACATGGAGTTAGTATCCCAGAGCCAAGTGTCCAATTCTTATGAAGATTGGGAACACTAAGAATAGATATGGATCTATCATGTATGTAATTATTACATTATCTTGCATGTATGGACATGGTAAGAATAAAAGGCATTCATCTTGTATGGAGGACATGACAATATGCTATGCTCATCTTAATAACTCGTACGTGGGACATGATGAGTGGATGTCTGTCTGGTTCAAGTACCATTCAGTTCTCATAGTAATGGTGGTGAGTGTGATTCTTTGACCTGAAATCACTACACTCAACACATGTCGTTGGGTATACTCTGACATCATTAAACGCAGTCCTGAAACATGGGTTGTTATAAAGGTGATGATTGGGTGGCTTTGACACATGGGGATTTTGAGGGGTGAGTGATAGATATGGGATTTGTCCCTCCTGAGGGATTTGATATCCATGGCCACTTGATGAGTAGAATAGAGATAGGCGCGTGCACGCATGTGTGAATCAGTATGTGATATAGATGTCATACATATCTCCTCCATTCTACTATGAGATTAAGAAAGTGAATGAACGTTGACAGGATGACTGTTCCATGCCTTGAATTCATTTGGGATATCAGTGATAAAGGCATTATACATTCACTATAACACCATTCATAAATTGTAGGATTGAAAGTTGTTCTCCAACTTTCCTTTTCACTTGGGTAGCACTGATGTGCGACTAGGCACCGCTCTTTGCTTGTGAAGTCACAAGTGTTATGGACTTTCACTGCCAACGTGAAATGGACATGTAGGGTCACACACATGGGATTTAACCTAGAAGAGGAGTTTATCCACAAATGATGTTTAGATTGATTACTAAAGGAGTTTAGTAGTTCAATTAAACACCCAATCAATTGATAGCTCAATATGATAGTGTTCAAGGTGTTGGACCAATTGATTAGAGTATCAGATTGATTGAAACTGTGATTGACTGATTTTGCACAGTCTGCTGCCCCAAATGATCGACTCATGTGATGAATCGATCGACTCAGGTTGGTGAACTGATCGGCTCATGTGATGAACCAATCGACTCAGGTTGGTGAACCGATCGGCTCATGTGATGAACCGATCGACTCAAGACAGGCTGAGAAGACGGGTTCAAGGGTTGAACTGATCGACTCAACTGACCAACCGAGATCGTTTGGAAAGTCAGAAGACTATTTTGCAAATACAATTTGTTTCACTTGTACAAATTCGATTTGGACAAGGATTAATATTTGATTAATCAAAAACAAATTTGGAAGTCAATTTGAGTTGGATCAGGACCATGAACCGATCGACTCAGGGCACCAGCCGATCGGCTCAGAGCCCCAGATGATCGGCTCAGGTCTCAAATGATCAGCTCAGGGCCTGAAACGATCATTTCAGTGTATGAACTGATCGGTTCAGCTGGCACAGATTGGTTGTTTTGTGGAAATTCTTGAACCCTTCTACTCCTACATTAATCCTGCATTGCCCGGGATAGAGAACCCTATCCCATGACCCTCCAATATATAGGGGTATTGGGGGCTTCTCAGGAACAACAACTCAGAACACCAGTTTCTCTGCAAAGTTGTCGTTCTCTCTAGTTTTGGTAACCGAGAGAGCCCGAGCAAGTGCTACCCGATAAGGGAAGCACAACGAGGGAAAGACAACTGCAGAAAAGTGACTAGTGGTAGGAGAATGTCGGTGACTAGTACACCGATAGGAGGGTGCGACTCCTTCCGATTCCTTGTGGGACAAGGAGATCGGAGTTCCAGGCAGTCTGTGTGGATGACTACAGAGGTGGGAGACTTCTGCCGCTCGGAGGACAGCTGTCAATCCCGACAGTCCCGGTGAGACCAGGAGCTGCTCAAACACCGTCCAAGACCGGAGGTGAAGACTGCGCAAGCCGTGAGGTAACATCACCGAGCAAGCCTCGGGATAAGGTATGCCTCTACATGCCATCAGAAGGGAAGAATATTGAGACGAAAATCCAAGGGAATTATCACAAAAGAAAGAACAACTTACCAAGGTGGAAGATGAACAAAGAATCAGCACAAGCTAAGGATCCGATCACCAAGGCTCCAAGGAGGCTCCTTCTTGCTCATCAAGGATCCAAGGATGACCAAAAGAGAAGGAAGAACAATAATGGCAAAAAAGTTTCACTTTTGAGGAGAGGAAAGAGGCAACATACTTGAGGGATGAGAGAGAAGGTCTAAGATGAGATGTCAACACCCTAAGGCACCTAATGCACACTTTCCATCAAACAAACGCACATACAACCACTTAAACCATGCATACACGAGATGGTAATAAAACCTATGTTGGGTATTAACCTACTTAGGTCCCCAACCCATGGTTTAGGCCGCAACACATCCTAGAGGTCGAAATAGGTCAAAAAAACTCAACTAGGTCGAAACAAACTCACCACCTTCAAAAAGGTCAAAATGCTAAAAGACAAGCATCTCGGTCGAAACACATGACCCCAAACCTTCATGGTTGTAACAACATCAAGCCTAGGCAAGTGTTTCGGTTGAAACACATCCAAAACAGCTCCTAGGTCACTACCTAGGTCATTACCATCATCAAGGTCAAAATAAGGCAACCCTAGAAAACCCTAGTCACCACCAAGGATGCCACCACTCATCCAAGGACCAAACAAGGCACCCACTTCTTCCTCTCTCCTCTAGATGATGTCAACGAATGGAAGAAACTCTCTAGAAATAACAAATTTCACATCAACCCCTTACTTTGGGTAAATTGCAATTTGCACCAAAACTTGCACCAAGACAAATAGCATCCAAACAAGCTCAAAATGGAGACTTAAGCTCCCCACAATCCCTAATTACATATCAAAAGATTAGAGAAAGGTTCTAAGAACATAATCATGACAAAGAAAATAGGGTTAGCCCAACACCCAAGTCAGGGGTCTTACAAGCCATAAACCTATAATAGGGATTTTGCCCCCAAAATCCTCAGTGAAAAGAGACGGGTACCACCTCTGCATCTCTACCTCAAGCCCTACTAGGGTCAACCAAAACAGACATAAAAGCAAAAGAAGACATATCAAAATGGAATAAATTCATCTAACTTGTCTCTTCATGTGGGCTGACCTCTCCTTCTAGCTGACCCAAGGAGTAAAGCCTAGCCATCCCCTGACCAGAGGAACTAGCCTATGACGTCTGTCCACATCCTTGTCCCCCCACCACTACTGAAATTATATATCTATGAGTCCTATTGGATATACCTTGACTAATGGATCACCTCATCACCTTTCACATGACACTCTCTCCTCAGATGTCCCACCTACCCATACTTATGGCAAGTCCTGGTCTCATACTGTGGCCTGGATGGCCCCATCACCAATACAAATGTTGTGTTGTGGGATCCAGTAGGTGGAAAACTATGGCTTCTGTCCTTACTTGGTGACCACTATGTCATTGCACTAGACCTCTCATGTGGTGGAGGAGATGATAACCTAGGCTCCTTAAAGCCACCTGATGACTGTTCTTGGTATTGGGTATGTCTCTTCTTGGCATCTTTCTTACACTTCTCAGCCACATATCTCTCTCCCCCTGATAGACTCCCCAAACGTGGCTCTCTATTCTCTAAGGCGACTACCAACGTCGTCAACTCCACACTCAACCCCTTCTCAAAATGTCATATCCTCTCCTGAGCTGTAGCAGCCATGTGAGGACAAAACCTCAAAAACTCCATAAACTTTGCTTCATACTCATTGATTGACATGGATCCCTGCCAGATCCTCTCAAACTGGAAGAGGTACGTCTAGGGAAAGTATCAATTCACAAACTCTTGTCAGAACTCCTCCCAATTGATAGAAACACCTGACCTCTTTTACTCTTCTATAGCCCACCAATGGCCAACACTCCCCTTAAAATGGTACACAACATGCCTTAACCTTGTCTACTTTAGGGATGTTGAGGATCTTAAAGGATTTCTCCAACTCTATCAACCATAGATCTGCATCTGCTGGATCCACTGTACCATCATATTCCACAAATCCAACACACCTTAACCATTCAAAGGCCTTCCTTGAGACCAGAGATTCTACATTGGGGACTACTGCTCTCATTGGAGGAATGGGCATTCTGTCTGCCATATGTGTAATCGTGGCCATAAAATGTCCAAACATGGACTAAAAAGTAGGATTGGACACCATTATAGGGTCTATCTGGGGCATCTTAGGCACCCTCTCCTTAACATCCTTCCTCCTTGCACCTCCAGTGTGGAAACACCACTCTCAACAACGTGTTCTTCATGTTCTACAACCATCTTATCAACTCTTCTTGTTTTTATTTATTTACACAAGAAAAAGTCACTATAAGACCGACTGGAGGACACTAGAATAGACTCAAACCCTAGTCCTAGGTCCTTATAAACTCATCAAACCTAAAGCTATGATACCAACCAAACTATGGCGCCCCGTGCCACAACCAGCAACATTACTCAAAACCAAATGTGAAACAAAACTAAACAAGTTGATTACCAAAAAACACTAAAAATTAAAACCATTTTTCATAAAGAACCAACATCAGAAAAAATTGTTACATAAAGACCCATTACCTACCAGTTGTATAATATAACATAAAGCATTGTTCATACAACAAGATCCAAAATCATTCCTGTCATATATGATATATGTTCCACTTACATATACATGAACATCTAGAAACTATAGACAACAAGGGGGACACTAGCCAAAAACTTGCATCAATATCATACCCACACAACACACCGAACTATCCCAAAGACCTGAGTGTACAAGGATGACTCTAGGACTCTAGCACCAAGAGACATACAAAGTAGCACACCCAACCTTATTAGCTAATGTCCTTCTTGTTTCTGCTCTACCTCATCTACACGATCTCTACCTCCTCATACATGTCCACCTAAAAGATGTGGAAACCCACGGGGTGAGAGCAAACATCCTAGCAAGAGATATAACTCTCTGCCAATGCCTATTATTAAACATATATAAAAATTAAAGAACAGGAGTAAAGCAACAATCATGATAAGAAGATTAAACTAATGATATAAGCGAGGCAGTTACTATCATCTATATAGTTCAGGTAACTATAAATGAGCAGTATAACATCTTATCATTGTAAACGGAATATGAAGAACGTGTGTATTAACTATCAACTATACTATTCAAAAGCAAGGCAAGGCTTCATCTAATGTTTCATATTTGATACAAAGCAAATATTCTATACGATGATTATATATTTTATTATTCCCTGACAAGACGAGGTATACCACTCATGCTCCAACTGACCACTACTAAGTCAAAATCAGTGCCATACAAGGTCTATGGAAGAGCCGTAATTGACGAACTCTCCACACCTCCCATTCAACACTAGAGTAACAACACAGTGACATAACATATGAGTCATCTACAAAACAGCCTAGCCCACCTTGGTATATAAGCACATCACTAGTGAACTGAGCTACGGTCCACAACCATACTCCTACAAGGATATGGCCCATATACAATCATGTGAAAAGTCATAAGTACATATACTAAATCATATCACTAAGCTATAGCCCGTAGCTGCACTCCTTCCAGGGTATGGCCCATAGCCAATCCTATGAATGCATATACTCAATAGTATATGACTCTGAGCTTCCACTAAGGGAGAACTTGTGTGGCCATCCAGTACAAAGACTAACACTGGAATGGATCTATGGCATAGGGAAAACTACATGATTATGGTTTTACTTGATTAGGTATGTCAGTCAAGTGTCTTTTAGCATCAATCAAGTTACAATGTATAAAACACAAGCAAATACTACAAAAGAAAGGGCATAGTACAAATAAAAGATTTATAACATTTAGAGCATATTTTTACACATCATCACATTCCCCATGGGATACCAATCCCTTAACTCATCATTGAGAATATCATCTCAAACTAGGCAACATGCCTCTTCCAAGTCATAGGACCCATTCACATTATCCTTATATCACATGTGTCTCAACATGTCTCACGAAGGCTATTTCAATTTGTGTCACATCATACCCATCATAGCATGAGCTAGCCATGATATTCAATCACATAACACCTGTAAGGTTAGGGGTTTATAGACATGATAGAGAAAGCATCACAACATAGTCACCAATCTAAGAGGGAAGTGAATACATCATACCTTCTCATATTAGGTTTAGAGTTCCATACTATAGCCTATTTATGGTTTTGTATCAAACAACATCATCAAAACCTAGGTACATAGTTCCCTACTTTCTTAGATCATCTAAAGGTTAAGTCTCATATTTATAGTCAAGCATTATGTTATGTAAATAGTCACATACATATATCATCATGTTTTAAAGTATATGTACTAACCATGTATCATGTATAGGTATAAACCCACATCATTCTCATGTACATGACACACCATCAACTAAGTCATAACCACTAAAGGAACATATGTGCCCGACCTACCTAACCCATGTGTTATGATCGTAAAACATCACTATTCTAGATCTCCACCCCTTATAGCATGTCAAAACCACAACAACCCATTAGGGTTCGGGTTAGGTTGAAACACAAGGCTAAAACACCACTTTCAACATGTAGCGACCTACCAACCAACAAGAGTTTTGACCCATGATCAAACTAGGATGTTTTGACCATAGTAAAGTAGGTCAAGAATGCCCAGGTCAAGAGGGTTATGAACGCTACAAAATCTAACCCATAGACCCTTGTCACGACCTCTACCAAGGAAGAGTAGCAACCCCTCATCACCAAAGGTGTACATGTCACAACCAAGCTAAAACAAGCTAGGGTATTGGCCACAACACCCAAGGGTAGCGACCCCACATGTTAAAGATCATCACCAAAAGATAACCAAGGTCGAAATAGGAAAGAATAAGATCTAAAATAGCAAGAAACTCCATGGAACGCCACCATCATCAAGGTGGAAAATTCCACACAAGATGGTCACCACAAACCCTAAAACTTGACCCATGTGAACTCCACGAAAGGGCCACATGCAAGGGTGATAAACCACAATCTACACACTCAAAACTGAACCCCAAACAACAAGATAGGTTAAGGTACACGAACCTAGAGAAAGATGATCAAGATCATTGTCAAGAGATATGAAAAAGCCATCATATATCATAGTCACCAAGAAATTGGATACATAACTGGGATTTTGGATTTCTACCAAACCAAGCAAGGTTTCATTACCAAAACAGTTCTAGAGATCATCATCATCTACTAGAATATTAAGAGAATGTTTAGGAGAGAGAAAACAATAGCATGTATGAATAAAAGAGCACAATAATAAAGTTACTTGAGTGTTATATAACCCGCCTTAAGAAGCTCAACACCAAGGGTTCAAGCTACAAGATCAAGGGCTCCAAGCATACGATCCAAGGGTTGAATAAGATCCACCAAAGGTCCCACTTTCGGCCACAACAACACCTCTAAGAGAAGAAGATGCCAAGGTTAAGATAACCCAAGAAAAAGGAGGAAAGAAAACCCTAGCCAAACTAAAGGGAGAAGGAGGAAAAAGAGAGAAGAAATTCATCCCACCATGGCCTATGATCATAGATATGATGGTTTATTCCTCAAGAACACCCCCATGCCAAGGTATGGTCCATGAATGAGAGAAGGGAAGATGATGGAGAAGAGAATCCAAGGTAATCACCACAAAAGAAAGCACAACTTACCAAGGTGGAAGATGAACAAAGAATCATGACAAGCTAAGGATCCGATCACCAAGGATCTAAGGAGGCTCCTTCTTGCTCCTAGATGCTCCAAGGAAGACCACAAGAGAAGTAAGAGCAAGAATGACTGAAAGAGTTCACTTTTGAGGAGAGGAAAGAGGCTATATACTTGAGGGATGAGAGAGAAGGTTAAAGACGAGGTGTAAACATCCTAAGGCACCTAAGGGACACTTATCCACCAAAGAACCCCACATGCAATCAATTAAACCATGCATGAATGAGATGGTGATAAAACCTATGTTGGGTATCGACCTACTTTGGTCCCCAACCCATCGTTTAGGTCACAACACATCCTAGAGGTCAAAATAGCTCAACTAGGTCGAAACAAACTCACCACCTTCAAAGAGGTAAAAACACTAAAAGACAAGCATCTAGGTCAAAAAACATGACCCAAAACCTTCATGGTCATACAAAAATCAAGCCTAGGCAAGTGTTTCAATCAAAACACATCCAAAATAGCTCCTAGTTCGCTACTATCATCAAGTTACATCAAGGTCGAAACAAGGCAACCTTGGAAAACCCTAGTCACCACCAAGGATGTCACCACTCATCCAAGGCCCACACAAGGTGCCAAATTCTTCCTCTATCCTCTAGATGATGTCAAGGGGTGGAAGACACTCTATAAAATGAAAAATTGCACATCAACCCCCTACTTTGGGTAAATTGCAATTTTCAACGAAAACTGGCACACAAAGCACAAACAACATCCAAACAAGCTCAAACTGGAGACTTAAGCTCCCCACATGCCCTAATTACATATCAAAAGATTAGATCAAGGTTCTAAGCACATAATAAAGCTAAATAAAATAGGATTATCCCAAAACATAGGTCATGGTTCTTACAAGTTTAGTGGAATGGTTGCTTGGAGAGGATGCAGGGTGAACAATGTTGATTGTTTCTCAAAAGAAGTAGTAGTGTGGCCTCTTATTTATTTTAGATACTATATTTTGAATATATTAGGACATAAAATACTAAATATAGTGTCATATAATAGTTGACTAACTTCCCTAAATATCTTATTTTGGTTTGGCTCCATTTTAGAACACATATTGAAGATTTTAGTAAAATTTTAACTGTCAATCTTTTATTAATTTTGGCATAGCGAGAAGGGAAGTGTAATTTTGGTCCCTTCATGGCAGATATAGCTATTGTATGCATCTTACTAATATGCTGATATGGAAAGACAAACATGGAGAAAAAGCAAGGTGCAATAGAGTGAATAGAGCAAAGAGTGTTAGAAAGGCTAACTTATGGATCATGAAGAAGCAAGGGAAATATGAAAGCTTACTGAAGGGAATAAAAAAGGTTATCATATTCATTTCCTTAGTATCCATTGCTTTTGCACTATGTGTGCACACATGTTTTCTTTATTCATTCCAACAAGAGTTTCCAATATAGTGGTCTATCCTATAAGACTAGTCATATTTATATCACACAAAAAGCAATTTATGATTAAAAGCTAGAATAACTTTACTCTTTAAGAAAAAGTGCAAAATGTCTTTGTGTCTCAATGTGATAGAACTAATTATAGACATGCTTGGTTGATATAATGGTGAAAATATTTTTTCAAGTACGTGAGTTTCTCAACTCTTTACGCTTGGTTTTCCACAAACTCAACACACACATTGACTTTAAATTCTCATCTACTGCATTTTGGTTATAAAATTATGGAAAATAAATTGAATCATAAATGAGAACAACTGAATCTCTTCATGTTGACGGTGATTGAAACTACCATAAGAGGAAATTTAATCAGCCATTGCTAGTTGTAGAAATGTTGGATCGTTCCACTAGTGATTAGTATGGTGGATTTGTTCCATGTGTGAAGGGTACTATAGAAGAAATGATGGTAATTTCACCTTTATAGAAGAAATGATGGTAATTTCAGCTTCATGATTGAAAAACTAATATGCAACCACTTATATCTTTGTATGGTAATTCCTTATATCAATTGTATCCAACCAAATAAACAACACCAAATGGATGAAATAAATCCACAGTAAACCAAACAAATCCTAAGTGATTCATATTTACTACTCTTGGATTCCTATTTGAAAATTTTTGGCATGTCTTATGTTTACATATAAGCAAATGTTCCCATACTATCAAAATGAGTATAGAACAATATACCGTAGGTGAGGGTATTAAGAAAGATGTGATGATTTGTTTCTTGGCTGACATGGAAAAGGCTACATTATTAGGTCAACTTTTTTCTGTGACCCACATCTATCAGTAGTTTACATGCGTCATATTAAGAACATATACAAATTGCTTACTAATAATTATAAAAAATTATACACTTGCCTACAACATAAAACTCCTTGCATTTGTTTGAATAGAGGATACAACTCACTTGGGGAGTTTGTTATGAATAAAAAAACTTTAAATAATAAGATACCTAGAGGGGGTGGGTGTGATTCTATAGGATTATTTTTTTAATCACTAAACTTTTGAGTCGGCTATATTTGGTTTCCTAATTGTTAATTGTCATTGAAGAAATTACTAAAACAAATACAAACATGCGACCAAGTTCCAATGTTAGAACATATTTAGTGATGGATTATGGGTGTAACTATAGAACACCAAAATCTAACCAACCAGAAGTACATGTCATTTGAAATAAGAGAAAGAAACACATACATATTAGAATCTTCTTGTAACATCAAAAGGATTGTTAGGATGTAAAAAGATGATTCGAATGCAATGTCAACATATCTAATCGACCATGTCAATTTGAATAGGTTTATAGCCAAGTATCAAGACATGAATTGATGATCATCTCAAGTGACAAAGTGATCAATTGAATTAATAAATGATGACATTATATATCTCATGGTTAGTACTCAATTTTTGGATTCAAGTATCAAATTTCCTCAACTAAAAGGTCGTTGAGTGGGATGAAATGTCTAACTCCTAGCCACTACATTTTTTTATTACCTTGCTTGATCTTTTCACTAAGTCCCAACCGAAGACAATCCCATATTTTGATCTGTAGATGTAAAAGTACATACGTAGGCATGGAAATTAGGGTCCAATCCCCACCTTACTCTACTAAATGTGCCCATACAAGACGTTCTAGGAAATACACATATCAAGTACACACCCTACCGTGGGAGGTAGAATCACACCTCACACCAACCTTGAGTTTAGTTAGATCAAGTCAAAATGAACCTTGCAAGGAGGGGTGACTATCTGACTCAAGACCCCTATTTTTTACCCACCTTGGGGCCATCAAAGTGTTCAACATATGCATCAAGAAGTTTGTAGAAAGTAGGGTGTTCACCTGACACACACCCTCATTTCTCTCCCTCACGTGTTGACCACTCAACGGACATCCAAAATATGCTTTAGAGGACTCCAGAATGAACAATGTGGATATGTCACTTGCCCCACATCTCACCCTTCCATATTTCCACTCAACTTGACGTCACCCAAAAAATACCCCAGAAGGATCCATAAGGTTTTATGCCTACCTTATAGGAAAACCATATTTATTGCTATGATGAGTTTGATTGAACAACATATTAAAGACTACAGAAAGACCCTAGCCACCTATCTTGTGTCCAACCACCTTCAAGTTTCTTTAAGACTTAAGAAACACTTCAAACTAGACTGCAAACATAGGCTCTCCCCTAGCCACAATATATATCCCACCAGCACTGTTTACAAAAGCTAGAAGGTTGCACGCCCATAGGGTAGTATTTTACCATCCTTTGCAAAATGATACAAGTATAAGATATGGGATCACGTCAGTAGGCTACAAGGCAGAATCCAACCTTATATGATAATACCATCCATAAAGGTAGACACACGGAGACCACAATGTGATATTCTGTCTTCGTTCCCCTCTTTACCAACACCTTAGTGGTGTGAGGATACATGGAACCATAATTCATGCTCACAAATACAATATTAGTTTACTAACATCATTTTTATATATTGTGGCTTTGTTATTATCATATCTTCTCCTTCTTACTTATTCCCCTTTTTTGACCCCTAGGTGGTGATTACATGAGCATCCAAGGTTTATGATCACCTACATAATATTTATACTCAACACTTCATTTGCAAGTGATATCTTCTTATTTTTATTATGTTTTCACAAACAAGACCTCTTTATAGAAAATAAAAACCACAACCTCAAGGGTATTGTGCGGGGTGCCTAACACCTTCCATGGCATAATCTGCCGCCTTATACTTTTGTCCAATTTTCCTTGTTTGCCTTATCTGTTTAATTTTTTAAAGTGCATCTTCAATGATTATCATCTTTTTTCAGCACAATCGTGGTGGCAACTCCATATTTCCTCAACTTAGTTTCCACTTCGTGGTTTCCATTGGGCACTCAAAACAATTATGGTGATTACATTGGGGAATTAGCATTAGAACTATTGATAGTCCTAGTGAGGCTTGTTTTATTTTCTTCAGGGCTTGCTGTTAAGGGCTCGTACGACTCATGAACCCCGTAAGATTTTCTTCTTCTTCTTCTTTAGACTCAAGCTTTTGTTGATGAGGGTTTTGCTTTTGCATATGCCTCTTTAGGATGTATGATATTAGATTTGAAAAAAAATGTTTTCTGGTCATATGTCGTATTCCCCCAAGTTCATTTGTACATCCATACATCCAAAGGTTGATCCACATGACCTATAAGATATTCCATTTTTTGTTCTAAGATTTCATCAATGACTGCATCAATTTTTTTATGCCCGTGCTTGAGTGTATGAGCTTGTACCATAGGAACAGGGAAACATCACTTGGTGATCATGTGGTCTAGTGTTGTGTGTGTTTTATATCGACTTTTTACACTTCTTCACACACAGTTTCAGCCCAGTCTATCCCAAATTAGAAATCCAAAGACCTTCTCCACCCAAGGAGAAGAGCATTGAGGTTGCTGATGAGGAAAAGATGGACACTCCCGTTGATGACAAACTAAAAGGTACAATTGAAGTACCACCTTCTTACAAAGCAAGTGCACCATTTCCATAAAGAATTGCAAATAAGGAGGATTCAAAGTTTAGAAAATTTATGTAGATTCTAAACAAACTTCATATCAATCTTCTGTTGGCTGAGGTCATAGATGAGATTCCGTCATATGCCAAATTTCTAAAAGACAACCTCGCCAAGAAGAGGAGGATAGACCAAATTGAATCTGTCATGCTTTATGAGAGAATGAGTTCAATCATTCAAAATAGACTTCCCGCAAAGCTAGATGATCTGGGGGCATTCACTCTACCTTGGAAGATTAGCAACACCACATTTGACAAAGGTCTTATTGACCTTGGAGCTAGCATTAGCCTCATTTTGTCTACCTTGTGGCAGGAGTTGTTGTACCTTGGAGATTAGAAACCTACAAAGATGGCTATCCATTTAGCCAATCACTCAATCAAATATCCCAAAGGTATTGTGAAGGATGTACCAGTGGAAATCGGTAAATTATACATTCCTTGCGATTTTGTCATGTTAGACATGCTTGGAATCCCTTCCAATCCCATTCTCTTTGGGAGACCTTTTTTGAGGACTATCGGATGCCTAGTTGATGTTTGGGAAGGAAAGCTTACACTCTGGGTCGGTGAAGAAGCTATGGAGTTTTCTATGTTTAATGCCATGAAGGCACCTTCACAAGTGGAAGAACTCTGTATAATCGACTCTACTGACTCTATTGTGGAGGATGATCATAATGATGCTAAATTGATTTTTAACTATTGTGATGATGATGAAGCTACAAACAATAATTCTAAAAATTATGGAGTATTTTCTATTGCTCGACCAAATGCGATTAATGAAAATACTTCATTTCTTGATGATAAATTCAAAGAAAACACAACTGAGAGAAAGGTAGAACTCAAAGCCCTTCCACTCGGGCAGAGGTATGCATTTCTTGAGCTCGATTCCACTTCTCCAGTCATTATCAATGATGAGTTAACTAATGAACAAGAAAATAAATTGCTTTCTGAATTATGTTTATATAAAGATGTCATTGGTTACTCTATTAATGATTTAAAGGGCATCCACCCTTCCTTTTTCATGCATAGAATAAATATGGAAGATGATGCTAAACCCACTATCATACCACCTAGAAGTTTAAATCAAAACATGCTAGAAGTGGTTAAAAAGGAAAATTTTAAGTTGAAAGATGCTGGCATCATTTATCCTATAAGTGACAGCCCTTGGGTTAGTGCCATTCATGTGGTACCTAAGGGGGGGTGCAACTGTCATTAAGTGGGATATTGATGAGTTAATAAAAACATGTATAGTTACATGTTGGTGTATGTGTATTGATTACCGACGTTTGAACAAAGCAACTCACATAGATCATTTTCCCTTGCCTTTTATCAATGTGATGCTTGAGCGACTTGCAAACCATTCTTACTTTTGCTATTTGGAGGGGTATTCTAGGTTTTTTCAAATTCCAATCTACCCTCCTGATCAAGAGAAAATCACATTTACATGCACCTATGGGACCTATGCTTACCATTGCATGCCCTTCGATCTTTGTAATGCCCCAGCCACGTTTCAATGTTGCATGATGGCTATTTTCCCCAATTTCATTGAAAATATTATGGAAATGTTCATGGATGATTTTAATGTTTATGGATATTCTTTTGATCATTGCTTGTGACATTTATCTAAAGTTTTATCCCGTTGTAAAAAGGTCAACCTAGTACTAAACTGGGAAAAGTGCCATTTCATGGTACAATCTGGTGTAGTACTAGGCCATATTGTTTCTAATAAGGGTATTGAAGTTGATAGGGCTAAAGTGGAAGCTATAGAGAACATGTCTACCCCTTCTCAATCATAGACATCAATAGTTTCCTTGGACATGCAAGGTTCTACAGGAGATTCATCAAAGATTTCTCCAAGATTGCAAAACCATTGTGTTCCTTACTTGCAAAAGATGCCGAGTTCATATTCGATGATGCCTGCCATGCAGCCTTCAACAAGCTCAAAGAAGCTCTTGTCTCAGCCCCAATCATACAACCACCGGACTGGAGTGCTCCTTTTGAATTAATGTGTGATGTGAGTGACTACGTAGTAGGAGCAGTTCTTGGATAATAGAAAGATAAAAAGCTTCATGATATACACTATGCAAGCAAAACCTTAGATGAGGCACAAATGAACTATATAACCATCGAGAAGGAGATGCTTGCCATAGTATACACTTTTGACAAGTTCAGACAATATTTGGTAGGATCCAAAGTCATTGTGCATATAGATCATGCTAAAATTTTGTACTTGCTTAACAAGAAAGATGCTAAACCCTGTCTCATCCACTAGATATCACTCCTTCAAGAATTTGATCTTAAAATCTAGGATAGAAAAGGGACAGAGAACAACATTGTAGATCACCTATCTAGATTGACTACAAGTGTTGAAAGTTCATTTCCTATTGAGGATCGATTTCCAATTGAGAAACTCTATGCCTTGTCTTCCACACAAGCACCATGGTTCACAAATTTTTTAAATTTTCTTGCTACAGGACAACTACCTCTAGACTTGATGTACCAACAGAAAAAGAAGTTTCTTCATGATGTAAAATTCTACTACTGGGATGATCCATTATTGTGTAAACAATGCGCTGATGCACTCATAAGGAGGTGCATCCCAAACAAGGAAGTTGGTAATGTGATTTTAGATTGTCATTCTTCTCCCTACGGAGGATACTTTGGATCCCATATAATAGCAACAAAGATCCTACAATCTGGCCTTTATTAGCCAAGTCTATTCCATGACATGCACACATTTGTCAAGGCTTGTGACAACTACCAAAGAGGTGGGGGAGTTTTAAGGAGAGATGAAATGCCATTAAACTCAATTCTGGAGATAAGAGTTTTTGATGTGTGGGGTATAAACTATATTGGCCCTATCCCGTCTTCATGTAGCTATAAGTTCATATGGTGTCCTGTGATTACGTATCCAAATGGGTGGAAGCAATTCCCACTCAAGCTCCAAATGAAAAGTTAGTCGTCAAACTTTTTCAAAAGATCATCTTCTCAAGATTTGGAGTTCTAAGAGAAATCATTTCAGATGGTGGCAATCATTTTAAGGAAACAAACTTCGACAACTTACTTAGAAAATATGGGGTAAAGCATAAGATATCCACACCATATCACCCTCAAACATTTGGCCAAGTGGAGATCTCCAATATGCAACTAAAGGCTATTCTATAAAAGAATGTCTCCAACTCAAGAAAGGATTGTGCACTTAAGTTGGAAAATGCATTATGGGTATACATGATACATCTTTCAAAACACCCATTGGAACAACACCTTTCAAGCTAGTTTGTGGAAAATCATGCCATTTACTTGTAGAATTGGAGCACAAAGCATTATGGGCAATCAAGTTGCTAAATTATGATCTTAAGAAAGCAGGAGAGAAGAGGCTATTGCAATTACAAGAGATAGAGGAGCTGCGAATGGACACATATGAGAATGCTAAAATCTACAAGCAGAAGACAAAGAGATGGAATGATAATAGAATCAAAATCAAAGACTTCAAGGAAGGAGACCACGTTTTGCTTTTTAATTCTAAACTCAAGTTGTTTCTAGAAAAGTTGAGATCCAAGTGGTCTAGACCATTCTTAGTCCTATGCGTATTTCTGTATGGGAATGTGGAGATACAAGGGAAACAATACTCCTTAAAGGTTAATGGACAACGGTGCAAGCTTTACATCACAGGAGATGGAATTGGCAAGGGAGCCACTTGCTCCCTCCAAGATGCTTGATCAAAAGACTAAAGAGTCCTACTTTGGATTTTAAATGGAGGAACATGTGGGAGTTGACCCCACATTAGATTATAATTTATTCTAGTAGTTTGAGTCAAGAACAATCTTTAAATTTCCCAAAAATAAGCTTGTCATAGGTGTATGTAATAACTTAAAAACTTATATTTGCATCACTATACTTCTGTAGGTGCTGGCGAGAAGCTAAATTCTACAAAAACTCAAAGAGACACGACATATCTTTATTTGACACGGTGTGTCGCCTCTTATAGCAGGAAAAAACGAGAAAACACTCTAAAACACATGATGTGTCAGAAAAAACATGCCGTGTCATTGTCCAATAAACCAAAGTAATACTCGATCTGGAAAAAAACACGACGCGTCTTCATTCACATATAATGTGTACTTCAGCAGCAACAGGAAGGATAATTTATATGGAAAATAACACGACATGCCTTTATTTGAACACGGTGTGTCATTATCAGTGAGAATGACACAATATGAATTTATGGATTGAAGCACACGTGTGCGTAATAGCACACGACATGTCTTGTAGCGCACAAAGGAAGTTTTGTCAAGAAACACACAGTGTCTTTCAACAGACAAGCTGTGTCTTTTGATGAGAATAGGGATTTTTAACCCTAACCGGTCACCGTCTTCCTCACTTCCTCATTTCATTCCAGACATGTTTCCAACTGTGTCTGCGCCTCCTCCACTGACAACCAGCTGTGTGCGATTTGGAGCAAGAAGCCACATCTCCAAGCCACCATCGACAACACCAACACCATGAAACTCCCTCTTCTACGTTGATCTTCTTCTCCAGCGCCGTCAAGACTGGTTCTTCTTCTTCTTCTTCTTCTTTTCTCAAGCTCCAAGAAGAAAAAGCTTCATCTCTGGCACCGTTTGACCCTTTAGGTGTGAAATTGCAACAAGAAGCTCCTTCCTTCCCATCTCCGCCATCTATTTATTTTCCCACACTAGAGACACGCCGTGAAAGCCGCAAATCAGACATGCTCTTTGTCTTCGAGCTACTCCAGTCACCCAGGTACACGACATGTCTTTGACATACACATTGTGTCTTTCTTTTGGTCAGCGAGTTCTGTAGCAATAAGCCACGTCGACACGCCGTGTTCACAAAAAGACACACCATGTCTTTTGACATTTCAACAATGGCACCTCTCAAATAGACATCCAACCACAAGCATGGTGCTAGCTCCTCCTCCGCACTAGCATACATCTCCACGACCCAATTCTAGGTCACTCCTGAGGAAGACTTGACATACCAATTCCTCATAGCAAGGAGGGTGCTTCCTACATGATTTGCTTGCAATCAGACTCTCACCACCCTCAGCTTGAGGGATGAAGTCTTCATGTTCCTGGAAGATTTTGGGCTAAGATACATATGTTGCACGGTATCAAACACTTACCCCTATCTAGTTTATGAGTTTTTGATGATGCTCACTACAGAGAAAGACCCACAAAAGAAGATGGAACCTTATGGTATTAACTATTTTTGCCTTTTGGGTCATATTTTTAGGCTTACCTTTAGGCATTTCTGTGAGGTTTTGGTTTACCACTACAAAGGGGCAATTAGTTATCCACCAACTTTTGACAATGATGAATTCTAGTTTGAGATATCAAATGAGGAATGCCATGACACCAAGCAAGCTAGGGCATCCTCTATTCACAACCCCATTTTCTGATACATGCAATGCCTTCTTAGTACAAGAGTCTTTGCTAAGAAAGAAACTGAAGGGGCCGTCGAAAAACTAGATCTTTCGTTTTTATTGGGAATGATGTATGACTATTAGATCAATGTATCTTATTATATCCTTACACATTTCCTAGACATTAAGAGAGTGAAGAAGAGGGAATATGGAGACATAATGTTTGGGGGCTTGATCACTTTGATAACACAAAAATTAGATGTTGATCTGATAGGTATCAAGGTTGCACCAGGTAGAAACTTGGTAGACATTGAGTATCTACATTATACAATATTGATCTCAAGGGTTGCCAACAGTAATACCAAAATTTGGTAATTCTTTGGCAAAGATCAGTACATTGACATTCCAGATCCTGAGAATACCACATTGGAGAACAAAGATAACAAAAAAGTCATTCTGAACACTGAAGAAGTTGATGCATCTAGAGCTACTGATGATACGGAGGTACCTCCCACTGCTCCACCACCTCCCTCCACAATCACATAGATAGAGTACTCCTAGGCCATGCCTGATGTTAGGCATCTATATGGCTATGTGCAACAACAGTTTGACTACATAGACAACCATATGGACCTGATGAGTCAACAATATTATACTATGAATGATATGGTTCATTGCATGGATAGTTGGCACCTTTCTCAAGGCCACTACTCCATGCCACAGCAGAACCAACCTACTCCTCCATAGAAGCCTAAGTTTGTTCCGCAACCCATGCAGGTTGATATTCCAGATGACGGTGATCTCGTCAGCAATTCTTCCCCTCTGGTGACATGGGCCCTGGCCCATCCCACTGATGCCCCACTCCATGATAGGTACCCAGTTGTTTCCTTCATAGGTTTGATTGATGCAATGAGGACACTGCAAATTTCAAGCTTAGGGGGATGCAACCGGCCGGTAATGTAGTTTACTTTTATTGTTTTTCATGTTGTCATGTCTTTCTGCTTTCATTCCTTCTTTATTTTTCTTTCCTTTGTGGCAAAATCATGTATGATGTGAGTCTATCTTGATGTAATGAACTAATTTTTCTTCCAAGTTTGAACCATCTTGTCCTTTTGCACCTTAATCTATCATTGGAAATAATTCTAAAGGGAATGCATAGATTAGTTGAAATCCTTTAGCCTTCAACACACACTTATTTTTGGTTTATACTTGTAGCTTGAACACTCGCCTTTTTCATCATTCATTTCCAAAAACATGTAATGATTTCATTTTTGTGAGTAAATTAACATCACAACATCATTTGGAATACGAGATACCCTTGCCAAACTGTTAGTACATTTTTCAACCTTTCTTTTAGTGATTTTTTTTCAAAACAAATGGATGAAATCTAGCTAATGTTGCTATTTAGTTGACTCTCCCTTGTTGTTGAAAATATTTAAAATCTCTTTTATCTCATTTCACCTTCTTACCCCATAAAAGACGGCTTATTCACCCATATATCATGCTAGCCTAGTGTAAGTCCGATTTGGCCACGATGGTTAGGTTGTATGTTTAAAAAAGAGGGTAAAATACCCCAACCAGCACTCCATGTGAGCATAAGCCTACATTAGCAGTCGAGTGCCAAATCCCATAATCCATTTCCATATCATTTTTGTAAAAAGAGGAGAGTGCAACTATTATGTTAATGTTAGCTAAGACTTCATCACTTGCATCCTTAATAGATGAGAAATAGTGTTGTGCATCCACTAGTTGTTTGGCTTGGTTATCCAAATTCTATTTAATGTTATTGAGTTGATTGATTCATTAAATTGAAACCGCCCTTGCTGAAATTAAGAATCTTTTTCATGGATGTTTAAGTTGAGTTGATGGCCATGAGTATAAACCGTTGATCATTGTTGGCTGAACATTGCATATCTTTCTTTCAACTAATCTATACATGAGTTTGAAAATTCTTTCATGTGTGTTTCTATGTTCTTTTTGCTTGAGGACAAGCAATGGTTCAAGCTTAGGGGGTGTCACGACCTCCCTTATAATAATAACACAACCATAGAGAAAGCATTGCACATATTGGAGATCATGACAAATCGTGAAATGATATCATTGACCAAGCAAAATCCATACAATAAAAGAGATATCCACATGAGTGCCTTATTACGTACCATAAACAAAAGACTCTAAGTCCAACATAAAAGAGTTCAAAGAATGAAACTCCAACATAACATAACTAAAAGGAAAGATAACTATTAAGGCGGCCCAGGTGGGGCTCGCCATCTCCGACAAGGACCTAGATTACGAAGACTGAACAAGATTTGGATGGACTATCTTAAAGCATGACAAAAAGAAGGAATAGTTCCCGAAGAAGCTTACTATATGTTTAATTGGACTGTAGTTTCTTCTTCTACTGGGTCGAGCTCGTCATCGCCTATGAGGTAGATCGAGTCCTCTGTGCTACCCCGGTTCGGTTTTGAAGAAATTGCTGGGGTCAAAAGGTTCTTTGAGGGTTGGTGACACTTTCTAGGTTTCTAGATCTCGGTTTGATGGACCTTCATGGCCTGGGATGGTGGCACCGTCAACTAGAGAGGAGAGGGTATTTAGGTGTTTCTATAATAGGTGCTTATAGGGGTCCAGTTAGGGCTTGATAGATTCGTCATGACCTCCCGATTCTATTGGCGTCGAGATAATGGGAAAACATTGAGAGAAGATTGAGTTATCGTAGGCCACCAGGGTCAGGGTTCTGTTCCCTCCCCCGCGTGGACTCTGCACGAGGTAGGGGACAAATTCCCTACCCTCCGATCATTATCCAATGGCTCACAAAGAGCTCGATCATCTAAAGCTACACGTGACAGGCCGGGCAAGGCCAATTATCCCAAACTTTGGGGTAATACTAGGATAATCATCTGTATATTATTAAAGGATTAATCATAAATCATCATTATCTCCTACTTTCTTCCTAATATCATTTGAGGCATCTAGGATTATCCAAAATCAACCAAAATAGGTAGGCAAGCTAATTCAACCATGAGGAATTCAATTATCCAATTAGATTTCCGATATGAGTTGGGGAAACATGTGTTTTACATTATTAACTACTTAGGGTAATTAACACATTAATAATCACTGAAAAGGAATTGTATTACCAAAATCTGAGGGAAGCTCTATTATTCTATTATCTACTCATATACCAATTAATGGGATACATTATACATGTACATGGGTCCAAACCATCATTCAACCCCAACTAGTCACCATTGAATAATTAGGGTTAGGTTTTTGTGCATTATAAATGACAATGATGTGAATAAGTGTTGATGAATCAAATTAAAGGTTCACATAATATCTTGGTGTAGTGTAAAGTCATTTTGGAAAACTACTTAAGCATGGTATCCACTTAAATGAACAAATGTAAGACAAACTCGTTCAACTTAGGGTTTCACCTTTATTAAATATAGGAAAATTTTTGGGTTTAAATATTTGATCATCTTTATTTAAAAAAAATTGAGGGTAGTTACAGGGGGATTTGTTGTGTGTTTTATATCAACTTTTTACACTTGTTCACACACAATTTCAGCTCATTCTGTCCCAAATTAGCCTCTATTTATATTCATTTTGCCACACCTTTTAGCTTCTTTTCTTATCACATGATGTTGATTGCATATATGTATTGAAAAGGTCAAATTGGAGATAACCTAACTCAGATCCAACCTCAATGGGACTTC